>OX336389.2:1107006798-1107358388 GCA_946902985.2 Meconema thalassinum | reverse complement strand
TAGTTGCAGTATTGGTACTGCAACTGTCAGTGTATGCTAAATGCAGTATATATGTTAGGTGAAATGCTAAATGGTGATAGCTATCCGGAGATTGTACTTTAGAGAGATTATATGGTTGTAAACTATGGTTAAACTATAAAATTTTAGGCTAACTACTTATCTGATTGTCTTCCGTATTACAGCTACTCGCAGTTTTCGTGCTTACTAGAACTCACTGTGCGGTCGACTGCGGTGGTTATCTTATCGACTGGTTTTTCCCTCCCTTCTCCCCCCTACCCCTACGTGCTGTGGGGAGTGATCGCGATGTGTTTATGTGAGGTGTTGCCAACCTAGATAAGATGTATGTTATTGAATAAGGTGGGTCTGCAACTATTAAAGACCGTGGATTAGCCCTCGCCACGCGTGGAGCATAACCCATTCGAACTAAGCGTTGACGGTCTTATGAGGACGTCCCGGCACATATTGTAAATATTGTAAATATTGTAAATATTGTAAATATTTTCACCTGTATTTCAAACATAGATTTTATAGCCTAAGTGTAATGGATCTGATGATGATCGCTTGACGATCGAAACTGGTCATCCTAGTGTTTTATTAATCTCATGTAATTTATTTCAGGATTAGGGCATAACCCATCTCTTTTGGGTACATTCGTGTTGACCGACTGAAAAGCACTAAACACTTGTTTACTAAGGCAACACTGAAAATATGGCTTCAAACACCACAATGTTCACGGCTAGTCAGGCAAATCGTGAAGCCAAGAAATTCAAATCACTCAGGCTTAAACTCATGAATTTAGACAAGTCAATTTGGTTCAACAAAAAATGTATAGAACTAAACCTCACGCCTAAATACGTACCAATTAAAACCGTACCGAACACACCAGCCTCGATCATTTCAACTAAACAAGCCAAAGCGCTTTGGATAAAAAACGAATTAAGATTTGCATACATAAGAAAGCAAAAAATTAACCAACAATTATACGACATTCAATTGCAACTAAGTAATTTCTGGCACGCAGCCCAATGGGACAGCTTCACCGAGCACCTACATGACACCATCAAAATCAGAGCAACGAGGAAGCATGAAACGCTAGAAAATAAATTAAGAAAACTAGGAGAAACACAGAACCATCAATCTAACGAACAACACACGAATAACAATGAATTCAATTTCCACAGCAGAGTAAACAACAGAACGAACGTAACCTTTTCTCAAGGTGAAATGAATATTTTAGACAAAGGTTTGAAATACAACTGCACAGACGCACACACGAACCACAATATAAAACAGTTGATCACAGATATTGAGATAGCCAGTCACAAGCTCCCAGCAGAAGACAGGGAATTAACCAAAAATCTCGCCACCAACGAAGCCGAAAAATCCTCAAACGAGAGGGCGATAGCAATAACATTCAAAACAACAAACAACTCAAAGAAATAAAGTCGTTGAAACAAAAAATAAAAGAACATGACTTAATCATCACAAAAGCAGATAAGGGAAACACTACAGTAATTTTGAACAAAACAGAATACATTGAAAAAACAGTCGAATTCCTAAACAACAACGAAATCAAGGAATTAACAAAAGACCCCACCAACAAATTCCAAAAACAAATAAAAAGTGCGCTAAAAGAAACAGAATACATACTGACCAAAGCCGAAAAATCAAAACTAATAAACATGAACCCGAAAATACCGTCATTGAGGGGACAACCAAAAATACACAAAAAGGAATGCCCAATGAGACCAATAGTCAATTGTAGGAATGCCCCTAATTACAAAATCAGCAAAGAGTTACTAAAAATCTTAAAATGCCGTCTTTCCAACGACAAAAACAACTCTGTAAAGAACACAACAGAACTAGTAACAGCATTGAACACCCTAAAAATGAAACCTAGCTTCAGGCTAGTATCCTTCGACGTAACTAACATGTACACCAATATTCCGATTATTGAAGCAATCAACACTATCGAAAACAACTTAAAATCCAACAATTCGGTAAAAGAAATTGAAGAGATTGTGAGATTACTGAGGGTCGTTCTCAACCAAAACGTGTTTCAATTCGACAATAAAATATACACACAGAGAGAAGGCCTAGCAATGGGATCGCCACTAAGTGGGTTAATCGCTGACATCTTCATCAATGCACTAGAAAATGCGTTCTTAGAAAATACTTCAACAAAGGGAATAGTAATATGGAAAAGATACGTAGATGATGTAATTTGCATCTACGATACTGAACTAACAAGCGAAGAAACAATTCTCCAATCCATTAATAGCCTTCACCACTCTATCAAATTCACTAAGGAATCCGAAATAGACCGGAAAATAAATTATCTCGATATAACTATTGAACGTAAAGACAACGACCTTTCATATTCCATATTCCGGAAAGCAACACAAACCTCGCATGCAATCGACAATCAGTCTAATCACCCCAGTACGCACAAACTAGCGGGTTTCAACTCAATGGTGCACAGGGCTTTAAACATACCCATGTCAAAAGACAACTATAATAAGGAAATAAGAACTATTATGCAAATAGCTAAGGAAAACAACTTCTCGCCAAGCAAAATAAATCAAATTATAGCCAAACATAAAAGTAAAGATCAAACGATTCCCAAACCGGACAGTAATGAGAAAAAATTTGCGCGTTTCAACTATGTGAATGCGAATACATATAAAATCACTAACCTATTCAAAAAGCAAGGCATAAAGATAGCTTTCACGACGAAAAACACAACCGCTAGGCACCTCCTAAATAGTAATCTAAATAAACGTGACCCGTATTCAAGGTCAGGGGTATATTCTATAACGTGCCAAGACACCGATTGTCAAGCTAATTACATCGGCCAGAGTGGAAGGCGAGTAGACACACGTTATAATGAACATAGGAATGCGATAAGATACGGAACACATTCAGCCGTGTGCGAACATATGTGTGACGCAGGGCACAGCTTTACCAACATTGAGTCGGACCTTAAAGTAATCCATCACGAATCGAAAGGCAGAGCTCTTGACATAAAGGAAGCAATCGAGATACACCTAGCCAAACGAAACAATCCCAACAATCTAAATGAACACACGTTCATGGAGAGCTCACCCCTCTTCACGCTACTAAAAAACACACCCTGTCGGAAACAAAACACAATTTAGCGACACAGCCAAGCTAGATAAAAAAGGGGGGAAATTAGGGGGTTTTTAATAGGTAAATGTTATCTGGATCAGGTGTACGATGTACTTTTCTTCTGCAATAAACCAAGGCCCATATTCGCGGCAGTATTAAAGGTGCCGGGACGTCCTCATAAGACCGTCAACGCTTAGTTCGAATGGGTTATGCTCCACGCGTGGCGAGGGCTAATCCACGGTCTTTAATAGTTGCAGACCCACCTTATTCAATATCATACATCTTATCTAGGTTGGCAACACCTCACATAAACACATCGCGATCACTCCCCACAGCACGTAGGGGTAGGGGGGAGAAGGGAGGGAAAAACCAGTCGTTAAGATAACCACCGCAGTCGACCGCACAGTGAGTTCTAGTAAGCACGAAAACTGCGAGTAGCTGTAATACGGAAGACAATCAGATAAGTAGTTAGCCTAAAATTTTATAGTTTAACCATAGTTTACAACCATATAATCTCTCTAAAGTACAATCTCCGGATAGCTATCACCATTTAGCATTTCACCTAACATATATACTGCATTTAGCATACACTGACAGTTGCAGTACCAATACTGCAACTAAATAATTGTACATATTGTAAATATTTTCACCTGTATTTCAAACATAGATTTTATAGCCTAAGTGTAATGGATCTGATGATGATCGCTTGACGATCGAAACTGGTCATCCTAGTGTTTTATTAATCTCATGTAATTTATTTCAGGATTAGGGCATAACCCATCTCTTTTGGGTACATTCGTGTTGACCGACTGAAAAGCACTAAACACTTGTTTACTAAGGCAACACTGAAAATATGGCTTCAAACACCACAATGTATTACTAGCATTGGTACCCATTCTTCGAACGGTCTTCGATATTAATAACCAGACGTTATAAATTGAGCTACTGTTGCAATGGTTAAGGGCTTGGAACCTGTTTGTAGACAAAGAAAAATGATTAGTTAAAATGTTCTCTCAAACTAAATTTACCGAACGTGTTCTTCCTGACGTGAAAATAAAATTGAAACCCTCGTAGACGAATCGCAATACTCGTCACATACAAACTGTCCCTCACCGTTGTGTCAAGTCCCCAACCACAGGAAGACCCCTTTTTTAAATTATAAAGGGGCATGAAAATTCAAGTTCTACAGCCTCCAATGACCCAAACTCCTAAAAGCAGCAAAAAATACTATTTCAAATCGGGAGTTTTTGAAAATAATGTTGCTGTTTGGAGATATAATAGACCTTCTGTACGACATATCGCACGTGTAAGTCGTGTGAAAAAAATCTCGGGTACTCCTTGAATCCCTTAAGCGCATTGATGAATTTTACAGTTTTAGTTGGTTCCGTGGATAACCTTCTAGCCATTTGCAAACTTTCACAGAAATGTAATAAATGGAGTGGCATTACTTCTTGCAGAAATAGATGGAAAGTTGGATGTCACCTCTTGAGATACTGTTGTCATGGTTACTGGCTTGCATTCCTTCATTAGTTTATTAAATGAAATTAGTTTTCTGGGAATATCTAAGAAACTGTTGGTTTTCGGGGACACTTTACGGCTCTTTAGGGGCCCCGAGATTTGTTTCTGACACCAAGGGGTTGAAAATGAACTTTGTCTCGTCGTTGTACGCCATAATATAATAATAATAATAATAAGTTAATAATAAAACAATATAGGGATAGGGATATCCGCACGTGTAAATCGCGTGAAAAATTTCTAGAGTACCCCTTGACCCCCTTAAGCGCATTATACGTATTTATGAATTTTACAGCTTAATTTGGACCCGTTATAACCATATAGCCGTTTGCAAACCTTCACAGTGATGTAATAAATGGAATTGCCTTGCGTCTTACAGAAAATATATGGACCTCTGAGATTGTGTTGCCATGGTTACCGGCTTGCTTTCTTTCAGTGGCTTAATAAATGAAATTAGTTTTCTGGGAACATCTCAAAAAACTGTTAGTTTTAGGGCCTTTAAATGTGGTAAGGCCCCCGAGATTTGTTTCTTACATTGAGGGGCTGAAAATGAGCTTTGTCTCACCCTCCTACGACTATTTCAGCATGTATTTTAAGGGGGTAGGCCCCCTTTTATGAGAGGTATGGAGAAGAGTTACATCAATGATTAGTGTCGTGCCCCTGATGGATATCTGTATCAAATTTTACGTTGATCCACCCAGCCGTTCTCGAGTTATAAGGACACGAACTTGTCCACAGACAAACAAACAGACATACAGACAGACAGACAGACAAACATTTTTTTGCGCGCATCCGTCATAAAACAGTCTGAAACGCGCAAATTTCAGTGGAAATTCCGAAAAAAACAGACAAACTTTCATTTGTATATATATAGAGATTACTGAAATAATTGCTTAGCATAACGACAGCGACTCTTACGTTTTGTGTCCATTTCAGACACAATGACGTCAACCCTAAGCAAATGTGTGAATAAGGACAACAGCAACAATCCTAAGAAAACGGGTTCGGTGTTCAAAACAAGACAAGCCTACTCAACAGATGTCATTCGGGAAGCGCTTCAGAAGGTGTTTTTAATATACTTCAGGGGCTTGGGACATCTTGGTCATCAGCCCCGTGTAGTTTGGTGTGTGTGGAATTTGTCAGATGACCTGTACTGTATATCTGTGATGACTGTAGCAGTGTGCGTAACTGTATTAGCGATGGGGATGAAATGAGATACTGTACTCTGCTGGCATTTGTCTGGAGGGAGTGGGGGAAAACCAAGGGATACCACTCAGGATGGCCGCTGTAGGCTGGAACTTCCACCACACATCAAACTGCACATGTTCCTGATCAAGCCGGAAAATACAACACACAACGGATTATAGTGAAATCTGAATCCAAGGGAAAACAGGAATCCAAAAACAACAAAAAATGATGACTTCTGCGCCACCTGTAATAAGAGCTACAGTTGTGGAAAGAATAGAAGTCCGTGGATTCAGTGTTGCTTCTGTTTGCGATGGTTTCACGAAAGCTGTCAGTCCACTGATTCATCTGATGTTACTGTAGACTATGTGCAATATTTTTCGTGTGTCATTGACAATGATACCTATACTGAAAACTAGTGCAAAGTGCAGTAACAATGATCAATAAATGTTATCACGGAGTTAAGTATATAGTGTCACGGAATTAAGTATGCTACCACGAAACTAAGTAGCATGCCCACTACGCACATATAATTGTATAACATTATAACATTAATAGTAGTTCTACATTTCTTGAATGCTCTCTATCATTGATAAGTAGAACAATGTATTGGTTTCGTACACGTAAAATATTTTTTTTTCCAGTATTTGTTTTGGTTTCTCATTTATAATCCTTGATATCACAAAGTTAGCAAGGTTTACCCTAAATAAGACGATAGCCCCTGGCATCGCGTACAGCCGGCATAGCACTAGAGCTGGGCGGGTAGGCTGTGCAAATGGGGTGCACACAACTCATTATGCGAGGGTTCTTGCACGGGTCTGCTAGTATGAAATATAGTCTTATTTTATTATTGGAATTAAAATAAGGGGGTGAAGCTGATTCCTGCCCGTGGTGCCCCTGCTAAGGTAGTTGGAATTATATTTCCATTACCGAACTGAACGTCAGCAATCCAGAAGCAAATCAAAGAATGGTGAAAATTAATATAAACCGGCCCTTTTCAGCGCCAAAACTGACAATCATCTCTGTCAATATTGAAGGTCTTTCATCCACCAAGGAAGAGTTATTAAGCCAGATATGCCATGATCAGAAATGAGATTTACTATGTATTCAGGAAACCCACCGAGACTTGACTCTCCACCGTCCAAAAATCAAGGGTATGAGCCTAATAGTTGAACATCCTCATCGACATCATGGCAGCATTATCTTTGCCAAACCTAATATTCAGATCGTCTCCACAGGAATTTCCATTGTAGATGACACCGAAATTCTTACAGTAGAGCTTAGCAACTGTTCTGTAACATCAGTTTATAAGCCCCCAGGTACTGTATTTAAATTTGTAGAACCCAGCAACTTCCAGCATCAATCTGTGAAGTTTGTTGTTGGTGATTTCAACAGCCGTAACACAATATGGGGTTACTCAACTACCGATGAAAGTGGTGAGGCCGTGGCTGAATGGGCAGACTCATATGATCTCAACTTATTGCATGATAACAAACTTCCAGCATCTTTCAACAGTGCAAGATGGAGGCGTGGATATAATCCCGATATGATATTTGTGAGTGAAAACATATCTCATTTATCAATAAAATCAGTGGGTCAAGCTATTCCTCACACGCAACACCGGCCTATTATATGCCAGATTTATGCTGCCATTCGACCACAGTCAGTTCCTTTCCGACGTAGATACAATTTTAAGAAGGCTGATTGGGAGAAATTTACCATTTCTCTAGAAGAGAATATTCTAAATATTGAGCCAGTTCCTGAATTATATGACGACTTTTTAAATATCGTGAAGTATTGTTCCCGTGTTTCAATTCCCCGAGGCTGCAGAGCACAATATATAAAAGGTCTGACTTCGGAAACTGAGGAACTTTTGAAAAACTATCTTGACCTCTTTGATAATGACCCATTTGGTAACGATACCCTTCAAGCTGGGGAAGATCTTTTAACAGCGATTTCCAAGAACAGGAACGATGCATGGTGCCAATTGATGGAGGAGACGGATCTAAGTAAGAGTAGTCAGAAAGCCTGGAGACTCCTTAAGTACCTGAGTTGTGATCCAACAACAAAAGAGGGACACAAAAATATAACAGCTAATCAGATTGCTCGTCAGCTCGTGGAAAATGGTAAATCTGACCATCCATTACGCAGGTCAGATCATAAAATTGCTCGGTCAGAAGAACTCGAGACTAGTCAACTTATGCAACCTTTTTGCATGGCAGAACTGACGGCAGCCATTGATAGTTGTAAGATCGGCAAGGCAGCAGGAGTAGATGATATCAGATTAGAGCAGATCAAACACTTTGGGGAACGAGCAAGAGAATGGGTCCTAGCTTTCTTCAACAACTGTTTGAAATCCTGCAATTTCCCAAAAACCTGGAGGAAATCACGAGTCATACCGATTCTGAAACCTGGAAAAATGTCAACTGAACCTCAAAACTACAGGCCAATATCCTTGTTGTGTCACCTGCTTAAAATCTTTGAACGAATGTTACTGAACCGCCTAGTTCATGTCGTAGAGCCTGCTCTCATACAACAACAAGCAGGCTTCAGACCAGGGAAAAGTTGTACATCCCAGATCCTTAACCTCACTCAATTCATTGAGGATGGCTTTGAAACACGGAATATCACGGGAGTAGCTTTTATCGATTTGACCGCTGCCTATGACACTGTCAATCATCGTGCTTTGTTACAGAAGATTTATGGAATCACGAAGGATTACAGTTTCACAAAACTTATTGAAAGTTTCCTTCAAAACAGGAGATTTTATGTGGAATTCCAAGGACAGCGCAGTCGATGGAGACGTCAAAGAAATGGCTTACCTCAAGGTAGTGTTCTATCACCAATGTTGTTTAACGTCTACACTAACGACCAACCACTTCCAAGGAACACTAGAAGTTTTCTTTATGCCGACGATCTAGCATTAGCTTGTCAGGGGAAATCCTTCGAAGATGTTGAAGCTCATTTAACACAAGCATTGACTGAGTTGGATGTCTATTACTATGATAATCAACTTCGTCCAAATCCATCAAAAACTCAGTTGTGTGCATTTCATCTGAAGCACAAGCAGGCTCGTCGTGAACTTAACGTCTCTTGGCAAGGAACACGCTTAGTTAACACTCCTCATCCAAAATATCTGGGAGTTACCCTCGATCGTACTCTGACCTACAAACAGCATTGCCGGAATACCAGACTAAAGGTGGAAGCTAGAAATAACATCCTACGTAAGATCACTGGTAGCACCTGGGGCTCTCAACCATCAACCTTGAGAACGACAGCGCTTGCAACATGTTACAGTGTTGCAGAATATGCATGTCCAGTGTGGTACAAATCCACCCATGCAAATAATGTTAACAAGGCGCTTAATGAAACATGTAGGCTTATTACAGGTTGTTTGAAGCCTACACCTCTTGCAAAACTTTACCAGCTTGCAGGGATAGCACCACCGGATATACGTCGTGAGGTAGCAGCCAATGAAGAGAGAGCTAAACAGGTTAATCAGTTTTCCCATCCGTTGTACGGTTATGTACCAGCCACCCGTAGGTTGAAGTCCAGGAGAAGTTTCCTCAACACCACTGCAGTCTTGCTAACTACACCAGCTACAGCTAGAAAACAATTGTGGACTTCTCGGCTTGGGAATAACTCTCTATGGGATCACCCTTCGGAAAGCCTCCCACCTGGACATGATCAGAAATGGATCGTGTGGAGGGCACTTAATCGTCTCCGTTCTGCTGTTGGAAGATCTAAGGATAACTTGCAGAAATGGCACTTCCCCGTCGACTCCACCAACTGCGACTGCGGTATGCCCCATACCATGGAGCATCTACTGAATTGTCCGCTGTGCCCTGCCACTTGTACAGCAGAAGATCTTTTACTAGCAACTTCCAATGCTATACAGGTTGCACATTTTTGGTTGACCGTGGTTTGAAAAGACATTGTGTGTTGTATGGTTTACTTTGTAAATATGTATGTAATTTTAGTGTAATCCAGTATTTTGTTTGCTTCTGACACGAATAAATAATAAATAATTGGAATTAAACACAATGTGTACAGAATTATTACATAACAGATATCATTGACATTCGTCCTTTGCATAGTACGAGATTGGCATTGTTCTTTTTGTATATTCAAGTAGGTGATACTGTGTGCAGCATTGGTTGCAGAGTTCACAGCTGCATTGACTGTCGGCGTTGTGGTAACCTTTCCTGTTGCAGATTTTATGGTGGAAGCCGTGTATTGCTCCTCGGGTGTAGAGGTGTCGTAGTTCATAGCCGGCTGATCTCCATTCCTTCTCCTTCATGGCTGGGGTGCGGTAGAATTCGGGGTCTATTTCTGTTGATTTCTGGGCTCTTTCTTCCAGGAACTTGATGCATGCTTGTGTTTGAATCAGGTTGTGTTTTAATATTAGGTCTTCTATAAATGTTTTTGTTCCCACCAGTTGATAAACTAATCTGGTTGGGGCGTACTTCGATACGCACGGTGTTTTCTTGAGGTATCTGGCTTTAACTCTATCCAGGTCTTTGATTTTTTTGTAATTCAAGTGTGGCCAAATTATTTCAATTGCGTATGATGCTATTGGGGCGATTTTCAGGTTGAACAGTGAAATTGATGTTTTTAGTGAGAGGCTATGAAGTCTTTTGATTTCCAATGTGGCTTTTATTGCGGAGATTGATCTTTCCTCAACATGTCTTGTGAAGGTGAATCCGGTGACCTGCAGAGTTACCCCTAAATATTTGTACGCCTTCGCTATGCCTAAAGTGTGATCCCCACATGTGAAGACATCCTTCGAGGATATTCGTCCGCCTTTGCGAAACTTCATTACTTTTGTCTTGTTCTGGTTTATTTTAAGTTCGTTTTCTTTCGTCCATTCCTCTAACCTATTGATAGCTTGCTGCATCGCTTCCCTGTTTTTGCTTAGGATCACCATATCATCTGCATAGAGCAGTATTTTTACCCCTTCCGTTGTGATCTTTTGAACTACGTCGTTTGTGAGCATGTTGAAAAGTATCGGGCTTAGAGGGTCAACTTGTAGAACTCCATTTGTCTGTTTTATGTTCCTTGATTCTAGCTGACCGTCACATATGCTTATTACGTTGCTGTGCAGTATGCTTGTTATGAGGCTAAGGAAAGGGTCTTCTGGTCCTAGAACTGTCTTCAGTTTTTGGATGAGAATGTTCCTGTTCACTCCATCAAAAGCTTTTTGATAATCTACGAAGGTCGCGTATACGCTGCCTTTGGGTTCACTTAGTGCTTCACCTATGTATCCTAGTACTTTCTGTATTGCTTGGATTGTCGATCTTCCTGGTATGAATCCGTGTTGTTCCTCTGGTGTCTCCTCCATTAATCGCTCGAAGATTCTTTCTCGTATGACGTTGGATAACATCTTGAAGGCTGCACATTCAAGCGCAATCCCCCTGTATGAGTCGGGTGCATCATGTGGTCCCCTGCCTTTGTATATGATCTTGATTGTTGATTTCCTCCAGGAGTTAGGTATATTTCGGAGTTCTATACATTTGTTGTATACGGCTGTCCATATTCGTATTGTGTATGGGAGTGATGCCTTGATGATTTCATTTGAAATGTTGTCCGGTCCTGCTGCTTTTCCAGGCTTGCTTCTGTTATGGTTGGTGGCATTTCCCCTTCCGTAAGCTCTCTTGGTCCGTCTTGTTGCTCGAAGACAGTCAGTTGTAGGAGTTCTGTAAAGTGGGCTTCCCATGTCTCCAGCGGGATGTTTGGCACCAAGGTGCTTCTTCTTGCATCTAGGACTCTATACGGTTTATTTTCCGCTTCTCTCAGTAGCTGCTGCTCTTTTCGGAGTGCGTATTCTTTCCTCTTTGCGCGAAGTAGGTTAACATAAGTCCTTCTTTCCTGATTATACTTTTCTCGATTTTCCTGACTCTGTTTACACTTTAGGTTATGAAGTCTTCCAAGAACGTTATTTCTTATTTCATAGCATTCTGTGTCGAACCACGGCTTGCTTCTCCTTATTGGAGATGGGCCTGGAGTTGCTTCCAATAGACAGTCCTGAAGTATTCGCATGGCGGTGTCCAGTTCTCCTTCTTCTATGAGTTTCGTGACCTGGCCATGGTCAAGGGTCTGGCTGAGGGATTCTGTGTCTAATAGTCTGGGTGTCCATCTTCGCGTTTCCTTGGGCTCTCGTCCTGGGTTCTTTGGAGTTGGAAGGTTGCTCTTACTGGTAAGTGTTTCCTGGTAGTATCCCAGGAATCCTTTCCCAGCACTGCGTGTCCCTTTAGCTTTATCTTTCTTCCGCGATAGAAAATTAAGTCGATGGTGCTGGTTCCGTTGTGTGCAATGTATGTGGGACTTTCTTTCTTGTTGATTAGTTGGAAGCCCTCTTCTTGCATAAGTTCCGTTAGGGCTCTTCCTTTTCTGTTTGGTATGTCCAGACGGCAGTTGAAGTCACCTGCCATTATGGTTGATTTTTCCTGGCCGACATGTTCTAAAATTCTGGTGATGCTTTCGACCGTTTCCTCGGATGATATCTGGGGGCGAAGGTATACTCCTATTATTGTGATGTCCTTGAGGTGAACTGTAACTGAATCTTCGGTAACTTGGGTTTGTAGAGACTGTCCTAGTGATGCCTTATGGAAGCAGGTGATCCCGCCTGAGGGGCGCCCGTTTCCGGGATGCTTTGCTAATGCGTGAGTCGCATAGTATCCCGTGATGTTCAAGGGTTCAGTTAAGAAAGTTTCACAAAATATTATTACGTCTTGCATAAATAGTGTGTTGTTTGGCAGTATGCTCAGGGCTGATTTAATTCCTTCTACATTCCATATTGTTAGTTCTATTGTTTGGATTTGTACTTCACTTTGTTTATTGAAAGAGATAGGGGCGAAAAGTGACCTCCTCTGGCCAGAAATCTTCCGAGTCCAGCTTGTTTGCCTCATCCTCTGTTACTCCTATTCTAAACGCCTTTGATCGGCTTCTGGTTCTTATCTCTTCACAGGCACTTACTGACTTTATACCCTTGTCTTTCATATACCCCGTGATATCTTCTACCGTAGTAGATTCATCCAATCTTCCAATGGACATCCATTTGAGTTTCTTGGTTGGTATCAGTCTGTCTGTTTTGGCTCCTGTGCCTGTTTTCGGAGGCGGGAATCCTTTTCTCGGAGCTGTTCGCAGACCACTACCTTTGTTTGTATGGTCTTATGAGTCTTATGAGATCACTTTTGGTCTGTGTGAGCTTATGTGTGTCTGTGTGTGTGTGTGTGTCCCTAATCAAATCTAAACGGCTGGAGCGATTACAATGAAACTCGCTAAGTATATAGTAGTCTATACTATTGCCTTATCCGACCTCGACTATAGTTTTCTAGTGGTACCAAAAGATGGAGGATAGGGGGAAAGATAGATATATCTTCCCTGTATAGGAAATCAAGAGCTCCCTTAAAATTACCTCCTCTCTATCCTCCATATTTTTGGTACCATAATAGCGAATTAAGATCTCCCTAAACATTACCTCCTGCCTATCTTCCATATTTTTGGTACCACTATAGCGAACTAAGACCACCCTCAACATTACCCCGTCCCTATCTTCCATATTTTTGGTACCACTGTAGCGAACTAAGACCTCCTTCAACATTATCTCCTCCCTACCCTCCATCCTTTGGTACCTCTATAGGAAACTAAGAATTAATTACTTGTAGTCTACTAATAAGTTGACCGTGAAAGCCAATATTTAATCTAATGGAAAATGGCTAGAGAGTTGGAAGGAAATGCCTGTGGTCTAATAGAAGGTACCGTCCCAGCATTTGCCTTGAGGTGAAAATGGCGAACAAACGCAAAATCCTTATAAATACGGTCAACAGTGGGGTTAAAAGCCACTTGTCTATCGAGTCCGGAGATAGCATGGCCCCATTGAATGACACGTTAACATACTGAGATATGTTAACAAGAAAACATTGTACCAATGTTCGTAACAGGAAAAGGGACTTTGAAATAATCGGTTAGGGATGCTCGTAATGCTCATTCAAGCTATGGTAAATTTTTGAAAACGTTACGGTTTGAAGGCGATTATCGTTTAATTGCGGTTTGTGGGTACTCGATGGTTCAGGTCCGCTGAGCCACGTGTTGTAGTGGACTAAGACGAGACGTGCAGAAATGTTACCAGCTTCTGGCAGGCAGTGGACAGGAAACTTCGGAGAGGCCCAATTCTATGGTGGAAACCTAAAAAGAAGACAAGAGCAAGCTAGAATCCAAGTGTTGAGAGCATCACCCTGTCTCGCATGAATGCATGCAACGAGTTAACAGCCAGGAGCTGGGCGGTTGGATTGCACGGTGCATTGTCATCCACACGCACAGTTACCTGTCCTACGTGTCTGCACTCAGAGACTGCCGAGACGATCGTCTTTAATACGGTCTACAAATGAAACTTGTACAAGACGGAAGTTTTTTTTTGTCGTGTAGCCTCCTGAGAGGCCGAGTGCAGGTCTTTCTAGTCGACGCCCGTGGGCGACCTGCGCGTCGGGATGAGAGATGGAATGGATGAAGATGAATGAAACTGGGCAAGGATGTGGAAGGAAGCGGCCGTGGCCTGTCAGAAGGTACTGTCCCAGCATTTGCCTGGTGTTGAAAATGGGAAACCACGGAAAACCATTTCAAGGACAGCCGACGGTGGGGCTCGAACCCACGCGTCTACCGAGTCAGCAGAGAGCTTGGCCCCTTGACCTAACGCAGCGCTTTAGCACGCGTAGCCACTACTGTCGGTAAGACGGAAGTGACTAGATGGCAAATACATTTTCGCTTGATATAGGTTTCTGCATCATTCAGGTGCAATGCAGTAATTATGATATCTATTCAACAGGGCTGGTGCGTTACGTGCTACTTGGAACACTGTTATTGGTAACCGTTACTTGAAATGTAAATACTTCTCAGTCAGTCAACACGATTGTAGACTACCCAAATTGTAATAGGTGTTATTCCCTGTTATAGTATCGATTCACTGTAAATTGTGACGGAAGCTGGACGAGCATGAACACCACATCGCTCAAATAACCAACTTACTATTTAAATCCATTTTCAAGATAGAATAACAACCTGGCCATTTACTAGCCATTATAGATTATCACACTAAGCAGTTAAACTTGAAGGTTAATTAACAGCAAGGAAATCAGAAGCTGAACGAGTTTGAACACCTCATCACCCAAGTAACCCCCTAAGTACTTTAATCCATATTCAAGTTAGAAAATCAACCTGGTCATTTACTAACCATTACAGACTATAACATTAAACAATTGAAGGTCAAAACCCAGGAGATTAGAAACTGAACGAGTATGGAAAACACATCACCCAAATAATCAGCTATGTACCATAATTAAGTTAGAACACCAACCTGACCATCGTGAACGCATGGGATCTCTGTTCATTTGACTTAATCATAGTAAGTCACTTACAAGATTGTACGCTACCGGTACTGTTAATTTCGTTATTGTATCGTAAAAATACATTGAGTTATTCATTATCATATGCTGTATTTTCAAGTTGACTGCCGCGCATTGTATTCAGTGTGATATACTTATGCCTTGTTTCAACAACGTCCCATATATGGTACTTATTTCTTACTAAGTTTCGTTCTAATTGCGTAATTATTCTCTGAATGATTCACAATTAGCCTACTTTTAATTAATATTCTACACCTAGCCAGCATTTAAAAATGAATGTCGCTGTTAATTTACTTTGAGAATACGATACTCCATATAGGTGACTATTTCATCTCAAATTTTCGTAATTTTAGTTCTAAATCATAGAAAGTTATTTATTTTCAAATAATGAAATTTCAGGATGACTGCTGCGCGCTATATTTAGTGTGACAAATTTATCACTATCACTACTGACGCCTCTTATATAACACTCCTATTCTAAAATGTTTCACCTTAATTGTGCAATAAAACCTGAGTTACTAATTTGTACACTTGAACAGTTCGCCTAGCTGCCATCTTGAATCTATGGCAGCACTGTTCTTACGAAGTGACCGATAAGGTTCCATTTTACTAACGAATTTTGTTATGATAGCTCTAGGATACCGAATGATATTACATTATTTTGAAATTTCAAGTTGGCCACTGAGCGCTATATTAAGTGTGATAATCTTTTAATTGACGCAATTGAGAGCTCTTATATAATACTCACCTTTTGGCAAAATTCTTCTTAATTGCCCATTCTCATTCTGAGTAGTAGTAATTTTTAATGTTCTAATATTTTGTGCAGCCGCCATACGGGATTTATAGAGAAGGGTCTATTCTTGTACCTTGGCCATACAAGGCCGCATATAAGGTCCTATCCTGTCACTAATTTTCATAACTGTAGCTCTTAAGTGTTGAGAGTTGTTTATTTTTATTTTTATAATTGAAAAATGTTGGCTGCGCGCGCAATATGGACTCTCATATTACTCATCAAGTTTGTAACAGATAGTCTTCGTTTAAAACTATCTGAATGCCAAGTAATGTGAACATTGATTCAATGGATCATAGGTTATGTATTATAATGCTTGCTTGAAACGCACGTCCGCTGATGACCTTGTAGTGTGGTCAGAATATGATTCGCAAAGGAGGGTCTGTTTTTCAATAATTTGCTAGAGATCCAATGATTGTCTGTCCGTTAGGTAGTCAGCCCAGTGGCTGGTTGGAACCTCAAAAGTATTGCAGTTAGGTTAGGTCGGTAGATACTCACATATCCTCAAAGCAGCACTATAATGAGGTGTACTAGGCAAGATGAGGAGTGAGGTAGTTTACCATTGCTTTCCTCACAAAGTCGGAACAGTAGCACTACAGTAGTTGTGCCCTGAGGCCATTACTCAGCACCAGCCATAACCTATCCCAATGGCTTCCATATAATCACAGCCATGAATGAGGCTGAGACATCGGTTGAGAGCCACATATTACTATAGCCTGTGCCAATAGACAAATGTAAATGTACTATAAGGTGCGTTCAAAAAGTAACGAACCGGAGGCATAATTACAGAAACCAGTACCTGTATGTTAGAAGTATTGGCCCTGGCTTTTGGGGCACTTGTCCCACTGTGACACGAGGCGTTTTTTTTTGTCGTGTGGCCTCCTCAGAGGCCGGGTGCAGGTCTTTCTATTCGACGCCCGTTTGCGACCTGCGCGTCGGGATGAGAGATGGAATGGAGGAAGGTGAATGAATGAAACTGGTTAAGGATGTGGAAGGAATCGGCCGTGGCCTATCAGAAGGTACCGTCCCAGCATTTGCCTGGTGTTGAAAATGGGGAAACCACGGAAAACCATTTTCAAGGACGGCCGACGGTGGGGCTCGAACCCACGCGTCTACCGAGTCAGTAGAGAGCTTGGTCCCATGACCTAATGCTGCGCTTTAGCCAGCTGAGCCACTACTGTCGGTTACACGAGGCGGTGAATGGCTGTCTCATAAAAATCCCTGGGCTGCGATGTGAACCAGTTCCGCACGTACAGCTGGACGTCGACGTCCGAGGTGAACCGTTGGCCCCGCATAGCCCTTTTCAGGAGACCAAACATGGCGTAATCACAGGGAGAGATGTCTGGACTGTATGGAGGGTGGCCGAGAACCTCCCATTTGAATTTCTGCAGGAGTGCCGCGACTGTGTTGGCCGTATGAGGTCGTGCATTGCCGTGGAGCAGAATGACCCCACGGGTGAGATTGCCTGGTCGTTTTGTTTTGATCGCTTGGCGAAGGGTGGTCAAGGTTAGCGAGTAACGCTGGGCATTCACTGTTGTCCCGTGCGGCATGAAGCGTATCAGAAGGGGGCCATCTTGGTCAAAGAAGAACGTCAGCATTACCTTTCCTGCACTCGTGTGGATGGCCTTGCCTTTTTTGGGTGGTGGTGACCCTGGATGCTTCCACTGGAGGCTTTGTCGTTTGGATTCTGGTTCGAGGTGATGACACCATGACTCATCTCCAGTCACCACTCGTGCCAGGAACCCATTCCCTTCCCTCGCATAGCGCTGCAGATGACCAAGACAGTGGGCCATCTGACATGCTTCCTGGTTTGGTTGAAGACTGTGGGGCGCCCATTGGACACACACTTTGCTCAAGTGCAGTCGTTCCTTCATGATGGTGTGCACACTTCCGACGCTCAATCCGACCACGGCGGCTATGGCGTTCACTGTCACTCGGCGGTCCTTGGTAATGAGTGCATCAACCAGCTGAACGTTGTCATCGGTATTGAAGAGGGGTGCCCCAGATCGGGCATCATCGGCTAACGACACCCGTCCTTCCCGGAAGCGATTGTGCCACGCCTTGACCCTTGCAAGGGACATGCAGTGTTCGCCGTACACTAGTGACATTTGGCGATGAATGTCCGTTCCCCCTATTCCTTCCGCTGTCAGAAACCGAACAACACCCCTTTGCTCTTCGTTTGACGCCTCCATGTCACTGTTTGCAATGCGACTGGCAGCGTTGGACGATTGATGCATGCTGCAGCTCGCTTTGTATCGTCACGTGACGTGCACGCGTGCCCTCTAGCGATGGGCTGTGACCTTCCACGCTCTGGTCGGAACCACACCTCGTTACACACGCCACGATTAGCCAATGTCGTCACCGGTTTGCGCATTCCAGCCTCCGGCTCGTTACTTTTTGAACGCACCTTATATATGGCAGGAGTCTCGTAGAACTTACTTCTGAATTCGGCACGTCACCATTTTAAGGTTAACACTGGTTAATAAATTGTATAAATCTGGTGAAACATAATAATTGAATACTCACCTTTAGTTCCGTAAGTGATGGAGCTGGACTTGATTCTTTGGAAACACTTAAAACTGGATCTTCTTCTTTGTCATTATTACCGGTATTTAAGTTCTTATTTTGTAAACAAAAGTTTGGTGCTTTTCAGTCGGTCAACACGAATGTACCCAAATGAGTTGGGTTATACCCTAATCCTGAAAGAAATTATATGAGATTAATAAATACATGTAATTTTTTCGGGATGAGGGTATAACCCAACTCATTTGGGTACATTCGTGTTGACAGACTGAAATGCACCGAAACTTTTGTTTACTAAGGCAACACTGAAAAATGGCTTCAAACACCATAATGTTATTATTTTGTAGTAACGATACAATGAACCTGTCTCTGCTATAACTACTTTTTTTGAATTTCTCTTCAACGTAACTACACTCACAACATGTTTCTCTCATGACATAACATCAAAATAAGGTTGCAGTAAACAGCACTGCCATACAGCCGACTCTGTTCTACACAGCTGGAAAAGGCGCAAGGGACTTGAGAACTAGCTCATTCTCGCCGGCCCTGCTTTAGAGTATGCCTTTGTCATGAACATTGCAGCCAGTCTAACGTAAGTCCAGCTGTGGACTTGCGTGGTTATGTATTCTTAAAGCTTCAGAACCACAATAACGTAAGTGGATTTAAGTTTGTCTGGCTCAATCATAGGTTGGGACTTACGTTCTTACAACCCTTAGTAAATACAAAACGCGATGTTTCACCGGACTTAAGTTGTTATGGCTTAATAGAGAATCAAATTCTACATACAATGATGTAATAACCTGAAAATCGTAATTTTTGGACTTACGTTCGTCTGGTTCTGAGGTACAGAATTGTAAACCATCTAACATGGCAGCCGCACGACATTCCACTTAAGAGGAGAGGTCCTTTGGCTTATGTTAGCAAAATTAATGGTCACGTAAAACTACATGCAACCTCCCTTCTTTCCAAATTTGGCAAATATAGCTTTAAATATTATAACATACTGCACTGCCATAAGCACGTCCCCAGCATGTTTTGTAAGCCCTCTCACCGTAGATAGGTTGTTAACGAATAGTTGCAATTGGTTTGACACGATATGAGAATTTAGCCGGCAGCTTGCGCTAAGTATTTCAACTCGTAAAATTTCGCCCTATCCGAAGGTGGGTCTGAAATACGACCACATGATTTTTCTTACGATCTGACCAACATGTAGGCCTATGCATAGTTTTAGCGAGTCCGGGATATTCACGTTTGCGATGTTTTCTTGTCAGACATGGTCAGACATGCGTTATCCGCATCCTCCCTGCATCCGCACGACAGTTATCCACATCCGCATCCGCCCCGCATCCACACGACTGTTATCCGAATCTACTGGCGTTACAATACTATTTTAAAGTAGATAAAGCATAAAGTATTAAAGCAACAAATTTAGACATTTGAGGAGAAAGTCGTTCCCTTAGTTTATGTATGCCATTTGATTTTTTAATGAATGTTATACAGCCAGAATAGCAATCTTTTACAGTTCAGAGTGTTAATTATGCTTAATGACATAATTTGAATGGGATTAGCTTTAATCATCTTACATTTGTCTTGAAAGAAAAATATATGTCATAAACATGCGGGTCCTAGTAATGATATTCAACAGGTTGGGGATTGTTTTCTAAAAACCATCCGCAAATTTACTCCAAACATTATCCGCAGCTTATCCGCTATCTGCAGATTTTGCAATTTTGCAAATTTGCCGATTTACGCGGGTTTATCCACGCATGGCATTAGACATTGTCACAGGACTGAAGTTATCATTTATTCTTGAAATACTTAGGAAAATGTATTTATTTGTCTTGCTTCAATTAAGGGCTCGAGACATCAATGATCGTAATCCCTGGGTACTGGTGTAAGTATTGCAGTTGTGCCATTATCTATTTTATGTTCGACCCTCACTATTATGTGTCAGATAACTGTATCATAATGATGGTCATTATAACACTGCTTTCCATTATGATACAGTTTCTCCAGCCAATCAGAGCTCGTTCATTGACCAATTAGGTAACGATAACTTCGCGCATTCGCTCAAAATCCAACATGTCAGACATAAACACAACATCGAACTATAATAAATTACCGACATGGAATACCCACCGTCCATATGTTCGCGTAAATAAACTGGCGAATATGAGACAAGAAATAGCACTGTACCTTAAAATCACCAACACTAATTTCTACACAGCGCATTGTCTTCAACTGACACCGGTGACAATATTACTGAGAGACGGCAGATGTAATCATATGGTTTGCATATGGCATTGCAAACACCCAGAGCGCATGCGTCGGTCGTTCAAAGCTCTTGAAAGGCAGAGATATAACACCCAACGCTCGTTCTGCGATCACAAAATTCCAGTAGCTGACTCTCAACTGATATTTATGAATATTTATGTTAAAACATATAATAAAGTTATAATTATCGTCGAACATAAACAGTCGTATGCAACTCGCCTATAATGGTAATTAAGACACTCGTATGGAAATTATAAAACTCGCATACGCTCGTTTTATAAAAAATACTCGTGTCTTAATTATAGCCATTATAGGCTCGTTGCATAATGTACTATTATTGTAGTGACTGTGTGTGTAATTTTCGTTATGAGGATCGAGAATTAATGTAGATATTTGGAAATTGGAAGAAGGCACGATCCAAGAATTAACTTGGTGAGCGTATGGGGAAACCCAGGGAGAAACCCAGCACTACATGTGTGGAGTGTGCCTTGACGCGCTCGACTACGCTGGGTTTAATAAATTGCAAATGTGTCCCATGATATGTATTATTTATAACTTATATTTCATATTGTTTTCATATCTAAATTTCTGGGGCAACCCTTTGTTTTTCTGCCGCTATCTTCTCCCATTTTTATGCGGTCAGATATGAGGTGATATGAGCTTGAATGCAATGCATGTTTTTTCAGCCAGGCACCTTCAACCTCATCAGACGAATTAAAGGGAAAACTTAATAAATGAACATTAATATAATTGGCCTTGTACGTTATCACGCTTAGATAGTCTTTCATCATCCATATTTAATAATAATAATAATAATAATAATAATAATAATAATAATAATAATAATAATAATAATAATAATAATAATAAACGACCGGGGTAACGACCCTAAGGCTATCAGATGTCCCCGTTTCCCAGGTTACGTCCTCGTTACCCGGGGACAGTCCCCGAATTGGCTCTTTGGTCCTCAGACTTCACTCTATACCTACGAATTTCCAATTAAGAGCAAAACTACCATAAAAAAGAACGTAAAACGAAAGGACCTTTGTTTTGTGTGGAGTGAAGTGTGATCTTAAGAATTTCAAAGGTATTGATGTATAGGCGTAGGAAGCGCTATATTTACTGTTACATCGGCACTCTTTATGTCTTCAAGATTATGAATGTTTATGCGATACAGTTCGTTTATTGGACTAATTATTTACTCCAAACGGCCTATATTACTCTCGAGTGATTTTAATTCAATTTTCTACGATATCTGGAGAAATGACAATATTATATAAATATTTACTAATTTAATATTTTAAAATGGGTTGAACGTTTGAAATTCGGTTTTTAACGTTAGATACAAAGATTGCTAGATATTGTAAGAAGAGGAGTGTAAATAAGTCGTTCATTTTCTATTTAGATTTATAGCACATAGTATTCCTAAAGTGTTCCCGGATTTATGGAAAATAATCAGACACCCTTAAGCTACGCATGTTCAAAATCATGGGGCCAGGCTATCTCCGTGGCTTGGAAGATGAGTGGACTGCACTGTGCACTCCTTCCAGAATCTTGCCCAGTTTCATTCATCTTTAACACCTGTCTGGCGCTAGGAAGAGCACCCGACCGTACAAACCATCCACCATTTAAAAAGTTCACTTAATCTCATCCACGACTCCGCACAAAGACGAATAATTGCTCAGTATTTAGACCGACTTGGCTGCGTGGAGGTGAGAGGCTGGGTAGATTCAGGATATCTGTTACATAAGCTAGAGGTAACTAGTAGGAGGGTAGCACGAATGATTGTTGGGATAAAAGAAATGGGCGCAATAGCAGGAAGGCACTGGTAATGAAGAGATAAAAGCTTAGTTAGAAATGAGCAAGCTAGTTTTTTTTAGCGTATAGCTTATAGTGCCGGGAGTGTCCGAGGACATGTTCGGCTCGCCAGGTTGTAGCTGTTTCTAGGCGGACACCCATGGGGTGAGCTACAAGAACCGTCACGTGTGAAGTGTTGTCTGGGGAGGAAAGTTTGAATGTAAGGACGAGGAGTTGGAAGGTAGCGGCTCTGGCCTATAGTTAAGGACCAACCCCGGCATTTGCCTGGAAGGAAGGTGAGAAACCACAGAAGACCATCTTCAAGGTTGCCGGCGGGGGGATTCGAACCTCCTCGCCTCCCGGATGTGAGCGACTGCCAGCAGCCCCGCCGTAACGACCACGGCTAACTCACCCGGTAGCAAGCTAGATGAAGCTGTTCGTATGAGCTTAGCCAGTTGGTGGGGTCATGTGAAGAGTATGGGGGAGGAGAAATTACAGAAGGGCTAAATGAGCTCGGTTGTAGAGGGTAAGAGAAGGAGAGGTAGACCTAGGAGGTAATGGTCATATTCAGTGTTGAACAATTTCAAAGTGACAGGTATTGAAGTAGAGATGGACGCAGTGCTACCTGTTAATAGGGGTGACTTGTTCACAAACACAGGCATGTATATTAGATTGGACGCCGAAAGGCAAAAAAGTCGCCAATGAAAATGTGTGTAGTATGTGCGAATAATAATAATACTAATACAGTGAGATTCTTTAGCTGGAGCGGGACCGGCGGCCGGCTGCCTGGCTCGCGCGCCTTCCGCCAGCCAACCGAGCTCAGGCCGCGGGATTGCTCGAGTGGGAGGCGAGCCAACCAGGGTCATTAAAGTCATTAAGTCACTAAACTTTCATCAACTAGGGTGTGTAGTGTCAGCGCACAGATAAGAAGGTAGCATAAACAACAGCTGCAAAATTTAATTAAAGAAGCACAGATGTTGTTTTATTTCTTGGGAATCTGGATTACCTCACGTCACCAGTTAATATTAGAACTTATCTTTTCACAGAAGATACTAAAAATGTTCTCCTTCAGCTGACAAACAGACATCGTTACATTATGTCGCTACTCCTGCACCCCCGCCCCTGCGTGTTTACTGTAATTAATCGAAGCACGGACCTAAGCCCGTTTGATGTTCAATTGTGGGTTAATTTAACATTCAAAGTGTACAGATCAATTACCTGTACTCTAGTGGAGCTTGAGAACAATATACGGCAGCAGATATCCCTCACAACAGAAGGGAATTACAACGTGTAAACGCTAATTTATTTGCAAGGTACAACCCGCCTGTCTGTCAGCTGAAGGAGAACACTCTCAGCTTCTCCTGTGGATAGGTAAGTTATATAATCATGATTTGCTGGTGAATTTACCATTAATTAATATACTTTGTGACGGTTTCCACCTGCGCACAATCCGCGAGCGAGCTCGGTTGGCTGGCGGAAGGCACGCGTGCCCGGCAGCCGGTTGCCCGTCCCGCCCCAGCAAAAGAATCACCCTGTTCTACTAATAGGCCTACTAATACTTATAATAATAATAATAATAATAATAATAATAATAATAATAATAATAATAATAATAATAATAATGTATGTATGTCTACCCCTAAGTCTATTATTAATTAATTTTATAAATGCAGCCAATGGCCATGTATCTTTCTTTTCAGGACGGGTCAGGGATGGGATATTGGAAGGAAATCGGCCGTGAACCTATTGAAAGGAACCGTCCCGGCATTTGCCTGGTGGTGAAAAAGAGAAACCACGAAAACCATTTTCAGGACGGCCGAGATGGGATTCGAACCCATGCTCTCCCGATGCCAGCGCGGCACGAGGTTGCGCGTTAGTGCTCTCGGCCGCCGCGGTATCTTATCATTCCCTTTTCCAACGGGGTCGGGGATGAGATGCGATGAAATTCTATGTGGCGGATGGTTTTTACGGCCCGATGCCCTTCCTGACGCCAAACTCACGAGAGGAGTTAATGAGAGATGAAATGAATGAAGATGAATGAAACTGGGCTAGGATGTGGAAGGAAGCAGCCGTGGCCTGTCAGAAGGCACCGTCCCAGCAGTGGCCTGGAGTTGAAATTGGGAAACCACGGAAAAACATTTCAAGGACGGTCGACGGTGGGGCTTGAACCCACGTCTACCGAGTCCGCAGTTTGGCCCAACGGCCTAGCTCTGCGCTTTAGTGAGCGGAGCTACAGCGGTCGGTTATAATTATAATAACAAAATAGTGAGCAATGAGTGTTCCAAGATAAAACATGTAATCTCCCCTCACAGAAGAGCGTAACATAGGCCTAGTCCAGGGCCATCCAGTCATTGCGCTCGGGGAGCACTGGGCAGTCACACAAGCGCTCCTTCCCCTACCACCACTACACTGTGGCAGCGAGGAGACGGACGATATTCGGATCACGCTGACTAGATACGTACGTACAGTCGTGCGGCCGACGGCTCTTGTGAGATTGTTGACATATTAATAGGGCTGTTTTGCCATACCAAATATACCGCATATACAAATCGAATGGTACTCCGATGTATGGAATGTGCAAGAAACGAACACAAGTGTTAAGTAAAGAGTATTGTGATTTATTCCAAACTGTAATGTGAATATATTAGAGAGGAAGATTTAACAACAAATTGTGTTCTTTTTAACACATTACATCTCTGTTCCACACTAAACATTTGGCTTGCACTTTATAAGCTGTACAGAAAAATAAAATTTCCCATTCTGCTTTAAAGACTGCTGCTCCACCACTCCTTTTTTGTATGCTGTTCAGTCATGACCACTGCGAAACTTATTTATTTACACGCTGTCAACAAAGCGCATTGGACTAGACTAGTGACTGATGGATCGGCTGCACACTTCAGCGCGCTCAGCCAGCCAAGCTCCTCCCACCACTTCTGAGACTACCTTCCAACAAAGCGCTCGGAGCGCTTGCGCTCGGGGAGCGCTGTTTGGATGGCCCTGGTCTAGTCTATTCGCCGAGCCGAGACAGTGCCCCTGGCTATCCGGACAGGAAAACACGCCCAGTTCACGACATCAGCTCTGCAGGACAGGGGTAGCCAAGAGGCTCCGAGATCATTAGTCATGCCTTAACCAGGCCGTCGGAAGTTAGATGGGATTGGCTAAACCTTATTTTGGGCCTGGTTTTTTATTACGCTCGGGTTATGCAACTTTGGAAACGTAATAGCACGAACGGACGATGTGTGTTGGTAGACCTAGCGCCCTGTTTTTTATGTCTTAAATGTGATTGGCTTACACTGATACTAACAGGATTACAACCGTATTATGTTTTAGACTTAGATTAAACTTCTTGAAAACGAAATCTATTGTTATGAATTTCAGAAGTTGATCGCATATAATCATAAACATCATTACAGTGTCTGATATAATTGCAAAGATTCAGTTATATTTAAAGAATTGCACCTGTTGATATTAATACTATGATGGCAACCCTTGCTGCCGATTATCATTTCGTTTTTTTTTTTTTACAAGATGGCAGACTACGGCAGGATATTTGTTATAATTAAAGATATTTGTAAATGGTGTGGATGTTTTAATAATGTTGATTCGTGAGCAAAAGAAAAGATGGAGTAAAATATGAGCAATTATGTCATTAGTAATGAAATGTACATGTTGTTTAGTAGGAGTAGTTTTGAAATGCTCTTGATCCAATTTTCCGGAGTGTGTTATACCAATAATATAATTCAGCAGGTCTCATTCTATCATGTAAGTTTGTATAGTGCTTATTTGAGCAGTACTACATGACTGGTATTTGTGCGTGGCAAAGGTTCAGAATGAGGACCAGTAGGCCTAAACCATTTACCTGTCCTCTTTGCTTCCTAAGGAATTAACCTGCGTGATTCTAACTAATAATGCTAGTAAACCCCTATCTGTAGGCCTGCTGTCTTTGCTTTCCTCCTGTTTAGTCCGAAGAGGACATCATTTCACTTGCATCCTTAGCTGGCTATAACTTCTTCCTCTGGGTTGAAAAGCACTTGCAGCAATGTGTATGCTAGACAGCGGTAAGGCATATTGAACACTTCCATGGAGTGATGAATCTTTCAGGTTCAGTAACAGTCTGTTTTCCTAGAGTTTTCAACTCTCATAATAAAGATTATCAAATACATATTCGGTAAGAGTGGAGTTTACCTGAACTGAAGTAAAAAATTCTTAAACAACTGAAATTAGCCAAGATACCTCTAGTAGTGGTATCTGGAGATGATATAGTAATAGATGTTTACTCCTCCGTTGTCGGTAACCCACCCAGCCAGGCCAAATAGGATCACGACTTATAGAGATGAAATTCCAGCTGACTCTGCCATTTTTAGCAACGTGTGCAGTATTGCCAACCCCATGCATTAGGTACTATATCGCATCCATCTGACCAATGGTTTTCGCCTAGACCAATAATTGTTAGGTAACTAACGTAAGATACTCACCCCTGGTTTTTGTCACGCACAGTAGGGGTAGTCGCGCATCAATAATCTTTATCCAAGCCAGTGGTTGTGCTAATTATTTCTTTTTTCACATAATTACAAAGTTATGTGTGTCGTGTGACATGTTAGCAACGCAATGTGACGTCAATTTGTCTACCACAAACATCTGCCGTCGTCGAACGAGCTACAAATAAAAACCTTCTTGACTGTATATTAGTGATATTTGACAGTATATTTAATATGCAGCAGTGATATTTGACAGTATTTTCAATTCTTAATGACTCCCAGAAGGTATGTGAATGGTATATGTTCAATAATCTACGACGTTCTCCTTTGGTTCCGGTTCTGGTAAACTCCACAATTCTTAGAGCCGATGATGGTCTTTAGAAACGTTTAAAAACCTTTTCTCTGTTGTTGTTTTTTTCAAGGTCTGATACCATTCATTGGAATGACATCCTGCAGCAAGTCGAGAAGTCAACGGTTTATCCTGGCATTGACTGAGGCTATCCTGAGTGTGAAATTTCGACACTCCCTTGGGACAAATGCGGGGATTGTACGGTACCTTATTTCAAATCCTGGGGCACTATTCCATCCTTGTCCCGAATACATTTACACATACCATTACACTCATCACAGAAAAGTGATACACCTTAGTTCCTCGGGCTGATGAACACTGTGTCCCAGGCTATTGAAATGAGAAATACATGTTGGTATCATCAAACTATGATGCTTACATATTGAGGCCAATTGTTTGAATGCCTACTTGGATGTTATTTTATTATCAATTTTTTTTCTCCAGCCGTTAAATATTCACGTTGATATGTTACATAATACAATAGTTGTAACTTACTATGGATCCATATTTCTTGACATTTATGTCATAGAAACCTCAGCTTGTAACTGAATAACCAATTTGTCACCCAGATAAGAAACTAGGATGGCTGGCATACAGTATTCCTGACAATGTTCATGTCAAGGTTGTCAAAAACAACATAAATACCTAATATTGGGAGCATTGAAATAACTATTTCAGAACAAATCATCAGTGAGCTGTTTTAACTTGGATGGAAATTGGTGTCTGTGCAAAACCATGTTGCCACCATTAGCCATATCAACTTGTTTACAGATGCCGGCATTCAGTTGTGCACTTGACCTTGAGAGGTAGGTGTAGAGTGGTGCAGGAAGCAAGCCGAATACTTCCCTATCTGAGAACATTGACGCGTGTGACAGTAGGGTGTCACAATCAGAAACAGACACACTCAGTGTGACAAATTTTTTAAGTTGCAGTAGTATACCGGGAGAGTGGGATGGGGAAGTACACAGCTACCTTCCCGGTAACTGTATGTATAGGTTGTATGTAGTGGTATATGCATTTGTAGATGAGACTAGGATTGGGAAGGAGGCAGTCATGGCCTTAATTTAGGAACCGTCATTTGAGTGGATCAGTGTGGTGTGAACTAAGACAAACACGTCTCAATTTTGCATGTTCCAAACAGACTAGAATTAATTATTTATTTGCTATAAAACCCAGGAACTTTAGGAAATGAGTCTCAATATGTAGGCTACTCCTGAGATCACTGAAAGTGACTCATGTTTAAAGGATACCGAACAATGTTGACACATGTACTTTTATGAGCAAGGGACTAATCACTTTCCTTTCAATTTACGTTACCATTTTGTGCCATACAAATAGGCCTACTGTTTTAAGGTGTAGCACGTTTTGTGTTCCATAGGATATGCAGTTATTCGAGCGTAAGGACATGAGAGAGAAGCTGGTATTCAGAAAGGTGTAAGGCAAGGCCACAACTTATCACCCATATTTTTCAATCTATGCATTGAACAAGCAATGAAGGAAATTCGAGAAAAATTCAAAGTAGGAGTAAAAATTCAAGGAGAAATAATTTAAACTTGGAGATTTGCTGATGACATCGTCCTCATCTTAGCTGACACACCAGAGGATTTGAATGAGTTTTTAAATGGTATGGATTCTGTCTTGAGGAAAGAATTCATGATGAAAATTAATAAATGTAAAACAAAAATATTGGATTGCAGTCGAAAGAGATCACTGAAATAACTGAAATCCTCCATACCCATTTACAGGATATTTCCTTGAGAAGCTTAGCCTGCATTCTTCCATGTCTAGTGTCTTATAAGTTACATTCCAAATTTATTGTATTTATAGCTTGATGTTTGTATTCTTACAGATCTGTCCACTGGATCCAGGTGAACAGCAAGTTGCAAGAGCAGAACTGGACGAGAATGCAATTTCAATTGTGTCGTTCTTTCTATACTAGACCTACCGTATACATGTACAACAATTTTATTTTTAAATTGTGTAATGCAAAATAATAATAAAAAAAAGAAATGTTTCAATCACCTATGGTTTTCATTTATCCTTCTCCTTCCTTCTCATATCACATTTGCAAGAGGGTCATGGGGTTCAAACAAGAATTTGGAACCTGTGTAGGATAGTGGGTAGGGGGGTGGAGGTGATTATTTTAATTATTCTATAGTCAGATATTTGGAGGTTATGTAGGTTAGGGCGAAAAAAGGGGGCGGGTATGGGATGTGCTCTGGAATTTGGAGGTTATGTCAGCAGACATGATTCGATATTTCATTTTATAGCATTCAACTTATAAAACGTGTTAGATAATTGATTTTTATGGTGTATAGTTGATAAACCAACGTCAATACATTATTATAAGTATCAAAATATATAGCTACATAAGTACGTTTACTGCCAACATTACAAAGTGGACAACAAATTTCATAATGTATCAGTATATTGTTGATTTCTTGTGATACTTTTTTTTTTCGAGCTAATATTGTCAAAGGTAATATCTATTAATGTTAATTGATCCACAATGGGACTAGCTCTGAATAATATTCATAAAAATAAGCTGATATCTTAAGGATTTAGTTCCTTATGTTTCCCCTACCGAAGAGAAATGATTGTTTTTTGAAGCCGGATTATGGGCGGATTTAAGGAAAATTATTTAACATGGGAGCTGGGACACTGGTATTATATTCTCTTTGGCCTTAGCCCTAGAAAAGACAAGACTTCCTGCACTTTGTTCTGTGCTGCACTGTATACTGTTGCATGTCATAAGCAGTTAAGATTTAATTAATTAATCAATTAATTAAACGAACAATAAATAAACCGCGCTGTAGCATTTAACCGTAAGTCAGCCCGCTTCACATGTAGGCTATACACAGCACTGGAGTTGGCGTACGTTCAACAGGCACAGCTCTATGCACCCCTTGCGGTCAGCTCTGCAATCACGTGTAGGCTATACACAGCACTGGAGTTGGCGTACGTTCAACAGGCACAGCTCTATGCACCCCTTGCGGTCAGCTCTGCAATCACGTGTACAACTGTGTTTACTTCCACTATCTTGACTCGGCGAACAGACTTTAGTTGTTGATTCATTTAGGAGGTTTGCGACATCGCAGTCATTTCATCCCTGTGTACTTGGGCGTGTAAAATTTGTCTGGCAATCCGTGTTAATTGATTGAGGTGCTTCTATTCGTGTCTATTGAGGCAAGGATTGGGATGGAGGTGGCCGTGGCCTAATTAGGAACCATCCCGGCATTTGCCAGGAGTAGAAGTGGAAAGCCATGTAAGACCACTTCTAAGGCAGTTGAGGTGAGAATCTAACCACATCTCTTCTCAGTTGTCCGTCACGAGGTTGAGTGAACTGCGTTCCAGTCCTCAGGTTAGAATCAAATTTCTTGATAGAGCCGGGAATCGAACCCAGCACCTCTGGATCCAGAGACTCAGTACGTACCCTGAGACCATTGAAGGCGGTAATAGTGGAGAGGATGTTGTACGTTTCCGGCAGGTGTGCTGGTGGAATAAGATATAGGCTACAGGTTGTGCAGATGTACAGTATCTGTGAGAGTATTGCGATGACGTAATTCATGCCACAACAACACGATGAAAATACAGGTGTTTGTAAATAAGTGGCGAAGATAATGTTCCGAACAACAACGCAACACGTCCCTACGAAAATCTGAGACCACCTGGTGGTGTAGAAGCTTGGCTATCGCCCTGGAGGTCCGGGTTCAATTCCTGGCACTGCCAAGAAGTTTGATTCTGGTCTGAGGGCTAAAGCTGGGTATGTTCAGCTTCGAGGAGCAAAGCTGAGAAGAAGCGTTTTCGTTTCTCACCTCGACCATCTCAGACGTGACATTCTGTGCTTTCCAATTTCTACTCCAGGCAATTTTTCCGGGATGATTCCTAACTTATGGCCACGGCCGCCTCCTTCCCAATCCTCACCCCAATTACAAACACACACATTAATACAGGTTATAAGACAAATTCTTTACAAACCCAAGTAGACCTACACGGGGCTGGCTGCGTGGCTCAGGGGTAACGTTCTCGCTTGCTGGGACCAAGGTTGCAGGTTCGTATCCTGGCGCAGTCAGCTGGCATTTGAGGGTGCGCAAATGCGAGGGAGCCGTGTCCGTAGATTTACTGGCACGTTAAAGATCCCCTTCGGGGCAAAATTCCGGTACCCCGGCGTCTCTAAACGCCAGTGTAGTTAAAAGGGACGTAAAACCAATAACATTATTATTATTATAGACCTACACGGGGCTGAAAGACCTCGGTGTCCAAGACCCTGAATGGAACATAAACAACAACCACAACCTATGGTCAATTATTTATGAGTTATGCCGGATTTGTAGTTCAATGAAATGGAGTAAACTTCGAGTTCAGTGATGCATAACCTTCCACCAAAATAATGCAAGTGAAAATAATAATAATAACAATAATAATAATAATAATGGTAATAATATTATTTGTTTTGATGTTCCTTTAAAACTACTGCGGCTTCTAGAGACGCCGGGATGCCTGAATTTTACCCTCAAGGGAATCTTTAACTTGGCAGTGAATGGAAGTTACTGACACGGCTCCCTCGCATATATGCACCCCCAAATGCCAATTGACTGTGCCAGGATTTGATCCTCCAACCTTGGACACAGCAGGCAAACACGTTATCGCTGCGCCACTAGTCAATAATGCAAGTTTCATTCATTGAAACGACATGAAATATTACTTACAACACAAGAAAATACTGTTTTCATTAACTCCGAAGTCATCAAGCGTGTGACACATGAAGCACTTGCAGAACTACGCTCATTGCAGCTACTCAGCTACTCGATGTAGCCCACGCCGCGGCGTATCCGTGTACGTTAAATTGCTCGCCACGACTGCATTCGGGAGTGGCAGCAAGTCCTGAGATCGGACGTTTGTATTCTGGCGCTGACAGTGGCTACCCGGGATTTACTACATTCCCTCTTGGTAAATGTCGGAATAGTAGCCTACCTTATTTCAGGTCCCGGGGTACCTACCTCATCCTTGTTTCTACTACAGCTACACACGCTACTACAGTCAATACAGAAATACAGAATGTAAGACATGTTCAACACACACACACACACAACTACACGGAGCTGATGATCAAGATGTTCAAAGCCCTTAAATGAATTAACAACAGCATCATGATTCCCGGCTCTGCCAAGAAATTTAATTCTGGTCTGAGGACTGGAACGGGGTACACTCAGCCTCGTGAGGCAAAACTGAGAAGAGTTCCTTAAAAGGTTCCATTTTCACCTCAGCCATCCTGGAATTGGTTTTCCATGGTTTCCCCACTTCTAATCCAGGCAAATGCCCGGATGGTACCTAACTTAAGGCCACGGACGCTTCCTAACCAAATCCTACCTCAACTACAAATACACACACTGGTACAGACATCACAGTGACATAGGTTATCAGACTTCTACACGTGCCCAAGTACACGGGGTTAAATGACCACGATGTTGCAAGACCCCTAAAGAATAAACAACAACAAGCCTGATGTGCCGAAGGTTTTGGGAGCAGGTGTTAACTTAACATATTGTAAACTTAATCACTTGTGATCTTTACAAACGTAAATTCTATAAGTACCGTACTATTCTAACTATTAGTTGGAATGAATTTGATCCATAACTGTGCCACTCTTGGGCCAATGCAACTCTTCAATACGAGTCGCGGTATAATTGTTGTTGAGGGGCTTTGCGACACCGTTGTTCCTGTATCCCCATGTACTTGGGTGTGTGTTGAATTTGTCTGATAACCTTTGTTATTGTGATGGCTGTATTAGTGTATGTATTTGTAATTCAGTTGATGAATGGGAAAGAGGTGGCGTTGACCTCAAGTTAAAAACCATCCCTGGAGTAGAAGTAAGAAACCGTAGAAAACCACTTCCAGAGTGGCTGAGGTGGTGATCAAACCCGCCTTTTCTCAGTTTTGTCTCACGAGGCAGAGTGCACCCCGTTCCAGCCCTCAAACCAGAACGACTCTTGATATAATTTATTTATTATTTATTGTATGGCTTTTAGTGCCGGACGTGTCCGAGGACATGTTCGGCTCGGCAGAGGCTGTAGCTGCTTCGAGCGGACACCCATAGGGTGAGCTACTAGTTCCGTTCAATTTCAAATAGTTCCAACTTTCGCTACCAGATGTCACTGATACCTAGTGGTGAACGTTGGTATTTTGATAGAGCGTATCAACGAAATATAACCTAGAAATTTAGCTTAACACAAGTTTAGTCTGTGGAAGGATCTTTTACATGCCATAAATCTATGACATGGGACCGCCGGCTTTACTTCCCCTCCGAAGGAAGGCATACTGAATGATTCTAACGCCCTTAAAAAATGTGATGACTTCGGCCAGGTTTGAACCCGCTATCTTGGGCACAACAGTTCAGCATGCTACCAACTACGCCACCGAAGCGTTGTTAGTTGAGGCCCGAGTTCGATTTCCGGCACAGGCAGGGCTGTAGATATATCATTGGCACTAAGACGAGGACTGCCGGGCCCCTCATTTTTTTAAAAAAACCTGTGACATTATTTTGGATGTTTAAGCTTACACTTTTAGTCCATTACAAATTCTGTAGAATTTACATATCCAATTGAAGGGTTCATTCCAAAAAACCAGACAAGTCCAAAAATTGACTTTTTGAGATAAATACATCTTCTTCCTCTTCAAAGGTACGTATATATATTTATTTATTGCCACAACAGGGCAGTGCCCCAATTACAGTATCAAAAAATTGTTTACACACAGATAATACATGAAAATACTTTAAAATACAAAATACATTAGATTACAAAATACAAATTGAAAATTAAAAAATAAGCAGATATTTCGGGTTTTATACGAGTGTGAAATATCGGGGATTCTACAAAAATAAGACTAGTCCAATGCAATTCCAGTGCATCTTCAAGATAATTAATTACCTAGAATATTCGGCATTCAATAATGATTTGTTCTTTGTTAGGGTTTACATAATAAATAACCGTATCTGAGGATTAAAATATTTTTCAGTTTTGTATTCAGCTAAGACTTTGGAAAAAAAACAGACTAGTCTAATTTTTATAGGGATTCTCAACTATCCTCATAAAAATATAAATCCTTTATGTGCAATGTAAAGCTGTAAGTGAGACAATAGTAGATCTAAGAGCAATTTTTATTTCATTCAGCACAAATTAAGCTGTACTGTTTTTATTCGTTTCTGAACAATTTAATTTTTGGACGTATGTGGTTCTTGGAATGAACCCTTCCTTGAACATCAATTTACTTGGTTTTCAATTATTCAGCCACCACTCTCTCAATGGTTGTTCTTATACTTCAAGGTATAGATCGCTGTGCAATTAAACTGTTATTTCTATTGTGTCTGACCGCGTTCGGGCTCCACGACAATAAACATACTGCTTCCACAAATGTAGACTATGAAATAAATAGTCAATTACTGCAGGGGATGAATTAGAATCTTATCGCCCAATAAAGAGCTTTTGAACCTTGGTATGTTATAAATTAAATGGACCACTCTGGCAGTTGTGCTCTTTTCCCGGAACGAAAAACACAATGGTTATTTATGAATTTATAATGGACTAGGCCTATGTTATAGAAAGCTTTCCAGTCGGTGAACACATATTGTGCCCAATTACTTTAAGGGAGCGTGGTGGTGCAGTGGTCAAGCTGTTTGCCTCTTGCCAAGGTAAACCAGATTCAATACATGTGAGTTTTTCAAAGTGAAATGCCATGTCATGTGGTTGGGATTCCACGTAAAAATGAGGTCCCGTGGCTCATGATTGCGAGACGTAATACCAGAAGCTTCCTTCCTTCCAATTACTTTAGGTGCGAAAACAATTCTTTGTGTACCTGTGGTTCAAAGTTTTTCTGTCGTGCCTCCCTTCTGAAACATGAAATATCTAACGCCCCTGCACTCTTATTCTTCTTGCCTTCCTTAGCACTTCTCATAGGCACCTCCGCACAAATAAAATCGGATCACAAGATCTACTGTATTTGCTTCTGTTTAATTACTACAACTACCAGTTACAATAGTGAAAAAATGAAAATCCACAGCCTGCTTCCAGTCGAACGACCGGGTCAGGGAATGAGATCAATGAAGCCCCCATCCAGTGGCGAGGATATGAACCGTTCCGGCTGCCAAAGCCTGTCGCACTCCTCTGGGAAAATGATGAAATGAATGACAGATGAAATGAAATGATAGTGGAGAGTGTTGCTGGAATGAAATTTGTAACAGGGAAAACCGGAGTACTCGGAGAAAAACCTGTCTCCCTCCACTTTGTCCAGCACAAATCATACATGGAGTGACCGGGATTTGAACTATGGACCCATCGGTGAGAGGCCGGCGCGCTGCCGCCTAATCCACGGAGGCTTTAACAATAGTAATAATAATAATAATAATAATAATAATAATACACAATTTCCTATTCTTCGAGCACATAAGAGTTCAAACCCTTTTTGTAAAAATATTTCAGGCATTTCAGGAACGGGGAGGAGAAAGGGCGAATATTGTTTGTAATCTTATTGCGAATTCGCCCTTTCTTCTCCAAGTTCCTGATTTGTATTACTCCAAGGTGTTGAAAGTTAACTATTTCTCCTTGCTTGTAAAAAAAACTGCTGCATGTGCAGTTTTTTGGAATTGAACAAATTTTGTTTATTTCACTAACTCTTTAGCTATCAACTGTGTTGCTTTTAACACAAACATGCTGGTCAGTTATTGTGAAATAAGACAGCAAAAGTACGAGTTTATTATTCTTGAATGGTCGTGGGAGCTTCCTGCCTATGATAGGTTCATGGATATGACGATAGATATGTTTGTTACAGCATATGGAATATAAATATTTCAATCAGAGCCGGCACCCCCCTTTATCACTCTCTGCGCCCCTCTTACGGGGCGTGCCCCCCAGTTTGAGGACCTCTGCCCTAACCTGACAGAAATATTACATGAGAAATGTATCACAAAATAACAGCATTTATGTACAAAGAAAGGGTGGGGGGTTACTTTTTGTAGATAAAACCGTGTTATTTTGTGATAAATATCTCATGTAATATTTCTGTCAGGTTAAGCTGTTTAAATACTATACTTGTTTTCCCGCCTGCTGTAATTGGGCAAAATTTGTGTTGACCGACTGGAAAACTTTCTTTAATAGAACTAGGCAACATTAAAAAATGGCTTCTCATACTTCATCAATAGCCTAATATTCATTTTACAATGTTTTGGACACTATTCGCTGGTTGTATTTGCATCAAACATAGTCATATTAGAACATTTGCGAATTGTAAAGAAATTGGTTTGATTGAAGTTATACATTCTAAGTCATTTAAACGCAATGGGCCCCATCGGCAAGTCAGGGCCCCGAGGCTACAGCCCCTTATACCCTCCCTCGCGTCAGGCCTGGATACAGGAATGGTATCGTCGACATACAAGCAGGGGCTGCAGCACATTGTTTTATTTGAAAACTAGCAACCCGACCCTGCTTCGCCCGGGAACAGTTATGAAGGCATTACGTGATAAGCGCCTTTTTTTTCAATATCAATGAACAACGACCAATATCCGTTTTACATCTCGGCATGATGGGTTAAAATCACAGACTGGACTATTAATTATATTATCATGGAGAAGCATGTGCAACAAATTCTTGTCAGACGTAATTTAAGAATGGCGAGGTGCATGAAACACAAATCCCCCTTCCGTCCAATCTTAACTTGACTGGGAATTTTGCAGAACGAAACGTTCACAGGCGAAATGAAGAAAACCCGAGTTGCACTTCCAGGGAAACTCCAAACACAACCACCCTTCTCAGAAGTCTTAACTCAACACGACTCTACGGTTTGCTGCTGGCTGTAACTGGGGCAATAGGTTCGCCCGCTAGCTAGGCTGTAACAGGGATGATAGACTCGCCCTTAGCTCTTAAACTGTCGCCTCAGTAGTTTAATGGACATGGTTGGATGAAATTAAAACGTAAAGCACTTACAGTGGGCGATATATTGACGATAGGCATATGCTATCGCGGACTTTTTGTAGAACTTTTCATGCTGAACAATTCTTACACTCATAGTATTTAGATATTTTTAACGGTTTGCCGAGCGTAAGCTTACAAAGCGCTCGGACGCCAGGTATTTTTTCGACTTTTCCACTAAAATCGTTTTTGCCCGGCTTCCTGTGATTTTTTTTCTACAGAAATCATCCTCGAGATATCCTTTACAGAATGGTGAAAACCACATCAAAATCCATCCAGTGGTTCTCGAGTTTACCCGTAACATCCAAGAATCGGGGACTTTGTTTTATACTAAGTAGAGATAAATTACTTTATTAATGTTATATACAAACAAACACAGCGCATTCAAACAGACGTCAGCCAAAGAATAGGAAATATTTCAACTTCCCACACAACGAGATATCTAGTCAAATGCTCCACTCCACTTCCGGCACTGGCTGTGCAGATCGCAGCTCAGCGTGAATTTCTGTGTTTATCACCAGCAAACAAGAACTCTGCCTTTTGCGCATGCGTGCCCAACGTTTACATTGTGCTGTTGGGACAGCAGCCAAGATCAGAGCCAAGACATCGCTGAGATTCTTCGTTCAAACACAGAGAGGCAGTACTGGACACACGGAATGAGAAGCTGACAGGTGGCACCCTCACTTATAGGCCTATACTCTTTGCTCTGGACTCCGCGGTAGTATTCAAGAAGTAGTCACTCAAAACAAACGGGGGGAAATATCAGACGACGTCATCAGCTGTTTCCGCCAGAGGGTCTATTTATCTCCCAACTTACCTATCCTATAGCCACAGTTTGTAAATCGATGAACTATAAAAACTATATTTTTTATGTTGTAAAAATAACGACATGATTTTCTTTAATTAGAAAACGTCTGATTTGTAAATTTCACTACAGCAAAGACCCATGTAATTTTGCATTACGTCGTTGCTGGTTCCAGTTCAGTGCTCTTGGTAACACTGAGAAGTTCTGTTTTTGCATGCTCACACCAGGTGAGTTTCTGAGTTCGTGAATACGAGTATTTTGCAATTGCAGGTGTTATTGGGTGTTTACTTATTTTGTTATTAGGAATATCTGTTTCTGAGTGAGTGTTCCTGAATGTTCTAACATATTCTTGTTTTTTTTTTTGTTTTTGTTTTTTTGGAGGGGGGATGGGTTACAGACACAACTGAATTTCTGTACCAGCCGCTACTGCATGATACATGTCACCCAAGTAGAGCTATTTTTGAAGGCCTGCACCAGGCTAGCAGACCACATGGGATTACTGTTACCATTATTGGCAATGGGATATCAAAGTACTCAGAAGAAAAAAATATTTTCTAAATGAGGGGAGTGGAGCTCTAATGTGTACACCCTGGTCATTGGGCTGGCAGTGCACGCTGAAGAGCGTCTGGCCAGCCTCTATATATGGATGGATGAGCTAATGACGTCACGACCAGAAGACCACTGACACTGATGAGCCTTTCCTTCAAGTCGCCTCCCCCCACCCCCTCCTCCCCCGACCATATCTCATGTCACGGAAACGCACACCCGGAGTTGCCGGAACGGCTGTCAGACTCTCCTGGCCGCGAGCGAACTGCTACTCCTCCCTGCGCGAATCTCCTCCCTCGTGCTTCCCTCTTTCCAGCATCTTCCATCGTCTTCACCTACCCCCACCGGACCTCAGACATGCATGTTGTCATTTTTTAAAGAAAAGGGAGAAGAAAAAAAAGAAGGAAGCAGAAATGTTCCGTCTTTGTCCTCCCCTGTCGCTTCGTCCATCACTTCCCGATGCTACTGGCTGCTCAGAGTACATTAGTGCAGGCCTTAAGCATCTCGACGTAGAGGAAGAGGCACATGCATGCTGAATGTACCGCTATTTGTCATCATGTACTCCTTCGGAAACGCAACTCACTCAACCCATCCCGCTCATCATAAGGCTGGGACGACGCTTTGCTCTCCACTTAGGAGCACCATCTCTTGCAGAAGCACGGTGTAGCCTAAATAGTTGCGCCGTGCTCGTTAAATCGTGCACAACGTCCGTGCGGCCAGCTGAAGCAAGTCCAGAGATCGGAGATTCGAATCCCGGCGCTGGCATTAACTACCCTGTTAGGGGATTCCCCCCAGGTTTTCTCACACTCCTTCCAGGCAATCTGCGGTAGTGTGCTTATTTGTAATTCAGGTGAGGATTGGGAAGGAAGAGGCTCTGACTTTAAGCTAGGAACCATCCCGGCATTTGCCTGTAGTAGAAGTGGGAAACCATGGAAAACCACTCCCAGGTTGGCTGACGTGGGAATCGAACCCACCGTTCGTCACTTTATTAGTTATTAATTATTGATTAGTTACTCCCGTCCACTATTGCGTCCCCTCAGGGGCTCACATCTAGTGGGACGTGGGTTGGCGACCACGGGACCCCAGCTGAGTCCGGCATTGCTTCCACTTACTTGTGTCGGGCTCCTCTCCGTCTTCTCTCCTGGCAACCTCCCTTGGTCAACTCTTGTTCTCTTCCGACCCCGACGGTATTAGGTTATCCGAGGCCTAGGGAGTCTTTCACTTTCCCGCCTTAATTGGCCCTTGTCTCATCTTTCCTGATTCTCTCCTTCTGTGAGGGGTCAGCCTTCTTTTTTATTTCCTTTTACCTCCTGCCTTGTGCTCAAGGCCCTTAAGGAGGCAGGGTGTATGTAGCCCCACCACTTCTGGTGCACCCTAGATAATGCTACACCCTCAGGGGCTCACGGCTGGTGAGTTTGGGAGTTGGCGACCCCGAGGGATTCCTGAGCTGGGTCCGTTTTCCCCTTTTGTCCCTTAACTTTGGGGTGGACCCTCTCCCCTCTCCTCTCCTCTCCTCTCCTCTTTTCATTATATTTCCTTTTCTCTTTAAGATTCCCGCGCTGTTTTTGTTAGTTGGTTCACCGTGTATCTAAATTCCCTTTTAGCGTTTTTTAAGGCATTTTTAATCTACGTTGCATTTTGTAAGTTTTTTCGATCTAAATTACATCTCGCGAATGTTTTCAACCTCAATTGCATTTTGTAAAGATTGTCAATCTAAATTGCTTTTTAGTAAGTCTTTCAATGCAGGTGTCAGGGCATTTTAGTGAGTATTTTGAATTTCAATTGCATTTTGTAAGAATGTTCAACCAAAGCCGCATTTTGCACGAATTTTGAATCTAAATTGCATTTTTTTTGTGGGCATTTTGCAAATATTTTGATTCTCAATTGCATTTTGTGGGTATTTTGAATCTAAATTACATTTTGTCAAGTATTTTCAATCTAAATTGCATTTTGTAAGTATTGTCAATACACATGAGTCGTTTGAATCTACCGTACATTTTGTAAGCATTTTCAATTTCAATTGCATTTTGTAAGTATTTTGAATTTCAATTGCACTTTGTGAATAATTGGATTGGAACTGGGATATTTCAATCTGAATTGCATTGGGTATTTTCAATTTCAATTGCATTTTGTAAGTATTTTGAACCTCAATTGCATTTTGTACGTAATTTCGATCTCATTTGCATTTTGTGAGTATTTTGAATTTCAGTTGCATTTTGTAAGTATTTCGACGCTACATTGCATTTTGTACGTATTTTGAATCTAGCCTACGTTTTGTGGGTCTTTTTCAATCTCTTCTTTTTGTGACTCTTTTCGTTCTAAATTCCCTTTTGTAAGACCATATTGTGATTTGTTTCCATCTGAGTTCCTTTTCGTACGTATTTTCCGTCCCACATAATTTTCGTTCTGGTTTCCATTTCATTATCATTTTCGCTATCACCCAGATCATTAGGGGCCGATAACCTCGATGTTAGGCCCCTTAAAACAACAATTATCATCATCATCATCATCATCACATCAACCTCTATTGCGTAGGTTGAACTAATTTGTATATAACATGGCAAATGTTTTAATATCAACATGAACAACATCTGGGCGCTAGCTATCACTGCATCGTGAAGGACATGTTAACTGCTTTAGTGAGCGGTAGTGGCTTTTTAATCAGTACCAACTCTGAGAGCTCTGAATTTTCATGAAGATGCATGCGTACTTTCCTGGGACTCGATCAATGTGACCATGATTTTTGATTTTTTTTTAACCTCAAACTTAACATCGTACGCAGTCGCAACATTCCTTGTCATTGATATTATTATTATTATTATTATTAATAATAATAATAATAATAATAGTAATAATAATAGACTAATGAAAATCCACAGCCTGCTTCCAGGTTTTGACCGAGACAGGAATGGAATGAATGATGCCCCCATCTAGCGGCGAGGATATGAACTGTGCCGGCTGCCGAAGCCTGTCGCACTCCTCTGGGGCAATGATTAAATGAATGACAGATGAAATGAAATGATAGTGGAGAGTGTTGCTGGAATGAAATTTTGACAGGGAAAACCGGAGTTCCCGGAGAAAAACCTGTCTGCCTCCGTTTTGTCCAGCACAGATCTCACATGGAGTGACCGGGATTTGAACCACGAACCCAGCGGTGAGAGGCCGGCGTGCTGCCGCCTAAGCCACGGAGGCTCTAATAATAGACTAATAATAATTATAATTTAACTTAACACCAGAGCCACTATAACTTAGACGAAAGAACGAAGGAGAGAGGATGAATTTATTTTGGGAGGAAAAGAAGGCCAACACATTAGCTAAGGAGGTTCAATCGTGCTCCTGAGTAAGGCATAATAATGTTAAAAAAATAGTCTAATAATAATAATAATAATAATAATAATAATAATAATAATAATAATAACCGGCCTGCCAAGCGACCGCTGCCCTACCATTTGAGCTGCAGATTATGGGGTGACGCAGAGTCAGCACATCGGGTCCCCTTGGCCGTTAATCTTCGTCTCCGTAACTGGGTCTAATAATATTAATAATACTACGAAAAATAGTCAAATAATAAAACTGGTATGTATATTTAGTTCCTTGTAGCTACTGCTGGTTTACTATAGAAACACTGACGTGTCGTTACTTTGGTCTGAAAGGGATCTTCAACGATCGAATAAATTTACTCACATGGGTTCTCGTATTTAAGTACCCTCAAATGCACAATGACTGTGCCGGGATTCGACCTTAATCACAGTAGGTGACAACCTTACCGTTACGCCGATGAAGGCGAGTGTCTCCGATGATTGCTCTAGAAGTATTAAATGTATTATTTGTCGTTAGAATTCTTTGATTCTTTTATCTCATTAAAGCATGTTGAAGTACGTGGGAGCTGACAGCGCCATCAGGGAGTAAAGGGGAGAGGCTAATTTGTACAGGTAGTGGGGTAGCTTTGTTTGATTGTGCCGTCTCCCTTCCCCTCTCCCTGATCAGCCGTCATAGTGCTCCCCTCTCGCCTCCCTCGATGTGATACAGTCTTCATCAAGCGCATTTCAAATCAAGTAATGATGAAATAAAATTCTACGCTTGTTTCCAGGGCCTTGGCTTTTGAATATAGCGGTCCATTAGTAGCATTCAAAAGCCTTATAACTGTCGGGCAAAACATTTACTCTCTACAACTGTCTTACACTTCGTTACAAATACTGTACTAATATTCCTGAGGAGGATGCTTGTCAGGAAGTGTATATTGTGCCTTGCGGATCTGGATGTCATGTCATGCCGTTACGCGTTCGCATCCCGATATCAATTTTAGCCATAAATTCTTCCTTGTCTGTCATATCATATAAAGGGTGTATCCGTGATGATGTCATAAACTTTTAGGGTTGATGGAGGAAGGCAAATGGATCAATGTGAGATAAGGAACCATAGTACGGAAACGATCAAGTCACAAGTTATGAGCAAAATGCTAATAATTTAATACCCTTTACCTGCACACGTCGGTGGCGATTGCGGGTGTTTACACGAGGCAACCCCATCTCGTTGGCTTTTGGCACGTTAAAGAATGCATGTGGGACGAAATTCCGCACCCCGGCGGCTGTTAAGAAGAAGAATTGAGGACGGATATTAAACAACTGCGATTATTAATAAATGTTGACTCGATGGTTTCCGTACCATGGACCCTTATCTCAACTGGATCCATTTGTCTTCCTCCATCATCCATTGAAAGTTTGTAACATCATCACGGATACATCCTGTATATAAAACGCTGAGGCAAAGGTGTCCGAACAGCACGCTGGGTGCACTGGCACGCTGGTTTCACGCCGGCGTGCTTCTGGCGCGAACGCCCTTGCAGCAATGGTGTGGGATGACTAATTGTCTCTCTCTCTCTCTCGCGCTTGCTTTCCCGTCTCACTCCTTCCCGTACTGCCTTTGCTGTCGAACGTCAAACGGTCGCGGTGCGCAGTTCCTTATCTTGTTAGTTGTGTTATTTGAGATTACTTGATCGCGGGGATAAGTAACGTAACGTTCGACTATACCTGGTTTTTTTCTAGCAGATTTCAAGAACTTGCAAAACATCGAACTGCTTTTTATTTGTTCGTCAAGCTATTTACAATGTAGCACTCGACTTAAGGATACTTTTAACTCTGTGAAAAATCTGCCTGATTTCTATTCAAAATTACCCCAGCAAGAATATCCGAAATTAAACAGGCAGGTCGCACAAGTGTCATCAATGTTTGGAGGTACGTGCTGTATGTCTGCGAAACGTTTTACTCTGCATTGAAACTTACAAAATCACGGCATCGGGCTCTGATATCTGACGACAACCTGTGAATCAGCCTCCGGTTGATTGTTTCTCAATCGTACCGAACATGGAGCATATTGCAAATATGAAAACAAATTGAAACAAATTGAAAACAAGAAAAATAAAAATGTCACCGAAATTGCAATGTCATAAATGACTCCCTTATCAATATTTCTGACTGTTTTAACGCTAAGCATGTAATCTTCAAGTACCGGTACGCAGAGAAAGGCGTGAAACACAATGTAGGCCTACATGTATCGGACAACCAACGCATTGGACGAGCAGTTTGTTTATATTACGACCGGTGCGCTAGCAGTCCCAACTTGATTCCTCCGTCAGACGACGGCAGTCATGGCATGCAGCCCAGCCAAGAGAGGCAGAAGCCAGTCTGCGGGCGTGTGGCGCAGCATAACTGGCACGCCGAGCGTGCAAAGACCGGATGCTCCTGTGCTAAGGTGTATGTTTCACAAAACTCAGGCTCTTAAAACCAGATTCGGTTTTGTGCAAAAACCTTCCAAATCATCTCAATTGTACAGGAAAAATCTAGCATTACTCGAAAAGTCAACGTAAATATAATTATTTGTGTATTAAGTGTGTTTAAACAAATAAACAAAACGACAGCTGCTGTCAGATCATTGTCGCCTCGAGCCTCAATACCAGTAAAGCCGCGCGGGTGGTCTATACACATGGCCTACTCACAAATAACCGTCTGTCACAATGAAGTATTCAAAAGAAAGATAATTATCCGCAGCAGTGACGAATTGCACTCTGATTTCTTAAATATCGATAATTTGTTTATAAAGTGCGTTTTAACAAATTAACAAAACGTACTCCCCTGTGAGAACTGTGTCGCCTCGAGCGCGCATAAGAGTGAAGTCGGGTGGGTGGTTTAACACAAGCGAGATTTCTTGCACAAGCCCCCTAGTTAACATTAATTTCTCTATTTCATTGATAAGTTACATATAAGAAACCATAAAATTAACACTGATCAAAATGTCGAGAGAATGGTGCATTTCTTAGGAAAGCAAATAGGCATACAATTAGCCTACTCTAAACAGACACATATCAAAATTAATTTTCGTTGTGCCATTGTATTGCTATCGCGGCCGATCCAATGCCGACAGAAATGCCGACCCTTAATTTGTTTGTAAACATTTCATAGGTTTGGTGCCTCCACAGAGAGAAAAACAGCGCTAAAGGAGCTCCTTTAGCCAATAGGAATTGCGATGTGCTTTATGGATGGGACATAGCAAGTAGTTGCTATTCCACAAAGGGGTCCAGACAGGGTGGATCGACGTCTGCTGATGAGCCCAATCAGTATATTGAGCCCGTATGTCCTCTTGATGGTGATATTTTCTTTGAAAGCATGTTCAACTTCATTGACCAGAAGTAGAACGCAGCCGGAAGCATGCTTGAGCTTCAAACATTCTTTTGACTCGGGAGAGTTATGTTAAAATTATTCCTGGATACATTTATATAATTATCTTCATTCTGGATATCCCAGGAGTTTACAACCAGTAATTCTGCATCATTTCCCACATTCCTGTCGCTTCAAATATGATTTTAAATCATTTGGTAAAGGTATTTTCATCGTGGATATGCGAAAGGATTTAAGTAGTCTCTACACGACTTTAGAAGTTGCTTGGAAGCCGGGACACAGTTCCGTGAAGAAACACAACGCATTTTGAGTCCACTCAGGTTGGACGTGATTACGTTCTAGTCCGTTGTGACTAAGAACACGTTTTTGTGGGCTTACCACATTGATAAGTGCTGTGAATACTATCTGCAGCCATAGAGCCAGTTAAGCATTATAAAGTGCTAGAATCATCGTTGAAACGCCAAGTCAGGCGAACGCCATGAAAACCACGCTATAGTTTTGTTAAAACTGTGAATCTTCAATTTTTTACTGTTGAGCACGTGGTCCATTACCATCGATACCACGCTGCTGACAGTCTCTTCGATTCACGAGGCGTGGAACTGTAATAAACGCACTCATAAGAACACTGCATAAGCGTAAAATGCACTACAGTAAGTAATCCACCGACAAACAGTTTGAGCGGGATTTTTCATCCGACGATTACGCTGATTATACTGTGATAGTGTTGCTAAGTACTAGAATTTGTGTGCTAGATACCGCATGTTGTATCTTGTAAAGCCAGTGGCAGATCTGTATGGGCTATTATTGGATTTATTTGCACCTGTGTAGAAGCAGGGCTATATTTGTTGGAAGTAGTGATAGCCATAAATTCTGTGAAACGCCATGTTTTTCCAACGCAAAAATGCATCTCATTGTCAACCACGTGTACGACATCTTTAATCCTGTACACGAGATGCGTATAATGGCATAAGCTAACCCATGGAGGGAGACATCGAGGAAATAGTGCTACCTCGATGAAGAACCAGAACCAGAACAAGGGACCAACAACCATGATGAACCACGAGGAACCATGAGGAACCATATGATGCATCGTAATAAGAGGAGAAAGGGCCAGACCTAATGCCCAGGATGATTTATTATATTCCCTCCTACATAGAGGAGACGCATTACCCCTCATATCTCAAGGAAGAGCAGGTGAATCCATGGTATCCACAGTGAGTCATGTAGTCATTTTTGTAAAGAGCCTTGTCTTCGGTAGATTAATTTAAAACCGTACTCGGTAGCAACCATTGTTGGCAGATGTGTGTAGAAATAGTTTTGCTAATGTATTTTCCTTCCAATTTTGCTTTGAGACTGGTCAACTATGAGTTAGACACCTTGTGGCGAAGTATCACGCCGGTGCACCCAAGATAATATGTGTAAGGAATGTTCAAAATGTACCCACTAATATGACCTAGCTCGAGGAGCTATATTCTTCGTCAGCATAAGCTGAATTTATCTGAATGTAATTTTGGTTACACCCTGTTTCAGCTTAATCATATTTTGTTATACCACGTTTCATGTGCGTATCATTTGGTAGATTGAAGTTTCAATACCGCACTTATGAATGAATTTTGTTAACATTATTATGAGGACCTCTGGCGCCACCACATTCCGAGTAGGAATAAACTCGTGTGTAATGATGTAGGCTAGTAGAACTTTCATCGAACCTGCGTACACCTTCGTATCATTTTAAACAGCACGGGGAGTGCAATGTGCTTTAAATATTTTGTCTTTATTTGTGTTGAGGACGACACACACATTTATACCAACATGAAGATTGTAAATAGGATGTGGAAGGAATATCTTTCAAACCGAAGCACTTAGGAAGTGTGATAGTCTCTGTCCTGCAGGCTTGTTTGGCTTTTCAAACAATTCATATTTTTATGCTGTACAGAACATGGTACAGAACAGTGTGTTGTAAATATCATACTCAGTAATCTACGTTATAAGGGTCACATATAGGACTTTAGCATGTGAATCCCTGTGTATTTGACATTTATGTCTTGCTAAAAAGCGAGAGCTTCGTCACGCATTGAATGAACGTTATGAGCAGGAGCGAGGTTGTAACATTCACCAAGGTCAAACCCGCAAGACCAGTTTGAATTACACAGAGTTCTCTTTGCGAGACAGATTTGTATTGATTATTTTCTAACGTTGTCTGACCTCATCTTTCTTTGTGGAATGTTGAAGAACAATGATAGGAATGCTGTATTATTTAAGTCAGACATCTGATGTGCTATATTTCACATACGAGTGCCGTGACGTCACAAATTTGAGTCTGCCATTTCAGAGCGATTGTTCATGATTTCATGATTTCCCAGGATACAATGAAAGGTTTATTCCTCTTTTTTGTATTATTGACCAAGTCGACACTGTATAAAGCTAGCTCAGTCGGGAAGAAAGGAAATGTTGAGCGTCATTTCAAGACCGTTCACAGTGGAATTGAAAAAGACTATCCGCCGAATTCAACGCTGAGAAGAGAAAAGATTATGCTGCTGAAATCTCAACTAAATGCGCAAAAATCTACTTTCTTTAAGACAGTGGACAAGATCAAGGCAGCCACCGAAGCGTCATTCCGAGTTTCCAGGGTTATTGCCCAACATAAGAAACCGTTCGAAGATGGCGAGTTAATTAAAGCTGCATTTTTGGAAGCTGCAGATACATTATTTGACCACTTCAAAAACAAAGCCGAGATTATGTCTGCTATTACATCTGTTCAACTTTCTGCTAATACAGTGATGCGAAGAGTTGAAGCTATGAGCTTTGATGTAGTTTCACAACTGAAAACTGACTTTAATCGTTGTAGTTATTTTTCCTTACAACTTGACGAATCAACTGATATAGTTGATACAGTTCAGTTGGCCGTTTTTGTAAGAATGGTCTTTGAAAATTTTGTAACAAAAGAAGAGCTGGTAAAGGTTGTGCCGCTTACCGGGCACACTTCCGGAAAGGATATATTTTTGGCATTTAAAAAGCTTACCGAGTCTGAAAATATTCCTGCGAAGAAGTGGGTCTAGCTACGGATGGAGCTCCTGCAATGATAGGCGTGGAAAATGGATTTATTGCCTTGTGTCGAAAAGACAGCGAAATACCAAAGTTTGTGCCTTATCATTGCATAATACACCAGCAATCATTATGTGGAAGGTTCTTAAGTATGAACAATGTCATGAAAACAGTTGTCAAAGTAGTAAATTAAATAAGAGCTGACGACTGTTCAGAGAACTAACAGAAGAGTTAGAATGCCAGTATGGTGATCTGTTGCTTCACACAGAGGTTCGTTGGCTTAGCAGAGGCAGAGTTTTGCAACGTTTCAAAGAGTTACTTCCTCCAATAGTAAAATTCTTCAAAGAACGGGGTGAGCCTTTCATTGAACCCGAAGATCCCACATGGCTACAAGATTTTGCCTTTCTCACTGACATAACTGTTAAGTTGAATGGTTTGAACTTCCAGCTTCAAGGCACATATAAGGACATTGATGGAATGATTTCAGATGTGACGCCATTTAAAAAAAAGCTCGAGCTGTGGGAAAAAGAATTGTAACCAGTTTGAATACAAGCACTTTCCCAGTCTGAAGCAGATCGTTGACAAACCAAACCCTCCACAACACCCCAGGAAAAACCAAGCATACGTGAATAATCTTTCAGACCTCAGAGAACAATTTGATCAACGATTCCAAGAATTTAAAAATATATTGATTGTGGCACAGTTCGTCAACTCCCCTTTTCATGAGATCGATGCAGAAGATTTCTCAACTTGTATTGTAAAAAAATTCGGAGGAGATTAGGCTGCATTGGAAATGGAAGTTGTTGATTTTCAAAATATTCTGTCTCTTAGAAGCTTTTCTACCACTGGAAATATTTGGCCTCTAGTCCCCCCCCCCCCCCACAAAAATATTTTTATTCAATTTAGATTGAGTATGAAAGCGATGTTCAGCTCTACATACTTATGTGAATCATCATTTTCCACTATGAAGTTCATTAAAAATAAATATAGAAACAGAATGACCAATGAACACTTGGATAACTGCATCTGAATGGCGGCTACAACATACTCTCCAAACTACAAGAAGATACTTGATGGCCAAAAACAGTTCTACTCCTCTCATTAAAATGTAAGTTTAGAAACTTTCTGTAATAGTTCCCATCTTCATTGTTATTTGATTAATACCAGTACTAGAAATGTATGTTTATAGGCAATAAACAGAATATTTTAATTTTAATTCAATGTTTCGTACTGAGCCAGCTGGGCACATGATCTGTGATATTTTTCCTTGCAACACATTTGCTAATGTAATGCATCATCTTTGAACGCACCCGAAGACCAGCACATGGCTGGAGATGATTATGGACGTACTTTTGACTGTGAAGAGATCCACAATTTTTTTATCTGAGTCCTTATAAATATGTCTCCATTTTTCACAAGGCTCAGATCATCTCATTTTGTAATTCAGCATATTCTGACCATTCTGGTGAATGTGATTTTATATTATGGTAAGGTATTTTACATCGCAGATACGCGAAACGGAAGGAGTTAGTCGCTAATCGACTCATGTATTCACTAGATCCTGCAGGCAGGAGCACCGCACTACGCACTCGAGTTTGGTTTATCGTCCACACTGGACGTGTGAAATTGTCCGCCTTGTTAGAAGAGGAAATAGTCCGCCTGGAAGGCGAGGAAATTATCAACGTTCATTGTTGTGTTTTTATGCACCAAGTAGTGAGCCATCGAGTGATATTTACGCCTGTGTGTGCGTGATTAACGTTATTATTAAATTAGTGAAAATTTGTGAAAATTACGACGCCGTGGAACACCACATGTCAACCACGAGGCCATCTGAATTCTATGTCCACGAGGGACATAAAATATTCTAAAGTTAGTGAACAAATAACAGTTCCTGTGGTTAACTTGAATGCCACAAACAGTGAAAACATTACAGCCGCTATTGCGAGCATTTTTAACCGTGGATTGCTAGGATGCCACGTGATTCAGCGTAACAGTAAAATCTGTGAGAACACGCCAAGTAGGCGAGATAATAGAAGCTGTGAAAGCAGACAGTGCATGGGCAATTTGATAAAGTCTGCATTGTGTAATCTCAGTGAGTTTGTTAATGTCAATCATTTTAGCTTCAGTGAAAGCTGTCTTATAATTGCGATTTCTACGAGTGAAAATAACCACCAGTCATGTATTATTCAACTGACCACGAGTATGAAGTGATTATTCATCTATCTACGATGGGGATGATGGAGTGAGAACCCCATAATGTGAAGAAGCCCTTTCTAGGGAAACTACAACATGACGGAAGACCCAGAGGTACCGCAGGTGGAGGAGATGGACGTGTTGGAATATGAAGAATGACCACTACCACCATGGGAGAGAAGCAGATGACAGCATTACGTCGACCACGAGGACGCATCAAGACCCTGGTCATGGATAAGGCCTGGAATGGAGGCCTAGTTTGGACAACCCTTGTCCGGAAACCAGGGGATGATTTTTACCCCTCAGTTCTTTGGAAAGAACGAGGTGATGATGCCTTAAGTCAGTGAGTCCGTTCCTTCTCTATTTGTACGATTCTTTTTGTGGTGGAGTAGTTTAGTTAAACCAACCGAACTCATTGACAGCCAATAGGTAGGATTTTGTATTTAGCACTCATTTATTCATCATTCACTTTCAGTGATAGTTAGCCACCCTTTTGATTGAACACGGTTGAATAGGTGCATTCTTCTGGACGTCGAGAGATGTCAAGTCTATTTGCTAGCTAAACGTGACTGTAGTTTTTGAGCTACTTTGTTTAAACTTGGTATGGGGGATTTTTGTTTGTTTTCTTCGATACGACGATTAGCCGTCATTTTTAGCGGTATTTTTTGTGACTCCCATTCTTGGTAATTTCATGTCACGCCACTGATCTCTTTAGATTAGGCCTTATCGGTTGATGGTCAACTGAAACCATCAGTCTTGTAACTATGCTATAAATGTTTCATTATGATGAGCTTTGATGCCATCCTGTTCTTGGTGAAGAAAATACTCAGGGAATTAACTTGTATGCAACCAGAGCATCGAACCCTGAACTAACATCGTATCATTAGCAAACTCAGCAGATGTGAGAATTTGCGTATTTATCTGTATTATTTGTGTCTAGGGATTTGACACAGGATTTTTGTTGGTTATGATAATGTAAACAATACTTGAAGTGACATCTCTGTCATATCAAAGACACTCCGATTGTTTGACGTTACTACCTTTTACTGAAAGACATGTTACGTTTTATTTTTTACTGCGTGTTTCTACGTAGTACAATTGTGTTATTAGATGTTATATTGGGATAAGCCACAGGCCAGTTCATATAGGACTTTCTTTGGAGAGAACTGATGCCTACATGTGAATCTAGTGTTTTGTTAAAGTTGCATGACGCTACGAAGGTTACGAGCACAAGCTCATTGCTATGAACAGGTGGAGATACTACCCAGCGACCACCGAGCGCACAGAAGTGAGACATACTTATTTGAGACCCTAGATGAATGCTTATAGCATCGCTTTCTGTTAGTTTTGTATTTTCATTATTTGGGTCAAGTTCTCAGCAGCCATTTTGTATAAATCAGGAGTTTTGATCTTATGATGGGTGACCAGCAGAAGTCACATGCTTGATCGCTCTGCATAGCGACTACGGTTAACATTATTTGAGAGTGTACTTTTATTATTCAGATAAGGTTTATTCTTTGTTATTTGACTAGTGTAAGACACCCTTGTTGGAGGCTATTCATGGTCTTTTAGTGCTTGTAATGCACGTATCTCCAGACTCACCTCTGTGGACTTGTTATTAACGGGAGGTAACTGAAGTGTTTCCCAGGCCTGCCGGAGGTTAATCAGATGTGCCGAGCGTCACTGATAACTTGTGTTATTGTATTGTTCGAGCGATGGGAGCTCGTTGACGGTATTTCGACTTTTATGCCGATGTGACAGCAGATAAATGATCTCGCAGGAGACGCTACTGCTCAGCCCAGGTGTCTAGGATCGTCAGCACTGTCGTCATAAACCGACAATGAATTTAAACCTACGAAATAATAATCAAGCGCATAATTACTATAAACTAGCTGATAATTAATTAATTGTTTCTGATAATCTTGAAATGCACATTTTGAGCTTGCTGACCGACACCTCGTGATGTCATACATTTCCTGGCGGAAATGACCTAGGACAGATGACACTATTGTGAGACGACGGAGTGTTGCTTAACTTTAGTTCGTAGCTGGTGGAGCACGACACTCAAGTGATGTAAGTCGTAGTTATAACTACGCCATTGCCAACCTAATTAACACGCACTTAGATGACTTTGGATGCAAAGAGTATTCCAAAACGTGTAGGAAGGGTAATAACATGCATTTTGGTCTTGTGTTTTATTTATTTATTTATTTATTTATTTATTTTACAATGTGTGTAATCCCATGTTTACCTTTCTCTGTGTTGATGAACACGTAGCTTATAAGAATGTGTCTAATGTTTTTTTCTTGGCTGGCATGTAGATTTGATGTTAATGTTTTGCTTTACGGACGTCATTGCCGTAAATTTTTGTATTCATTGTTAGGATTTAGCTAAATTAATTAACGTTAAATGTAAATAAGGAAATGGTATCATCGTAACTTAGATTTGTTTTTGCTACCCTGTTAAATGTAAATTCTGCTAGTAACTTGAATTTTGTAACTTGGATTCGGGATTCTTCGCGTACCATTTTCACAGCGTTGTTGTTGTTGTTGTTGTTGTTGATTATCTTTGTAATTGGATCTTTCGTGAGGGTTTACCTTAGTTTACAGGTAGGGCTTGAATCTTTCTTTTTCCTCCTTTTTTATTAGTTTGAAGATTAGCCGATATACCGCCCCCCCCCCCCCCCAAACTAGGATATGTGCTTGCCGATTTTAAAATAAAAGTGTTCACGAGTTTTACTTAAGTCTGGATGTTTTCATTTCTCAGTCTAGTTGTTTAGGGTGTATTTTCTTGGGCCGTCTATGACCTTAGCCACCATGTTACCCCAGATCCCCTGGATCAAAGTTTCTCGTGTCTATATGGCCTATAGGAAATGCATACGATCCTCACGGCACATGGGTTCGGCAGGTGAGGTGTCTGGGAAGTCACTTCGGTTGTTGGCAACCCTGACAGCTCCTCTGACGGGCACAGTACTTTCTTTGGCCCGGCATTAATTGGCAGCTCATCGAAGATTTATGAATGCTATGGTGGCTCACTGGCTCAGAAGTTTGGCGACCACTGGTCTAGTCTTACCTATCAGGTCAGTGTTAACTCTAGCGAAGTTCGATGAACTGTGTGTACATAATGCAACTTTGTTGAACTGTATTCTCTAATAGCATTTATTTAACTTCCTTGTACAATATAACAATACATGTACGTTTTAACACGAAAAAATCAGCGTCTTCATTATTTCTACTGTTTTTAAGTGAAAAAGAAAAGAAAGAAGAATAATCGGTAGTTTTCTGAATTGTGTTCGAAATAGGTGGGTTTTCGGAATAGCGGCGTTCGGAATATCGGAACTCTACTGAAACTAATCAGCCTAAGGGCAGAATGCCACACCAATTGGGAGGCAGCATTTCTTTGGAAGTTATAGCACCAGTAAAGATGCATTAATCGTTTACTCTGTACCGTCCATGAATACACAAGGGTTCCCGTCGACATTTGATCAGGAATGCACCACTATTTTATACCAAGAAGAATAAAAAAGAGAAGTCGTTAGACGTGTGCGTTGATCAGTGTGATGTGGTTTCAACATGGAACCAGTTCTGGACAATGAGTATTGTGATGGACTTTTCCCGTACGTTTGGTAACTGCAGCTAATGACCTGTATCTCCGACTTTTGTCTCCAATGAATCGCGGGTCGACTAGTACGGAATTTAATTTGGCCCTCATGGGGGCTACAGAATGTTACGAAATGATCCAGAGTTTGTATCTCTATTCTCGACAGCCATGGTGAGATCCAGCTCTAACGCCTCAACACCATGAAGTCCGCTGATGATAGACAAGCAATCTTGCTGTGAGAACTCTCCAGCATTGCCGTATTAGTGTGTGTGTTTTATCATTTTAAATGTTCTCGTCAACTTCGTCGTTACGTTAAGAAGACGTCACGAAATGTACCGAGAATGCACTGAGGTGTGTGACGTCATAGTACCGCTTGGTGCATGTGTACTGAGTTCACTGGTGAGCTCTGGCGTTACGAGACGGCAACGACACGGCGAGCGTGTTGTCATCCAGCCAGCTCCCTCCTTTCACCGCACGCTACAGCTCCCTCATGACTTGTAACTTTCTAGCGTTCTGATTGTTTCTTGATCATCTAACATGTCAAGAGTCTTTGGCTTCGAGCGAAGCAAGAAGCCTCCAGCCTTTCTAGCATTTTTCAGCCTTTGTAGCATTTAAAATGATATTAAGTCCAGTCTTTCAGACTGGCTGTCTCTTTTTAATTCAAGAGAGGATTGGGTAGGAAGTGGGGTGGGCTTAAGTTAGGTACTGTACCCGAAATCACTTACCAATACCTGGTGAAATCCCTCGTTGACAACTGGATCGTAGAACCTGAAAATACCCGGCTAATGAACCCCCAAGTCCTACCACCAAGTAAAGGAGTAATAGGGTAACTAGTCTTCCTAACAGGTTGTATTAAGAATGGCCATGGCTTCAACAGAAAATTACTAGCTCAAGAACACGAAAAACTTCTCAAAAGAGAACTATCTCAAAGGGTGGTATACCCTTAAAATACCAAGCGATGGCCTTCTTAACACGACCTCACATCACTTCGTTAAAATATCACGCAATGAAATTTTAAAATTAGAAAACAAACTTTATTCATAAGGAACATGACAACAATAAAAGAAAAGTGCCTGTCGTCAAAACGACCAAAATAACAATAACAACTGTCACATGAAAATCCAAAAATGGATAATAAACATCACCTTCCCGCTGGGGTGATCATAAAAGACATAACTTGCAATGCAATGAAAAAACGTTTAAAAGTCAATCTCAGAATCATGATTAGAAAATTAAATAATAGACTGGACTTTGAATAAATATGTATTATCACGCAAGAATCTTAAATATAACATCTGGGACGATGCCCTAACGCTGTAGCATTCTTTAAATATTATGTACAATAATTTACAAAAGTCTATACAGTATTGTGTTTCCGGACACTTAAATTGGTCCAAATGATGACCTGAAACATATCATTCGCAGTATTTCGATTCATTGATAATATTCTTTAAATATGGTTTAATTTCACCAAGCGATCAAGCTAAGTGAAATATTAATTGTCAACGTTCATTTTGCATATAAATGACAAGATTGTATTAATTTGTAAAGGCTTCGATTAACAGCTGTGGTAACATACACAAATTATCCAAACAGCTCAGAATTAGTTAATATGAAAAAGACACGTAGGCCTGATCCAGTAATGATCAACAGCTGACTATGCCTCTATAGACATGGAATACAGAAAGAAACCACCTAGGTTTACACTACACCAAACTCTGGATGCCAGACCATTCGTAGTCTAATAATGATTGGCACTCACTGGCTCACAAGCTCTTACTGGCTCAATCGTTTATACCAAATTGCTTTAACAAGCATAATACTTCAAAAACTCAGCATAATTAAGAGTATGCAACTGTGCATCTTAACACAGATGACAACAAAATCACAGAATGATCTGCATTACACCTTGAAAATGTTACAACAAACTTCAAATAACTGTTACCAAATCTGGTTAGTTTCTCAAAAGAACCTACGAGGCACGTCCAGAAAGTAAGTTCCGTTTGGTAATAAAATTAAATTGTGTACAGATACAGAAAAAATATTTATTGCACAACATTCTACACCTCTTAAACTACTATTCCACAGAACTGCCGATCTTTTGCAGGCATTTGTCATAGCGTGGCACAAGTTTTTGGAAAGTTTACGAAGTTTACGAAAGTTCAGTTTTTCGGTAACAATTTCATGAATTAGTGATCGTGAGATTTGGGGAAATTCCATAGCGAGAGCACTAATTGTAAACCTGCGGTTTTCCCGGATCTTGTCATCAATCGCGTGAACCAGTTCTTCTGTAACCAAAGATGGACGCCCACTTCGTTCTTCATCGTGCACTTCACTACGTCCTTCATTGAACTGTCGGACCCATCTTCTCACCATTGTATCACTCATCGCATTTTGTCCATACACTTCGCAAATTTGCCGATAAATTTCAATTGGTTTCACTTTCCTAGCATTCAGAAAACGAATCACAGATCTTATTTCACAAGCCGTGGGGTTTTCAATCAACACCGACATTGTACGAGTAAACATTCACAATAACGCGTACGTGGCTGACAGGGCTCTCCAAATGGCGCACGTTTCTTCTCCTTGATACAGAGCGTCTACCGCGCATATGCGGAACTGCGCTGCAGTGGAACCAACGAGCTTTAAAGATACTATAGAGAGGCTAATTGACGGTTCACAGCGCTCTTAGCGGAAGATATTGGTAAGAACGTCCGCCATGTTTTCTGGAGTCATCGAGTCAAAACATTCAGTCAGCTGATTGCGAGGGAAGAGTTCAGTGAATTGTGATTTCTATTGTCGTTTGGGTTACTAGGTTGAAATCTACTGCATATTAATTTCCGCAGCGATGCCTGCTGTATGTTCAACGTACGGATGTACTAATCGAAGCAATAAAACAACGGATATATCCTATTTTACATAAGTATAGCCTAAATGTGCTACTAATGTACTTCACTGCACGGATACAGTAAGGATGTTACTATCAATTTTCCATAACATCTGGTCTCCATTGCTTTCTAGTAATGTCTGATACAGGCCTATACGGTATACGATATATATTCGTACTGGTACCGTAACAGAAGGAATTGTTTCTGTTCCAGATTCCCGTTGAAAAATACAGAAACATCCCAATGCCTTAGAATTCAAAGCTGTATTTCGGAAATGCTTAATTGCTCAAATTGATCCTTCCCCTAAAGCTAATGTGAAGACAGATGATAGTCTAATCCTAAGTCCTCCCATTATGCAGCCTATTGTTATTAAGTATGATGTAGGCCTAAGTGAACTTGACTATGTAGAGTGTTTTGAAACCCTTTCGATTTTCAGTGATCAAGTGATAGAATATGTTTCAGGTACTGTTGTGCGAAATGTGTCGAAGAAAATCAAATGTGTGGAATGCTTAGGTGTTCTACTGACAATGAATAATGACGCAAAGTGTGGTCTCATAAAATGCAAAGATGTGGGCAACTCATTGTATAATCCATCCGATGACTTGAAATATTTGTGTAAGAAAGCAGAATGTGTTTTCAGGAGTAATGCTCATATGTTGAAAAAAAAAACTGCAAATATATCTCGCTCAAACTAGAGACCAAGGTATTAACAAGGTTAAACTGTTGTTTGTTCTCTTCCTTTGAACAACCATTCACTGCAGTAGAACCATGTGATGAATCCCATTATGTGAAGTTCATAAGGCATATATTGAAGTACCGTATTATTTCACTTGCAGAGTATATCATGCACTCAGAGAAAAGTCCTCTCGACGGCAAGTGAGGCAAGTTTTAACAAAGCCGATTCTATTTAAGGGACAGTAATTACAATTGTGCAGTATAAATAGCCTACAGCACTATTGTTGTAACTTGAAACTATTCTGAAGGTTTAAGAAGTGATTGGACTTCATAATTTGTCGTAAATATGTTTCTTATTAATGTTCCAACATGCCCTGCTCTGATACTTCAACATATGGCATAGCTCCTCCCACTTTCTCTTGACTACAGAGAAAATGGCGGACACAGTTTCAAGTAGCTTCAGTCTTGCGGCGCTCCTGCCTCTCTATAGTAATGTTTAAGCTCGTTGAGTGGAACGTACAACTAGTTGAAGACACAGGTGGCACACGTCTATGAAGAAGGTATACAAAAACTCGTGCCACGCTACGACAAATGCCTGCAACATTTCGGCAGTTATGTGGAAAAGTAGTTTAAGGGTTGTAGAATTTTGTGCAATAAATATTTTTTCTGCATCTGTATACAATTTAATGTTATTACCAAACGGAACTTACTTTCTGGACGTGCTTCGTATATTCGTGCTTGAAAATAAATAACCAACCTAAAGCACGTTGTTCAAAGATATGGAATTAAAGTATTCCTTAAGCCAATCAATCTTGCCTTACAAAAGTGTACATCAAGTATACTGCTTATATTTCTTGACTTAAAGTCATTGCTCCCTGGAAATAATTCATACAAAAACTGGGATGATGTTCAAAAATGCTTTACTCATTTAACACACACTATTGCACTAACTGCAATCATTTACGTTACGTTTATAAAATATACATCTCTCAGCATGATATCCAATATTAAATTATTCTCAAATTAATGCCAAGTAGAAAGTTAAAATGATCCTTTCCCAAACCAGGATACCCTCCAACTTCGGTGAATTCAGAAATATTAATGGATAACACCTACACCATGAACGCAGGTCAACTTCGCTGGTTAATCCACTGACTATCCATTAGGTAAATCCATCAATAGATCCTCACGCACTAAAGCTAAGTGCTTTCCATGAAAATAATCCAGAAAAGTGGATTCAAACTATCAAGGCAATGAACATCAATAAACTTCCAAGTGTCAACTCGATGCGAGGAAAAACAAAGTTCCTAACTTAAAACGCTGTAGAAATAGTACATGCTAATATGTACTAGACACTAGAAAATGTCAATCAGTGTTTTAACACTGTTAAACGAAAACGCGATTAAAGCTATTCTTATATAAATATTTAGAGATCTTCCCCTATTGATGGTCTTCTTGGCAATAAAAATATGCATATCTAATTAAATGACTACACTGAATTTACTAATTAAGTTAAATATCAAATCTATAAAATACACAAGGGATGAATTCATTAAGTGAACAATAATCCCGGATATACAGCAAGTCAGTTTCGAGAAAAACATCGAACCTAAACTTGTGCATGTGCATTTATACTACTAAAATAAAATTTATGGCAATTGTGATTGCTAACAAGTGCTCCACTAAGCTACGATAAATGAGATGTCGATCCAGTACCTTGTGTTGCCTCTCGAAGCGTCGTAAAAGGATATAAATGCCTGACTAGCCTCCACGCCAAAGTCAGACAAACTATACTTCCTCCATGGATCTCCCATTCGAACCCAGGAACGCACCGCACTCGACCAGCTGTCGGTTGGCATCTCGCTCCCTCACGGTTCACGCCAGGATTGTCCGCACACGCTTGTGAAATCGCACAGTTCCAGACATAGTCCGACATCATGTCATAGCTCGTAATAGCATTCGCTAACAACCACTGATTTATTCCGAAAGAAAATTATTTTTCTTACAGGATGATACATTCCGTAGATTGTGTGGTGCATCTCGCCAGCGCTTCACATGCAGTTATCCCATCCACTTTAGCCTGCCATACTAGGACCTATTGATACAAAGAGAATGTTCCCCACTGACATCTCGAACGAAAATATGTCTCTTAAATAAGCATATTGCACTGGACATAAAGTCTTGATGCTGGCATGTGTTATATTCGAGAATGCACACTAGCATATCACGTGAATGTTTCCTCACTAGTATCATGTAATGGCGGCTTGGATCGTGAACACGGCTGGACATGGAAAAATCAGTCCGTGTGCCAACTATACAATGTTCCGTCTCTCCCAATTCGACACAATGCAAATGGATTTAACTGAAAGTTTCAATTCCATTGTTGTATTGTAACTGCATTAAATAATGTCACAAGTTATATGTTCACTCGTGAATACACAATATTCTGACCGGCGAAAGTGTAACTCGCTTCGCGGTTGGGCCTAGCCGGATAAAAATGCTGGCCGATTGTACACGTTGATGTTTCAAAAGGCATGGAGCTCGCGGATTGCTGCCATCCAAGGGCTGTAAGACGACCGTGTTACAAGTGAGTCTCCTCTTGTTCGTGCATATCGCCGAGGGAAGCGACCACCCCTCTCTCTTCCTTGATATATATTGATATGTCAATATATCGTTTGTAGCTTGGATTAAATACATGTTATGACTTCAATTCACTTTCTAGATTCCAGTTTACATGTAAAATAGCCTTCTGCTATGTGAATACACATTCTACAATGTTCGTAATGTCTTTAATAACTCTTATTTCCTTCACAACAGTGAAAATAATCTTCTAGTTGGGGTCGATACGTGACATTACGTCATTTATGGATCTATTGATTGGCTCGAGGCTTCGTACCGTCCATTCGGAAATGCTCGTAGCCTCCCATATGGAATCGAATGACATTCCTAACAACTTCTCATGTGCATAGGATGACTTGTCTTGTGCTTCAATTACGTCACGCCTCCTGGCGTAACTAAACACATTACCCGGACTAAAAACCTTACAAAAACGGTACAGTACCATCCTGCCATTTGCTTGGTGTAGAAGTGGAGAACCACGGAAAACCACTTCCAGGATGGCTGGAGGTAAAAATCGAACGCTCCTCTTCTCAGTTCTGCCTCGCGAGGCTGAGTGTACCCCGTTCAAGTCCTCAGACTAGAATTAAATTTCATGGCAGAGTCGGGAATTGAACCCGGCCTTCGTGGTGACAGCCAAGAATGCTAGCCACTACGCTACGAGGCGGACTACAGGAATGATCAGGATCATCCAACTAGAATGTAGTTAATTCCCTATTTAAATTCAAAATGTGAACATCTGTTATACTAAGCTATATTTTGATATTGAAGCACATTACGTCAGAATTTTGCCTTTACAAGTACTCAACACTAACACTAGTAAGACATTGGCCTGAATTTGTGACATTACACTCAGACAAGATGACCTTTAATGTGGTTGTTTAGCTTACGTAGCTGATGACCGATGCCTTCCTGGAGTAGCAATGGTTACCTATCCTGCCTAAGAATTCTGGAATAGAGTTCCAAAACAATTCATTCTACCACTCACTACTCCTCTCGGTTATTAGAGGCTATCGAACTTCAACTCCAGTCAAATGCTCGGATGGTACTTTCTAACAGGCCATCGCCGCTTCCTTGCACCCCTTGCGCAGTTATTTTTCATCTTGATTCATTTCATCAGTGGTTAACTCCTGTCATAAGGTTGGCGTCAGGAAGGGCATCCAGCCGTAATATTTATCCGTCCTAAATAAATTCATCTCACCGAATCAACGATCCCGTAGGAATGTGAATAATAGTACAGTACGTTGGCTATATACTCGTACTTATACACTACATAGTGTGGCGTAGCGATATCGTTCTCGGCTGCTAAGCCCAAGGTTGTAGGATCGAATCGTGGTACAGTCAGTTGGCATTTCAAAATGAACAAATGTGGGGGAGCCGTGTCAGTAGATTTTCTGTTACGTTTTAAGTTCCCCTTCAGGGCAAAATTCCTCCCCCTGGCGTCTCCAAAAGCCTCAGTAGTTAAAAGAGACCTAAGCCATTATTATTATTATTAGTAGTAGTAGTAGTATCGTTTCATCTCTTAAACAATATGATGGAGTAAGTTAAACAAAAACAAATTAATCTCTTTTAATTGTGTCAATTAAATAGACTAAATAGGCAAATGTAACGTGTATCCTAGGTACAGTATGTCAAAAAACAATTATTTATATCTAAAGATATGAAACTATTTTTAGATCAGTCGTGAACCTCTTCACAGCTTGTCTATTAGAAAATGTATTGGCGTATTCCCGAGCACCTTACTCTAATTTTTACGGGCGGGTTGGCGCAGCGGTCAAGCTCTTGGCCTCTCACCATGGTGAACCGGGTTCGATTCCCGGTCAATGTTTGAGAGATTTTCAAAGTGAAATGTGGTTCGGATTCCACGTAAAAAGGAGGTTCCGTGGCTCATGATCACGAGATTGACGGTCACGTAAAACTAGAAACTTTTTCTAATTGTTACCTGAATGTTGATTATGACTTTCGACTCCAGTCCCCAAATTTGCGGAACTTGATATTCGACATGGTAGGCAATAGGAGGATGCTTACATTTCAGACCAGAATCAATAGATTTACTACATGATAAAGAACACTTCCAGGCAGTGGCGAAGCTATGATTTGCTTCTGGAGGAGGATGAACGGAGTTGAACTAACTGCGTTTCTAGTTTTTTGTTTGTTGTTTTCTACTATTTTTTCTTTGTGTGTTTTGATTTATGTTTCTTTTCTGCTTTTGCTTTTGGCTTTTTGTTTTTGGTTTTCGGATTTGTTTTCTGCTTTTGCTTTTGTTTCTGAATTTTGATCTCTGCTCTTTGGTTTTGGTTTTGGGATTTTCTGCTTTTGCTTTTGTATTTAAATTTTTCTTTTTGCTTTGTGTTTTTTTATTTTGGTATTGTGTTTTAGCCTATTTTCTGCTTTCGCTTTTGTTTCAAAATTTTTATTTGTGTTTTATTTTGGTTTAGTGTCAAGTTTTCTGCTTTTTCTTTTTTCTTTATGTTTTCAGTTTTGTTTTCTGATTTTACTTTCGTTTTTGGATTTTGATTTGTGATTTTTGGTTTTGTGTTTTTCTGCTTTTGCTTTTGTTTTTGAATTTTTCTTTTTGCTTTGTGTTTTTCGATTTTGGTTTTGTGTTCCATTTTCGGCTCTTGTTTTAGAATTTTGATTTGTGTTTTATTTTGGTTTTGTGTTAAGTTTTCTGCTTTTGATTATTGTTTCTTGTTTTTGGTTTTCCTTTTTTTTACTGCTTATGCTTTCGTTTTTGAATTTTGATTTGTGCTTTTTGGTTTCGGTTTTGTGTTTTTCTGCTTTTGCTTTTGCTTTTGAATTGTTCTTCTTGTTTTGTGTTTTATGGTTTTGGTTTTGTCTGTTTCCTGCTTCTGCTTTTGTTTCTGAATTTTGCTTTTAGCTTTTGTTTTGTGTTTGTTTTCTGTTTTAGTCGAGTGTTTGTTTCTGCTTTGTGTGGGGGGACAAATAAGACTATCAATAAAAGGAAACATCCAAACGTTTGATGTACATAACATTTGATACGATATATTTGGACCTCTCAATGTGCAAAAGCTCGGAAATGAATAGTTCTTTCAGCCCTAACACTAAATATTTTGCACAAATAAAGTTAAATGTTCTCTCATTACTAATTATTAACGTACACACAGGCAATTCAGTTGTTTGTCATCAATCCAAACATTGGCTTTTTTAAAATAAAATTCTCATCAAATTACATTTTTTTAAAATTATTTGTCTGTGGGGGATTGATCCCCCGAATCACCTGCCGTTGTTACGCCACTGGTTCCAGCGCAAATCCTTGGAACCCCGGCGTCTCCAAAATCCCAACAGTTAAATGCTAAGCTAAACCCATATCTGGATATTATTTAATTATTATTATTATTATTATTATTATTATCGCGGTGGAAGCCAATTTTCAGTATTGCCTTAGTAATCGAAATTTAATATTTTCCAGTTCGACAAGCACAGACAGTTAGGAATGCGTGAGGGAAGGTCAAGGAGGTTAAGAGATAACGTAACAAGACAGGAAATACCTTCCAGTACAGTGCAGGCAGCGGGAGGTGGCAGCTGTATGGAACCGGGCCACACATCGCTCAAACAGCTAAGTGCACAATCTACAATAACCTGACCATTTAATAACAATCACATAATCACACTAAGCAAGCAAACTTGAAGGTCAATCACCACTATCAGTATCCCAACAAAAAATCACATATCTTGACTAGTTGTGCTAGTTTAATCACTACTGCATTTAAATGGGCATTAGTGTTGTAGACATAGCCTAAGAGTAAACGATCTGATGATGATCACTTGACGATCGAAACTGGTCATCCAAGTGAATTTATTAATTTAATTTAATTTAATTTTCAAGATTAGGGAAACACCCATTGCAATTGGGTACAATCGTGTTGACGGACTGGAAAAAAATACATTTCGATTATTATTATTATTATTATTATTATTATTATTATTATTATTATTATTATTATTATTATTATTATTATTATTACAAAGATCTTCCCCTGACGGTAGGCAATCCATACATTCTGCCGCATCCGGACCCGTCAGCTGGATCCTCTCGTTCCATAGGTATTGATGGATGAAGCTTACAAGTTACCGTATAATGTTTACATTGGACATAACTTTCGGACCGAAACAAAACTATAATTATGTGGGAGTGCGGAAGTCTAAACGAGTGTTCTTGGCAGAAACTGAATGGCTAATATATGACTGTAGTAATGTGTTTGGTGTGAGGAAGATTTGACTAGACCGAAAATACAATTAGCTAATTGAATGGAAGAACTGTTCTAAGTGTCCGTAATTGGCTGTCCACTTGGTTTCTTTCATGAGCGACATGGGAACCCACTGGTGTCTCCACTTGTTAAGCTGTGATGAGTCGCTCCCCGCCAAGCAGCGCCATCGGCAATCGTAAATTCTCATGATGTACTTACAGTAGCCTACTTCCGTGCAACTGCTAATTAGTTTAAAATCTACAGAACGACAGATGTGCTTTTAATGCGCTTGGGACCACAAGCTGGGATGTGTTGGTTTAGCTGGGATCTCAGAACTCACATTTTGATCAGATAAAGATCAACTGGGACAGCTACGCATGCTAAGGCGCGAAAGGCCAGGCCATCTCCAGTCTCGGAAAGAAGCGGGTTCAAGCCTCACCATCGACCACACTTGAAATGGGTTTCCGTGCTATCACATTGTAAACTCCAAGAAAATACCGGTGTCTTTTAATAGGCAGAGGCCACCTACTTCCAACACGGTATTTGCGCGGTATTTCATCCATCTTCGTTTCGAAGTAATTCCTCTTATGAGGTTGGTGTCAGGAAGGCAACTGACCGTGAAATATATCCATCACATAGAATGGTCATCTCACATACCCCTCAGGTGCTCACAACCAGTGGGACGTGAGTTGGCGACCAGGGGACCCCCAGCTGAGTCCGGCATTGCTCCCATTTATTGTGCTGGTCTCTTCTCTGTCATCTTTCCTGTCGACCTCACTTGGTCAAATCTCGTTCTCTTCTTCTCCGACGGTATTAGGGTAGTCACAGCTTAGGGAGTCTTTCCCTTTCCTGCTGTGATTGGCCCTTGTCTCATCTTTCCTGATCCCTCATTCTTCGAGGGGTCACACCTCTTGTTTTTGTTTTCATGATATCTCTTTCCTTCTGCTCAGGGCCCTTAAAGACGCAGGGTGTGTGTAGCCCCTGGATAGTGCTACACCCTCAAGGGTTCATGGTTGGTGAGTTCGGGAGTTGGCAACTCCAAGGGATTCCTGAGCTGGCTCCGATTTTCCCCCTTTTTCCATTGCCTTTGGGACGGACCCTCTCCTCTCTCCCTTTCCTATCTGCCTTTCATGGCTCTTCTTTCTTTCAAGTCCCTCAGTAATCATTCTTCGAGGGTTGAGGGCATTTCTTTCCCTCTTGTCCTTTATATACCTTCTCCTTTTTTGTTTTCCATTTCTTCTTCTAGTTTGTAATCCGTAGATTGTTTAAGTTGTAAGCCTGTATATAGTTTTAGTTGTAAGCTTGTAGATAGTTTTAGTTGCAAGCCTGTAGACAGTTTTAGTTGTAAGCTTGTAGATAGTTTTAGTTGTAAGCCTGCATATAGTTTTAGTTGTAAGCCTTTAGATAGTTTTAGTTGTAAGCCTGTAGATAGTTTTAGTTGTAAGCTTGTGGATAGTTTTAGTTGTAAGGTTGTAGACAGTTTTAGTTGTAAGCCTGTAGATAGTTTTAGTTGTAAGTCTGTAGATAGTTTTAGTTGTAAGCCTGTATATAATTTTAGTTGTAAGCCTGTAGATAGTTTTAGTTGTAAGCCTGTACATAGTTTTAGTTATAGGCTTTTAGATAGTTTTAGTTGTAAGCCTGTAGATAGTTTTAGTTGTAAGTTTGTAGATAGTTTTAGTTGTAAGCCTGTAGATAGTTTTAGTTGTAAGCTTATAGATGGTTTTAGTTGTAAGCTTGTAGATGTTACCTCTTTGACGTACTGTAAAGTGTGATTTGTTGTGGTGGACTGAGATCATTAATACATAGATACAGGGTATTTATATTTGCTCCGCTAGGACATTCTCGCTCACGCGCTCCACCAGTGACGGCTCAGTTGCCAGCTGCCGCGCGCGCGTATGTTCGGCAGAGAGCCGTGCTTAAAATCAGTAGCCTATCATGCATTTTTACTCACTATGTTTACAGTAGATGTTGAAAATGTTCCCCATCCGCTGCCAAACATAATCGGCATCTTCTTATGAAGTTTCTGGTTAATCCGGTTAACTTAATTTAGCTTCAGTAAGTAAATAACGACCTTAACGTCTATTTTTATTTTATACTGAACCTGTACGTTTGAATCTCAAATTAGCCAGTTGTTTTATTGTCCGATTTATAGGAATGGGTCTCCCTGGAAATTTCACTCGAAACTTTTTCCTTGTTCTAGCGCACGATTTTCTGCACTTTATGTACGTATTGTGCAGATATACACGTTCAAGTAACGAATATTTCACATAAGGCATTACAGCACTATACACAATCACAATAAAACAACTGGCTAAGAGATTCAAACGTACAGGTTCAATAAATGATAAAAATAGGCGTAAAGGTCGTTATTTCCTTAGTGAAGCTAAATTAACTGGAATAACCAGAAACTTCATAAGTAGATGCCCATTATGTTTGGCAGCAGATGGGGAACATTTTCAGCATCTTCTGTGAGTATGGTGAGTAAAAATGCATTATACTGATTGTAAGTTCCAAATCTGCCATAACCTACATACGCGCACGCGGCAGCCGACAACTGACGCGTCACTGGCGGAACGCGTGAGGGAGAAAGCTTAGCCAAGCAAATATAAAGACCCTGTATATTGGTTCGGAAATGCAATTTAAACACAACACACACATCATAACTGAGGCTGGATATGAACTGGCAGCCGAGCGTGAGCTAAATAGTCAGTTACTAGGCAAACTCTTTATCACTGCTCCACGCCTGCCAGCTGAAAAAGAAATAAACATGAAATTAAAATATGAAGGAGTTTAATTAGAACCCATGAACAAGTGTTTACCATTGAAGAAAACAAGTGTAGAATAAAGTAGGCTACTTAGTAACGTTGAAATTAATAGCAAGCAAGCAATATTACCTTAACCTTTGTCGGGAGATTGTGAAACAGCAATAAACATAAAATAGTTTTGAAGAGAATCGATCATAAAACAACAAAAGTTTGGTGCTTTTCAGTCGGTCAACACGATTGTTCCCAAATGAGAAGGGTTATTTACCAATCCTGAAAAACATTACAAGAGTGTATTTATTAATCTCATGTAATTTCTTTTCAGGATTATGGAATAACCCATCTCATTTGTGTACAATCGTATTGATCGACTGAAACACCATAAGGAATTGATCTTTCCTAGTCGTGGCCGGCGACAAAGTTTAAGTGCTGTGCGAATGGACTCACTAACAGATTGTGTAATTGCCTTATTGAAGGGCCCTCACTGCTATGTATCAGATAAATAGTTAGTGTCTTAGTTTTAAATTAGGGGTACATTCGTAGTCTAGTTTTATATTGTGGGTTAATTTGTAGCCTAGTTTTATATTAGGGTAAACTTTGTTGCCTAGTTTTATATTAGGGTTTAATGTGTAGCCTAATTTAGTAATAGGGGTTAATTTGTTGTCTAGTTTAATATTAGGGTTTAATTTGTAGCCTAGTCTTAAGTTAGGGGTTAATTTGTAGCCTAGTTTAACATTTGGGTTGATTTGTAGTCTAGGTTTATGAAAATCCACAGCCTGCTTCCAGTCTCTGACCGGGTCAGGAATGGAATGAATGAAGCCCCCATCTAGCTGCGAGGATATGAACTGTGCCGGCTGCCGAGGCCTGACGCACTCCTCTGGGGCAATGATTAAATGAATGACAGATGAAATGAAATGATAGTGGAGAGTGTTGCTGGAATGAAATTTTGACAGGGAAAACCGGAGTACCCGGAGAAAAACCTGTCTGCCTCTATTTTGTCCAGCACAGATCTCACATGGAGTGACCGGGATTAATTTGTAGCCTAGTTCAATATTAAGGTTACATTTATAGTCCAGTTATATATTAGGAGTTGATTTGTAGGCAAGTTTTATATTAAGGGTTAAATTTGTAGCCTAGTTTTATATTAGGGGTTAATTAGCAGCCTAGTTTTATGTTAGGGGTAAATTTGTAGCCTAGTTTAATACTAAGGTTACATTTATAGTTACATTTATAATCTATTAGGAGTTGATTTGTAGCCAAGTTCTATATTAAGGGTTAAATTTGTAGCCTAGTTTTATATTAGGGGTTAATTTGTAGCCTAGTTTTGTATTATGGGTAAATTTGTAGCCTAGTTTAATATTAAGGTTGCATTTATAGTCTAGGTTTATATTAGGAGTTGATTTGTAGCCAAGTTTTATATTAAGGGTTAAATTTGTAGCCTAGTTTTATATTAGGGGTTAATTTGTTGCCAAGTTTTATATAAGGGTTTAATTTGTAGCCTAATAAGGGTTAATTTGTTGTCTAGTTTAATATTAGGGTTTAATTTGTAGCCTAGTCTTATATTATGAGTTAATTTGTAGCCTAGTTTAATATTAGAGTTGATTTGTAGTCTAGGTTTATATTAGGGGTTAATTTGTAGCCTAGTTTAATATTAGAGTTGATTTGTAGCCTAGGTTTATATTAGGGGTTAATTTGTAGCCTAGTTTAATATTCAGGTTACATTTATAGTCTAGTTTTATATTAGGAGTTGATTTGTAGCCAAGTTTTGTATTAAGGGTTACATTTGTAGCCTAGTTTTATATTAGGGGTTAATTTGTAGCCTAGTTTTATATTATTAGGTGTAAATTTGTAGCCTAGTTTAATATTAGGGGTTAATTTGTTGCCTAGTTTTTATTAGGGGTTAATTTGTAGCCTTGTTTAATATTAGGGTTGACTTGTAGTCATGTTTTATATTAGGGAGTAATTTTTAGCCCAGTTTTATATTAGAGGTTAATTTGTAGCCTACTTTTACATTAGAAGTTAATTTGTAGCCTGCTTTTATATTGGGGGTTAATTTGTATTCCAGTTAGCCTATTTTCATTTTTGAAAAAAAAACAAAAGGTTTATGAGATCACCTTTTGTCGTGTGTGTGGGTGCGTATGCGTATGTGTGTGTCCCCCCCCCCCCCCTCCCTAATAAAATCTAAAAGGCCAAAGCGATATTTCAATGAAACTCGGTAAAAACATACTACTGCTTTGTCCGACCCCAAAATTGCCTTTCAAATTTCAATACGTAGGAGGAGCCTAATTTTAATACGATTTCAACATGGCGGCCGCGCGAAATATTTCACTGGTATATATCTCCGCATCAATTATCTATATCACTCTGAAATTTTATACGGTGATGAAGGGCACTACTATAAGTTCACCTATGTGACTTTCGAAAACCTCCTAAGTATAAAACCCACATGGCGGCTAAGCGAAATTGAAACATTGAAATAAACTTTTCTCGCGATTTAACCATCCGACGCCGTGAAACTTGGTACGATAAATGTTTATACATATTTTAATCCACTGGCATTCAATATTATTCAATTGTTCTCATAACCTCAAGATGGCGGCTGTACGCAATTTTAAAATTAAATTTGTATTTCTTTTATCCTAATCATGCGATCGAAGTCAACGTTTGAATAATAAACCTAAGCAATAATATTCATCTTATGGTACATAACTCTATAGCCTACATATATAAAAATCTAATATGGCAGTCACCCGATATATTTAGACGATTCTCAACATCTACGAATCTATTACAACAATCAAACTGATTTCTTTATGTTGATAAAGGTTATTAACATAAGTTCGCCTATGGGACTTTCGATAACCTGATAAGCACAAGTCCAACATGGTGGCGACACGTAATTTAAATATTTAAATGGATTTATTTCGCGAATTTTCATCCGAGCGCTGTTAAACTTAGCACGGTATATCTTCATACAACCTTTAATATACTGACTTCTTATTTAATTGAATGTTATGAGAACTTTAAAATGGCGGCTGTGCATTTTTTTAAATCTCGTGTCTTAAGAAAGTAATAGAAATGTAGCTTTGCATAATGAACTATCATTAGAATATTCATTTGCTGGCATATCATTCTATAGCCTATATCTTAAACAATCAAACAAGGCGAATGCCGGGATTGTTCCTAACTTAAGGCCACGGTCGCTTTCTTCCTAATCCTCACCTTAAATAGAAATACACACACTAATACAGCCACCACAATAACACAGGTTACGGTACCAGACAAAGTTCCACACTCATCCAAGTACACGGGGATAAATCGCTACGGTATCCAAGCCCCTCAAATGAAACAACAAAACTCCTTAAAAGGAAAACTGTGCCTTTAGTGAATAGAACAGAAGCAATTTGATCAATTTTTAGCCTACTTTTCACATTTTGCAAAAATGAGGAAAAAGTAGACTTATGAGATCGGGCAAATGTCTGTCTGTCCTTCTGTCTGTCTGTCTGTCTGTCCTTCTGTCTGTCTGTCTGTCTGTCTGTCTGTCTGGCTGTGTGTGTGTCCCCCCCTAACAACTCCTAAACGGCTGGAGCAATCGAAACAAAATTTGGTAGGAGTAAAGATCTATACCTGAATATCTCACGGCCATATTTAAAAATGATGTCAGTGCTACCAACTGCTGAAAAATCGCAATTGAAATTTGAGCTCCATGTTGGATAACATGGAGGGTATGAATGGGAGCTATTTCAAAATTGGCACACGTATAGATAATAATATTGCAGTTTAATTTCCAGGAGGAAATGCATGGCAGTGTTGCCAAAATGATTATACGCTTGCTGATAGGTCCAATTTTTAAATGCATATAACTTCTACACTATCAATTGGAATTCAACCAACTTTCGTATGTACTATGTGTACATACACAGATATGAATGAGCATATTCTTAAGAACCACCAGGGCGGCCAACTGTTAATAAATGCACTCCCTATTGTTTTTATCCAAATACCAATATATCAGAAAGTATGCAAGCAGACAGCTTTAAACTATGCACACGCATAGTACCTGACATTCTATATTAATTTGGAGTAACTTATATACGTCAGTGCTACCAACATGATTCTAAGTCTGCTGAGAGGTCCAACTTTAAATACACGTAACTTCTATACTATCATTTGGATTTCAACCAAATTTCGTGTGTGTTATGTGTACCATAACAGATATGACTGTGCGTATTGAACCCTTGCAAAGAAGCATATGAGACTCAATTTCGGGGGGTGTAACAGTCCATTTCGTAAAGTTGTTGTTAAGCTCTTCTTATAACATGCAGGATAACATATAACAAAATAACATGCAGGGAAAAGATAATATCAGGATTAAAACATATGAATTTAATAACAGGTCAACAAATTTACACTATTTACAACAACAACAACAAAGGTATCCCAAATGACACCCACTTGAATTAATAAAAATTGCCAAACAGGCCTGATCTCAGGAGAGATCGTAAACATCTGGACCAAATGTCCCAAAATACTGCAATGACATGTGCGTGTGCGGCTTTTCTACATGCGTTACGATGTATACAAATTAATGCGAGATTCGTTACCATCCAGTAAACCTTCAGGGGACGAATCTGCATTGTCTTAGAGCTAGACAGACACGAGGAACCAACTAAACACTAATGAAACTAATCCGACACTTCCTACACTAAATAAGACAATATCATTTCCGCAAGAAATTGGAATCAAAGAATTGCCGTAGCAAACAACATTAACGCCTAAAATTAGGACTTTTCAAATCAACACAAGTAAATCAACACGTGACCAATCAGGAAAATTACATATATGGCCGCTTGCCATTTTTACAAGAGAAATACAAAATACACCCAACGGTGTCACAACAGACAAATCTAACATTACAAACAAATGAAATGAGTCACAGAAATCACTAGGTTCAAAGCCAACATTTACATCATAAAACAAAATATTTCATTTGATACGATATGCGGTAATTCGTAACGGACATGGCGAACTCCCAATTAAAATTATGATCCAATGACCATTAAAAGAACAGGTTTGCTACAGATAGCTTACAGGGGTCAGTCGGTCAGCTGGACAGCCTAAACGATGAATCACCAGACATAGACGGGCGCAAAGTGGAATCTGCACATCTGTCAACCCACGTGTCCATTACCTCGACCTGCCGTAGCAATGGCTCGAGTCTCGAAGAAGCGTGCTCCCAAAAGCACATAATATACGTGTGTGTGTCAAAAATAAATATCTTAGCATTTCCCAAGGAAATCCAAGAATCAGCACAGGACAAGATACAGTAGCCTCGAAGAGCGCTCTGCCTTTCCAAAAAAATACAACCACAAACTTTGAGGGCGGTAGACACATTCTACCCCTCATCACGAAGAATCAAATACACACACCTTGACACTATACACACACCAGAATCACACGTATGGGTTTGACAGAAACCTGAAATAAAGGACATAAAATATTTTCCACCGACTTGCGCTCCGAATCTAGTCCGTGACTAAAGAACCTGAAAAGGAATCTCAAAAAACTCAAAAAAAATATAGAACTAAGGTGTTCTACAGTGACATCTTAACTCGTTGCGCTCGGCAACCCTAGTGAATAGAGTTGTTTTGAGGTGAGGAGATATATACAAGGTTTGGCTACGGATAGTACGAGGATAGAAATGGACTGTATGATAGAACACGAGGTAGGCAGCTGATTCATATCACTGGATCTCTGTGGAATTATTACTACAGTATATTTACACAACTTAAATAAACACGTCATACACGATAAGAAAACACTCCCTACACATATTTACACACAAAAGAAACACTGAATGTAGGTGTTTGTTACACCGACTACGCCATTGTCTAACATCACGCAACCGACCGTTACCGCTGTCACTCAGAGACACACTGTCTTCTCTCTTCCCGCCAGGGAAGTAGCTAGCAGGAATGCTGCCCCCTACCGAGGGCAGTGGAGCTACGAGCACTGTCCTACTCTGACATCTGGTGAGGGCTTGCTAAACTTGAAGTAAGCAAGATACAATGTTCAAACATGCCGCCCGCCAAAAAAGGGTTAAACACTTTTTTCCAAACACAATGTAAAATAAACAAACAAACATGAAGATAAATACAAAACAAGACACACTACGTTCAGATATCGTCGCCTTCAGAAGTGGGGAGAGGACAAAGTTTTGTAATTGGCCTTTTGAATACTCCAGTAGAAGTACGGATTGTGGCGACGCGTACTAGTCCATCAGCGGCAGGGTGGACCTGATCGATCACTGCGAGCTTCCAGCACAGTGGGGGGACGTTGTCTTCCTTGACGATCACTAATGTGCCTGGCTGCACATTATTGCTTGGTAGTGTCCATTTACTCCTCTGCTGCAGGTGGGAGAGGTAGTCTGCTGACCACGCCTTCCAGAATCCATGGAGCTGCCGTTGCAGTTGCTGCCATCTAGAGAGTACATTGAGACGTACATTACTCAGATCTGGTTCGGGAAGGGTAGTGATAGGTCTTCCAATCAAAAAGTGACCTGGGGTGATAGCCATTATGTCGTCGGGATCATCGGCTAGGGGGACTAGAGGCCTAGAGTTTAGACATGCTTCGATTTGTGTTGTGAGTGTTGCCAGTTCTTCAAAGGTAAGGTATGCCGTGCCCATCACTCGTCGAAGATGATGTTTGAATGACTTGACGCCAGCCTCCCAAATACCTCCAAAGTGCGGAGCCTGTGGCGGAATGAAGTGCCACTGAATGCCTTCAGTGCTAGCTAAATTTGAGATCTCTCGTTGGTGATGTTCTTCGTCGAACAATCTCTGCAGTTCCCGAAGTTCCTTGTCTGCGCCTACGAAGTTTCTGCCGTTGTCCGAATATATGTGCGCAGGTCTTCCTCGTCGTGAGATAAAGCGTTTGAGAGCAGCAAGAAAGGCTTGGGTAGTCATGCTGCTAACAATTTCCATGTGAATAGCCCTAGTAGCCATACATACAAAAATTGATACGTAACATTTAACTCTTGCGCTGTTTTTACGAGATCCTGATTTTATGTACAGTGGGCCAGCGTAATCAATCCCACAGTGAACAAATGGATTGGCAGGTGATGCTCTGTAGTTCGGCAACTGACCCATTAGTTGCTGGGCATTTTTTGCCTTGAGCTTGTGACAGATGAGACAATGGTGTATTATCTTCCGAATGGTATTCCTTCCATTTGGTATCCAGTATTGCTGGCGAAGAGAGGAGAGTAGCAGTTGGCACCCAGCATGTAACATTCGTCGATGTTCGTTCTCGATTATCAATTTAGTTAGATGGTGACTTGGGGGCAAGATTATTGGATGTTGTTGGTTGAAAGGGAGCTCCGATTGTTGTAATCTGCCACCAACTCGAAGAAGTCCTTGATCACAGAGGAATGGATTAAGGGATATAAGCTTGCTCTTCTTACTAATTGGTCTTGTACTACGAATAGCAGGAATCTCTGCACCATATGCTGATGCTTGGACGTTCCTGATACATGCATATAGTCCTGAACGTAACTCTTGAAGGTCTAATTCACCAGTCTTCCTTTCCGTATGACGAAGTTTGGCGTTAGCTGCAAATCTGAGGCAGTAAGCTGTCACTCTCTGCAGACGTGCAAGTTTAGAGAATCGCTGCATGAGCTCATCTTCAGGTTGAAACGCCACGAGACTGACCACAGGTTTCCGCTGTTCTGGGATGTCCTGGGTATCCGCAGAAGGGGTTGAATTAGGCCATGATAGAGTGTCTTCCGCAAGCCACGGTGGTCCATTCAACCAAAGTGACTTAGCAATAAGGGCGTCTGGAGTGAGTCCCCGCGAAATCAGGTCCGCAGGATTGTCTCTTGAAGGAACGTGCTTCCAATCTGCAATCGATGTGCTGTCTTGAATCTCCGAAACTCTGTTGGCAATAAACGTTTTCCACCGTATGGGTGATGTTGCAATCCATGAAAGAACGATCGTCGGATCTGTCCACAATTGGATGCTGCTAATGGTCAAATTTAACACCGATGTTACCTTCTTGAGAAGACGAGCTAGCAGCAGTGCTACACACAACTCGAGACGAGGAATGGAGACCATTTTTAGTGGGGCGACCTTAGATTTAGCGCACAGTAGCCTTGTGATGCGCTCACCCTGTTGGTTTTCCGATCTAATGTAAATGCAACATCCGTATCCTTTCTCAGACGCATCTGAAAAACCGTGCAGTTGAATGTTAGTGACAATGCCTTTCGTTAGCACTAGTCTGTCGATACGAATTCGGCTGACCAAAGGCAGCTGATTGTGTAGATGCTCCCAGCGCTGAAGCAGTTCTTTAGGTAGGTTCTCATCCCATCCTAAGCGAAGTTGCCAGAGTTGCTGCAGGAAATACTTGCAGGAGATGATGAATGGACCCATCAGTCGCAACGGATCGTATATTGATGCTATGACTGCAAGTACCTTTCTTTTTGTAACCGGTCCGTTGAAGTTAGTAATCCCGGTACCATTCACAATCTGCAGCTGATCGTTGGCAGGATGCCACAAGAGTCCTAACGTCTTAACGTTATTTCCGCTATCGAGTTGAAGGGGCAGCTGGGCTTCTCTGTATTCTGGAGGAACAGCTTCGAGTAGTTGTGGATGATTGGAGCACCATTTTCGAAGTTGGAAACCTCCCCTTTGAAGGAGATCGATGAGTTGTTCTTGAGTTCGCAGAGCTTCCTCGAGGGTTTCCGTCCCAGACATGCAGTGGTCCACATAGAAATCTCTCTGGAGAACTTCTGCTGCCTTGGGTAAGTTGCGCGACTCCTCAATGGCGAGCTGCTGAAGGCACCTAGTAGCGAGGAAGGGTGCTGAAGCTGTTCCGTACGTGACAGTTTTTAGCCGGTAGTGTCTTATGTGTTCCTCCGGAGATCGGCGCCATACGATTCTCTGTAGGTTGCAGTCACGACTATCAACATTTACTTGTCGATACATCTGGCGAATGTCTGCTGTGAAGCACACTTGGTGAGTACGGAATCTTGTAATGATCGACCAGATATCTTGCTGGACGGTCGGCCCAATTCGGAGTATGTTGTTGAGTGATTTCCCGCTCGTAGTGGCGGCAGAAGCATCAAACACCACCCTCGTCTTCGTGGTAGAGCTTGCCTCTTTAATAACTGGGTGATGGGGCATGTAATAGCTATGCTCATTAGGGTGCGACGTGTCGATAGCCTCCATGTGTCCCAGAGCTTCGTATTCCTCCAGAAAGTTCACGTAGTCATTCTTGAGTTGGGTGTTTCTACTTAATCGTCTCTCGAGATGATGAAGCCGCGACACAGCCAATGGGAGCGAGTCACCAAGCTCGGTAGAGTCCTCACGCAGTGGAAGCTGTACCGTGAATCTTCCGTCACCATCTCTCCTGGTGTTGGCAGTAAAATGTTTCTCACACTCCAGGTCGTCCTTCGATCTGATTGGCTTATTAATATCTTCTAATTCCCAGAAGCGTTGAACTAGATGGTCAAGGGAATTGTCACTCGTGGTGAAGAAGGACTGTACGGTCTGCGAAGGTGCTTCGGCCGTTCTGTCTAACTGAAAACGCCCTGCGAGAATCCACCCGAATTCTGTGTTCTGGAGGACAGGGTAGTCACCTCGTCTCACTTGTCTTTCCGGTCGAAGAAGCTGAAAGAATACCTCTGCACCAATCAGCATGTCAATTCGCCCAGGTTGGTTGAACGTCGAGTCGGCTAGAGGTAGCCCTTCGGGAATACCCCAGTCAGCGAAATCAATGTACGATCCTGGGAGATCAGCGGAAATTCTTGGCAACACAGCACAGTTAATTTCTACTTGGTATTCGCTGTGCATGGAGTGAACATTAACGGTAGCACTGTGACGAGATTCTGTAGTAGCGTTGCTTATACCTTGTATTGGTATTCGGTTTCGAACCTTCCGTAAGCTGAGCCGTTCTGCACAGGCATTTGTGACGAAGTGTGCCTGGCTACATGAGTCTAGGAGCGCTCTACAAGTTTGCAGCTTTCCATAGCCATAACGTACCTTAACCAGAGCAGTGGAGAGTAGTATCTGGGTCTGAGGTTTTGCCTTTATCGAACAATACGTGGCAGAAACCGATTGTTGTTGGTTGACATCAGTGCCGCTGTGTCTTGCAGGTGTGGCTTCCTGCTGCCTCCGCGTGACAGGTTTATTGGTTCGATGAAGCAGGGTGTGATGTTTCAGGCCGCATGAATAACAGGAGCCCGAAGAGCAGTTGCCAACAATGTGTCCAGGCCTAAGGCAATTTGAACACAATTTATGTTGTTTGACAAAGTCCATACGTTGTTGGATACTGCTGCCAGAAAAACCTAAACATTTGTAGAGAGGATGAACACCATCACAAAATAAACAATTATTGCCAGTAGAGACATAAACCTGTCTTACTGGTTTAGTGTGCTTGATGTCAGTAACATGTCGTGGGTGGGACGAAACCACTGGTTTGGAGGTCTGATTTGAGTTGGTTAGTTCAAGGGCATGGCATCTGTCTTCTAAAAATCGACATAATTCATCTAGTCTTGCAAATTTCAATTTTGATGACGTCAGCTCCCATTGTTTTCTGCTGACCTCATCAACTTGTTGAAGAATCAACTGTGATACGAGCATTTCATGTAAAGGAATGTCAAGTTCAAGTGCCTCAATAGCATTCAGATTACTTGAAACTTGATTTAGTAGTGATCGTATATCAGTGGATGACTCTTTGCTTACTGATGGAAGGTTTAAAAGTTTCTTAATGTGAGACGTTGCAATGAGCTTAGGGTTGTTGTACCTTTGACAGACTGTTTGCCATGCAATCTTGAAATTTGTGGTTGTTATGGGAAGATTCTTAATTTGTTCATGTGCTTCCCCTGTAAGTGAAGATAACAAATAATGATACCTTTGGATATCTTCAAGTGAGTCATTGTTTATGACCAGACTGGTAAACGTATCAGAAAAGTGTCGAAAATCAGTAATGTTACCCCCAAAAGATGGCAATTTAATAGTTGGCAGTGCGAGTTCTCTTTTGAATGGACCAGAGTGGGAATGAGTGGTACCACTGGAAAGGTTGCCTTGTCTCAACCTTGATTCTGCACTCTCTTCTATCAGTGTTGTTATTTTATCTACTAAGTCATAGTACAATGATTCAAAACTGTCACGATCTTCACTATGATCCTCAGTTTCATCCTCCAGTTCTAACTTGTCTTGCGCATTGTCATACTTTTCTCTTATTCTGGGTAGATCGTCTAGTCTGGCCTTAATTGCATTTATACTTGATCCTGATTTGAAGTTAACCACAAAGTTATGCACGCGTGTGATGCTGGCTTTCGCTAGGCCTCTAGTCTTAACAAGGAGTTGTTTTTCTTTGGAATCCATGGTGGGAAATAATAGGAATCAGAAACTGAGCATGTACTTACTGAAGCTGCGGTGTAGACTATCGAAGTTGGTCTGCGTGGCTGTCGTATAACCTCCAGCGCTGACAGGAGATCACTGGTTGCTGTAGACTGGAACCAAGATGACGACATACGAAGTGGTTGGGGCAAACATGGCTGCCATCGGAAGCTGTAGTATTCCTTGCCGAGATGGTTGCTATCGGAAGCCGTTTATTCCTTGCCACGATGGCTGCTATCGGAAACAGTAGTATTCTTTGCCAACATGGCTGCTATGATGCTTCAGTCCCGCCAAAATACACGTGCTAATATCACATTAACGAAGATTCCACAGACATCCGGCCCGTCGAGGACCATGAATAGAGTTGTTTTGAGGTGAGGAGATATATACAAGGTTTGGCTACGGATAGTACGAGGATAGAAATGGACTGTATGATAGAACACGAGGTAGGCAGCTGATTCATATCACTGGATCTCTGTGGAATTATTACTACAGTATATTTACACAACTTAAATAAACACGTCATACACGATAAGAAAACACTCCCTACACATATTTACACACAAAAGAAACACTGAATGTAGGTGTTTGTTACACCGACTACGCCATTGTCTAACATCACGCAACCGACCGTTACCGCTGTCACTCAGAGACACACTGTCTTCTCTCTTCCCGCCAGGGAAGTAGCTAGCAGGAATGCTGCCCCCTACCGAGGGCAGTGGAGCTACGAGCACTGTCCTACTCTGACATCTGGTGAGGGCTTGCTAAACTTGAAGTAAGCAAGATACAATGTTCAAACACCTAGTATGAATAAAAACCTGTTCGTAAAACATCTAACAACTTTTACCCCCTTCTCCTACTAAAAAAGAATTTGAATAAAAGCACCATTTATCGACCAGGACGAATCTCGCATTCGCATGAATAAAATCAAAATACACACGCCATGCATACTAATAATGACTCATAAGAAAAATATACAATCAAACAAACATTTTGGCCACGTGCCAACGTACATTTCAATATAACAGTGTCGGCGCACAAAAATCTAAATACACAAGAAAACCAATGAATAAAATTATTTACAACGTTCTCACGTCTAATCTAGCTACATATTGAATAAATCAATGGTTTTTACATCACCGTGCAGCTTGTAGAAATCAACCTCCATCCCAATGCATTTCTCCACGAGAAATCTACTCCTTCATCGTCGACGTTCTGGTAGAGGCGTAGCACTTCATTCCACCAATCGACCTTCCTGTAGACATCTTGGCGTGGCTTCTTGGAAAGAAATGTTCAAAGTTATTTTTCTACCTAGCTAGAATCGCTATGAGCTACTGACTTTCACTCAAAATGTCCTGAGCGATTACTCAACGTTGAACTGGCCCTATCTAAGCACTTGCTTACTTCACACGCACATATACATCACACAAAATATAACACAAAATTTACAGAAAATATTACAACCTTCGTCCACCACGCAACTGGCTTTTAACAAGTCTCACAAATTACGTCTACCGCGTAGCGCTTATCTCAACTAGAGATCTCCCTCCGCTAGGCCTGAACTCTGCTCCCAAGAGCCCAAGAAAACGTTCGTTCAGACAGACGTGAAGTATGCTCACTAGAGCCTGATAAAATCGTGTCTCAAACTGGCGTGAACGATGCTCCTCAGAGCCCGATAAAGTTGTGTGTCAAACTACTCATCACCGATCAATTTATTAGAAACTGACAGAAAGGGGTGGAGTGGGGGCAATCTGTGAAAATAATCTGTAGTTTTCAACTCACAGACTTGGGACTAGTATCAAACTTATTCTTTTCATTTAAACGTCTCAATGCACTCATGCGGAATCCTATCGCATCGGCGATTCTTCATACACGTGTTTTAGTGCCTTTTTTAGGTACGCAAATCTCCGCGTGGTTTAGGCGTCCTCTCTCCTGATTTGCTGATTCAATCGTGTATCGGTTGGAAATTCACTTCTGGCACGCCCATAATGACGCCGACTTGGATGCGCGTTCACCCTGAATTTGTCCTTGAACTCGGCTTAGCTGGTCAGCCCCAGGAATAACTACAACGCCACCTCTGTTGCAAGCGTTGCGACACACTACCTGTCTTCCCTTTGTCAATCTCCAACATGCTCTGCCTGGATATCAGTAATAATAATAATAATAAAATCATGAAGACTTATTTATCGACAAATCAATAAGGGTTCAATATATTTAGGAGCAAACAGGGCTGCCAACTGTTAATAAATACTGTCTCTATTTTGTTACCCTAATATCAATATGTCAGAAAGTATGCAAGCCAATAGCGCTAAACTTTGCGCACGTATAGTACCTGGCATTCTAGATTAATTTGGAGTAACTAATATAGGCCTACGCCAGTGCTGCCAACATGATTCTAAGCCTGCTGATAGGGCCAATTTTAAAACGCATGTAACTTCTCTACTAACTAATGGATTTCATTCTAAATAGACACAGCAATAGATCATATTATTTCAGATTACTTCTGACCAATACATGTATGTCATTGATGCCAACATGATTTTACGCGCGCTGTTAGATGCAATGTATAACTGCATGGAACGTCCATGCTATCCATTGGACTTCAACCAAATTTTGTATTCTGTACCTTAAGAGATGGATCTAAGAATATACTCAGTCACCAGGGCTGCCAACTGTAGTTCTCTATTAGGCTACATTATGCCAGGTATACAGTATTTCGAACTAATTAGAAATTTCGATATTACCAACTTAATTTCGTCATTATTCTAGATAGATCCATTTAGATTAATCGTTGGCATCAATCTTAAATTTTAAGAAAAGTAGGCTCTTTAGCTCGTCACGGAACTTCTTGTTTAATTTTATATCTATAATTTATTATCTTTCCATTAAATTTTGCCATAAATTTAAGGGCATTTTATTGAGAAATTTAGGCGACATATTCGATCATCAACATCAACCCTCGTCTAGTTGAGTGTACAGTAGGCTTAATTCGTCCGAAAACTTGTGCTTCTGTTGTGGCTGTAGTTGTGTGTGTAGCTGTAATTGTGAAAGTCAAAGATTGGGGTTCATGCTTGGAATCAGGTAGCATTACGGCAGTTGCCTTGAGTGAGTGTGGAAATTCGTAAGGAAAAACTGCACTCAGGGTGGCCTTTGTCTACACATGGATTCGAATTTTCCAGCTCCTCATTGCAGTCGTATAGCGTGACTAAACGTGCTCGGCTACACTGCTGGGCTGACAGAAATGAAACATTATCATCTGAAGTTATCTCTCAAGCCAGTAGAACATCCGGTCCATGTCACATTTAAATGAGTTTAACAAGAATCTGATCGCTCTACTAACTGAGTAAAAAGTGTTCCGAGTCTTCAAGGAAAGTATCCAACATACTTTTACACAATTCAGTATAAAAATAGCCACCTTAGTAGTGGTATAGAGGGGCCCTGCGCCACCCGACGCTCGACGTTGTGGGAGCGTTCATGTTACATTTATTGATATCTCATGAACTAATTATTGGATTGGGGCGTTTGAGGTATCATAGGACTCAGGATGGCCAACCCTTTTTTATGAATCACTGTTTTACCCAAATGCCCCAAAACTTAACAGTTATTAAATCCCCTCCCCCCTAATATCTTTGGAACCCCTAAGTTTAGAAAAATGTGTTAGGACTTGTTTTACTCAGGGCGATGTGTTTTTGTTTAAGGGCTAAGTATTTTTGACAATTTACTCACAAGGCTCAACGGTATGGGAGGTTGGCTATTTTTATTTGCCCGTGACGCTACCTTGCTTGGGCCACGTGACTAGAGGGCAAGTCTCTGGGTTTTTGTCATGTGACTAGAGACAAGCTCGCGACGGTTTTGTTTGTCACGTGACGAGGGGAAACCCTGTGGCGTTTTCTTTATAATTATTTTATTAGTTAATGAACCATAGATTATTTTACAATTTTACTCAAAAGGCTTATCAAGGTACGAAGGTGGTTATTCTTTTAAACTTAGGGAGGCGCTGGCCCCTCCTGGCGCAGGCCCCCTCTTATACCACTGCTCACCTTCGATAGTCATAGGGTACTTATTGAGACCCCCGCGCGAAATAATTTAATAGGGTTAGTGCGGGGCTTACTCTGCCTCGTGAGGACATCTGAGATGTGGTCAATCCACACATTCCTACTCCAGGCAAACGCCGAACTTACGGCTATAGCCAACATATAGGCTACACAGTGTTAAATAGGCTATACCGTACTTCAATACCACTGGTTATCAGACAGATTCAACCCACACCCATGTACATGGGGCTGATGACCTTTATGCTATCCACTCCTAACAAGTTCACCTCAATGAGCAGTGGCTAGCATTCTTGGTTGTCATTCGATTCCCTACTCTACCAAGATATTAACACTGGTTTGATGGCTGGAACGGGGTACACTCAGCCTCGTGAGGCCGAACTGAGAAGAAGTGGGTTCGATTCCCACCTCAGCTATTCTAGAAGTGGTTTTTCCGTTGTTTCCCATTTCTACTCCAGGCGAATGCCGGAATAGTATCTTGATCAAGAACACCACGGTCACCTGCTTTCCAATCCTAATTTCCGAAATACTCACAAATACAGCCACCATGATGACACAGGATATCAGACAGAATCCACACATTCCTATGTAGGATAAGTGTCCACGATGTCGTAAAGCCCCTAAATGAATCAACAACAACACAGCAATAAACAGTTCCACATTCATTTGCTGGGAGCATGAGGATATCCATCAGCAAAGCTTAGGTAGTTCTAGTTGGTAGCAACAGATGGCATGAAGGAAGCTTATGCGGAGCGGGAGAACGCGTCCGATGTAAGCGTCTTGCTGATCTAAAAATTATTTCGATTAAACTAGGAGTATCCCATTAGAACAGAGAATACATGAAGGTCTAGGGGCGGCTGCAGACGGGATTCTTAACCCCCCCTCTCCACCCCCTCCATTCGAAAATTGCTAGGTGAAGAGCCAGGCGCGGATCTAGAGTTTGGTTTTGGGGGGGGGGGGGGGGTCAGAGAATCGATCTAGAGTTTGGCTTTGCGGGGGGGGGGGAGGTGGCAGGCGGGGGGGTCAGAGAATCGAAATTGTTAAGAAAAATGGTATCACTAAAAACGCAATCACAAAATAACCAAACGTACAAAATCAGACCAATTTTTTTGCAAGCTACATGGATAGAAATTTGATGCGTTTAGCGCACCAAAAATATTCGTACAAATTGCAACGGCGTGTTTTGCAACTTTTACATCGAGCTTCGAGAAAAGGATGAAGGTACGTTACAGTTTCGGCAAGTCGAGTTGGTACCGACAAAGGGAGAAAGTCACAGCTTAAATTGCCAACCAAGCTTGCGGTTTGGACGTCGGCAAAAATTTTTGGTGCGAAAAAAGTCCCAGTTTCCTATCCGTGCATTGCTGCACATTTATCGTGACATCACTATAAACATCGATTCGGTGATCACAAGGTTTGCTAAACAAAATAGACGAGTTGATTTTGTTGTATAACTAATAGTTATTATACAAGAGGTTTGAAGTTGTAAATATGTACAGTTATAACAGAACATAATAATTCCAATAATGATAATTCAGTATTGAATAAAATGAAAAAAAAAACTGTTTTTCAGTTAAAATTCGTCAAGTTTTATTTGTCTGGTAATTGTGTTTTCGTTTTTTGAGTTTGCAAAAAAATTTGGTCTCCGTTTGGGGGGGGGGTCATGACCCCCGTGCCCCCCCCCCCCCCTTGAATCCGCGCCTGTGAAGAGCAATATTATTATGGTGTTTGGAGCCAATTTTTCAGTGTTGCCTCAGTATACAAAAGTTTGATGCTTTACAGGCGGTCAACATGAGATCTCATGGTTTTTTTTTTCAGGATGAGGGAATAACGCACCTCATTTGGGTACAATCGTGTTGACCGACTGAAAAGCACCAAACTTTTGTTTTAAAGAGAAAGATATAAATAATGTACGGTATCAAATCTTATTTTGTATTTTTTTAAATCTAGATTTGTGGATCAACTATTTAATATTTAATTGAGCATGTTCCATTGCTAGCCTGACAAGTTAAATGAAATGTCACACACTCGTCATGGATCTTTCTTTACGCTGTCTGTTGGAGAATATCTACTCCCAATTATCTTACATTAATTATTTAGTCGGCAAAGGTTTGATGCTTTTCAGTTGGTCAACACGATTGTACCCAAATAGGATGGGTTATTCCCTAATCTTGAAAGAAATTACATGAGATTAATATTTTTTTTTTCAGGATTAGGGAATAGCCCATCTCATTTGGGTACAATCGTGTTGACTAACTGAAAAGCATCAAACTATTGTTTACTAAGGCAACACTGAATAATGGCTTCAAACACCATAATTAATTAGTCGGGTTGCTTGTCACAGTTTGTCTGTGCCACTGAAGAATTATCTCTAAAAGGACCACCTCGAGGTTTAGTGGCAAGCATTCTTCGCTGTTGCACCAGAGGTCCGGGTTCGATTCCTGGCTCTGCCAAGGAATTTAATTATTGTCTGAGAAGAGATGGGTTCGATTCTCATCCCTGTCATCCTAAAAGTGGTTTGTTTTCTGTGGTTTCTTATTTCTAGATCGCAAGATTAACGGTCACGTAAAACTAAAAGCTTCCTTTTTCCTTCTTATTTCTACTACAGGTGAATGTTGGGAAGGTTCCTAATTTAAAGCCAAGACTGCCTCCATTCCAATCCTCGCTTCAATTATAAATACACACGACACAACAACACGCGTGGAAGACAAATTCTTAAACACACCCTACTACACGGGACTAGAATGACGACGATGTTCAAGTCTCGAAACGAAACAACTCTCTCCAAAGCGATTCAACTGTTGAAGAATATCGAGAAGCAATGCACTCAGAACCTCAATGATTGTTGGTCAACTCCAAGAAAATCAGAAATAAATAGCCTAGATGGTATTTCTTAAGCTAGCCAGGATATGTTAGTTTTATGGGGGTGAAAAGGAACCTTTACCTACAAGTGTGCCAATTAAATTTGCTTTATTATTTAATTTATCCAGTGTGCTACCTGTTATTTTCCTTGAAATATGATTATGAAACTCCCCTTCCTTGACTTTCTACTTCCAAATTATTTCATAATAGGCCTATGATATTTATTAATTAATTAATTAATTTACTAGTGTATCAGGTGTAAATGCTAATGCATTTGACTGGATGTTCCATGATCGTATTTCGCAACTACCTCAAAACCACTCTTTGTTGTTGTCGTCGATTCATTTAGGGACTTGTGGCATAGTGATAATTTAGCCCCGTGTACTTGAGTGTGTAGAACTTGTCTGATAACCTGTGTTATTGTGATAACTGTAGTGGTGTAGGTACAGTATTTGTAATTGAGACTAAGATTGTCAAGCAGATAGCTGCAGCCTTAAGGTAGGAACCATTCCGGCATTTGCTTTGTGAAAAAGTGGGGATACCATGGATAACCACTTCTAAAATAGCTGAGGTTGGAATTAATCCCACATATTTTAGGATTTGCCTCAGGACGTAGAGTGTACTCCATTTGAGGCGCCAGACTAGAATTAAATTTCTTGGTGATGTCTGGAATCGAATCCTAATACAGTTACACATACTACTAGAGTAATCACAGAAACACAGGTTATCAGAAAAGTTCAACACTCACAAAAGTGCACGGGGCTGATGACCAAGATGTTCCTACCACGCAAATGTAATAACGTCAACAATAACAAAAACATTAATTGTTTTTGAGACTGCAGAATTTAACTGAAAATTGATTGTGAGAGACCCGTGGAAGTAAGTTTAATGGCACAGTATAATTCTCATACAGGACAAACGTTTGGCACTGACGCCGACGTCCCTTAATCCGCACAAGTAAACATGAACTATTATTATTATTAGTAGTAGTAGTATTGTACCGTACGTTCTTCATACGTTGGAAAGGTGGGCTATTATTTTGCATATTTTTAGCCTATCTTCATGTATGAAAAAATAGGCTTATGAGGTCACCTTTTGTCCATGTGTGTGTGTGTGTGTGTGTGTACAGTATGTGTGTGCGTAGGTGTGTGTGTGTCCCTAATGAAATATAATCTGCTGGAGCGATTTCAATGAAACTCGGTAAGTTCATAGTATTATTTTGTCTGACGCAGGCCGTGCCCTTCAAATTTTATTACGTCTCACCAATCCAACATGGCGGCTGTGCGAGGCATTTCTCCGGCATTCTATATCTCCGAAATTATTATTGATAACACCCTGAAATTTTGTACGGTAATAAAGGGCACTACTAGACTTTCACCTAAGTGACTTTCAAAAACCCTTATAAGTAGAAAACGAACATGGTGGTCAACCAAAGTTGAAACATTCAAATAGATTTTTCTGGCGATTTAACCATCCGAGCGCAGCGAAACATGGTACAGCAAATCATTATACAAATTGCAATTTCGTTCAAATGTGGACATACACAAGATGGCGGCAGTGCGAAATTTGAAAATTAAGTTTTTATTTCTTGTGTCCTAATCATGCGACCGAAGTCAACGTTTGAATAATGAACCTACGCAAAAATCGTCATTTAATAGTACATAACTCCATGGGTACATATATAAAAATCCAACATGGCGACCATCTGAAATATTTATACGGTTCTCAATATCTCCTAATCTATGATAGCAATCAAACTGAAATTTTGTGCGTTGATAAAGGCTATGAACATAAGTACACCTATAGGACTTTCCATAACCTGGTGAGCACAAATCTAACATGGTGGCGACGCGAAATTTAAATATTTATATGGACGTTTCTCGCGATTTAACCGTCCGAGCGCAGTGATACTTGGTACGGTAAATGCTTATACTCAATTTAAGCCAGCGACATCTAATTCATTTGAATTCTTTTCATCACCGAAAGATTGTTGTTGTGCGAAATTTTTAAATCGCTTTTTTATTATTTCTTTTGTCCTAATCATTCGATTGAAGTTTGAATAATACACCTACGCAATAATCATCATGTAGTAGTAAATAACAATATGGGCTAGATATATACAAATCCAATATGGCAACCATCTGAAATATTTAGATGGTTCTCAATATTTACGAATATATTATAGTAATCAAACTGAAATTTTGTATGTTGATAGAGCCAATTAACAGAAGTAGGATATATGAAAATAGGCTATTTATTTCTTCACGGAACTACTTTTTTATAACTAAATTCACATTTTATTGTGGCCTATCAAGAAAAAATCCTTTATTATTATTATTATTATTATTATTATTATTATTATTATTATTATTAATTATATCATTAATATGATTACTGTACATTCTTCATCCACTGGAAGTTGATGCCATTAAATTGCATAATTTTGAAATTTAGATGTTCATTTTATTGTCGGTTATGTAGAAATATTCCATTGTTTGCTATTATACGGCCTATTGTTATTCTTGCATCGTTATGCCCGACTCAGGAGCACGGTTGAACCTGTTTAGCTGATGTGTTGGCCTTCTTTTCCTTCCAAAATCTCTTCATCCTCTCGCTGAGCGCCTTTCTTCGGTCTTCTGTCCAAGTTATGGTGGCCCTGGTGTTGGGTTTGTCTTCAAATTGGTGATTGTCGATTAGGGTTCTGAATTTGCATCTGTCCTGTATAATATTGTCTGAAATGTTGATTTCCTGGAGATCTGTTTCAATTTCACGTAGCCAGCTGTTCTTGGTTTTTAGTGAGAGGGCCAAGTTGAGAATTCTTTTAGTCAATCTGCCATTGTTCATTCTGATAATGTGCCCGTAAAATTTCAATCGTCTTTTCCGAAAAGTATGAGACATTTTTTCACATTGGCGATATATTTCCTGGGATGACTTCTTCCTCCAGATTCCCTCTATAAAAACTGGGCCAAAAATTTTTCGTAAAATTTTCCTTTCTTGTTTTTCAATCTCTTTGGTTAAAGATTTGCCACCAATGATTAAGGTTTCTGATGCATATAACGCCTCCGGTTTGATTACTGTATTATAATGTCTAAGTTTTGCTTTCCGAGATATTGATTTTTTGTTATACCTATTCCAAGTGATTCTGTAAGCTTTCTGTAATTTGGAAATTCTCTCTTTATTTGCTTCACGGTTTAAACCAGAGGGCTGAATAATTTCTCCCAGATATTTGAATTCGTTCACTTGAAAGATTTTGCCGAATTTAGTTCTCATAGGTTGTCCGTCTAAGTATCGTGAGGCTCCTTCCATGTACTGAGTTTTCTCATAAGAAATTTGAAGTCCCGTTTTGATGGCAATTTCATGTAATTTTTCAATGGAATGAATTGCTTCTTGTCTGTTATTATTATTGTTATTATTATTATTAATAATAATAATAATAATACTAATATTAATTGTATTATTATTTTATACCTTGTTTAGGCCCTATGTAAGTACGATTTTAAAGCGTAAGGTATTACATTCTATTAAATTATATTAAGTTCAAGTAGTTAGAGAGCCTAGCTATGAAGGGTTTTATTTAATAGGAACTCAACGCAATTTATCCACCCACTCATTCGTCAATTATCACAACCAATTTGTGGCTAACGCGTCACTTACTTTAAATGGTCTAACGTGAAGGAAGAATACTATTAAGCTACAGCACTTACTGTTTTCCTGCGAGTAGTCATTGCAGAGTCGAACAAAACAACATATAACTCTGAAACGATCAAACCAACGGGTTTAACACTTTTGGGTCTAGTGTCAGTGCATTCTACCAACAGGTAGTCTATTATTTGGTAGAGAAATGGCTAGTTGTGTAGTTAAACTGAAGATCACCAGGTGTAACTATAGGCCATAGCCGCTACCTTCCTATTCCTCGTCTTTACATTGACACTTTTCTCCACAGACAACACTCCACACGCGACGGCACTTATAGCTCACGCAATGGGTGTCCGCATAAAAGCAGCTCCAAAACTCTGGCGAGCCGAACATGTCCTCGGACACTCCCGGCACTAAAAGACATACGCTAAAAAAAAATAGGTGTAACTGGTGGCTAGAAAAGAGGTACTATTCGGTCGCCATTTTCAGTCTGACATTATGATGAAATGCATACGGAACTGTTGGTAGCATAGCTGGGCAACGAGAGAGCTCGCTCCTTCAGCTAATGGCATGAGCGCGGAAAATGCCGTGATTAACTGACTTCTAATGGTTTGTGTCGTAAAGACTAGATGGCGACAAGTGGTGTCACGCCGCAATCAAAGCCGTGGCCATGTACTTGGCCGAAAATACAGTGAGAGCCCTCCGTATAGAACGGACCCTTGGATGCGCCACCTGACGACCAGGGCACTGTGGTTAGCCGCATGTTGAGCGTGTCATTGGCACTAGCAGCAGCCTAGCGCCCAACTAGTTAAACACATTAACACTTTTTAACGTATTTAATAATCATCATTACCTAGCCTAGAGCCTCCGTGGCTTAGGCGGCAGCACGCCGGCCTCTCACCGCTGGGTCCGTGGTTCAAATCCCGGTCACTCCATGTGAGATCTGTGCTGGACAAAACGGAGGCAGACAGGTTTTCTCCGGGTACTCCAGTTTTCTCTGTCACAATTTCATTCCAGCAACACTCTCCACTCTCATTTCATTTCATCTGTCATTCTTTTAAACATTGCCCCAGAGGAGTGCGACAGGCTTCGGCAGCCGGCACACTTCACATCCTCGCCGCTAGATGGGGGCTTCATTCATTCCATTCCTGACCCGGTCGGAGACTGGAAGCAGGCAGTGGATTTTCATTTTCATTACCTAGCCTGCATGAGAGGAGCGTGATGGCGCAGTGTCTTAGTTCCTCGTACTTCACCCGGAGGGCCGGGTTTCAAATCCCGGTGACATCAGCGTGAAATGTTCATCTGAAAAAATATCACGTGGAGTCAGGAAGGGCATCCGGCCTTAAATCCCCGGCCAGAACCAAAATAAGCCAGGTTGGCTCCAGCGACCCCAATTAATTGGGAAAAGCCGAAGAAAGAAAACACGTTGTCTAGGCCTATATGAATTTCAGAGTAGTTGCTGGAAATGCTGTCCTTCATTTTCTAAACACACATTGCATCAACGCAGGAAGTTGTGATACACTCGCTGCAATTCATCCTCACTGATATTTCGTGCCAGTGCAGTTATATCGTTCTGGAGAGCCTCCAGAGTACGCGGAATGTTTCTGTATACCTTTTGTTTGAGGTTCCCCCACAAGTAAAAATCGCACGGCACTAAAACTTACGAACACATTTACTGAAAGTCTTCTTCTTGAGAAGATAAGTTTCCACTAGTAAAATTTGATGTTTCATTCTATAGGTCTACCTAACCGGGATACAGTACTTTACGAGTTTTACAGTAACTCATATCAATGCTCAATCATTAGTTGACTCCTCTCACTATTCTGAATTTTGTCACGTCTTTGGTGGTTCGTCTTTTGACATAATTGCAGTAAGTGAGTCCTTTTGCAAGCCCTCAATTCCAGATGCTGCTGTCTCTCTCACTGGCTATAAAGTCATTAGAAATGACAGATTAACCGTCGGTGGAGGTGGTGTTGCAGTTTACCTTAGGGATAACATAAAGTATAGCGTGCTAAGTCAGTCTCCTGGTGAATATAACAAGAGGCCTGAATACATTATACTTGACATCTCTCTTACCGAAACTAAAATTCTCTTTGCTTGTGTGTATCGTCCACCGAAAGCTGGCTACCTAGATATTTTTCTGAACGACATGTACAGGTTCATTCTTGATTATAAATATGTTTTTATTGTTGGGGACGTTAATGCTCGGTTTGGTAGTGGAGCCTTTGAAACTGAACAGGTATGTGATGTGCTCTGTTCCTGTAATGTTGAATGTTTACCATTCGATACTACATTTCACACAGCTACTTGTGACAGCTCTCTCGATATTATCTCTTCAAACTGTAATGACCTCGTTGTTGACTACGGACAAGAACCAGCTGCTGGATTCTCAGCCCATGATCTTCTGTACGCAGTGTTTTCTCTATCTACCCCGAAACTTCGACCAAAATCAATCTTTGTACGTGACTTCAGTAAATTTAATTTAAATGATTTTAAAACGGATGCAGAATTACTCCCTTGGCAGAATTTCTACCAATCCACTGACATAGATGAGAAAGTGACTCTATTTAATGATTCTGTAAATGAACTATATGATATGCATGCACCGCAAAAGAAAGTGGATATAAAACATAACTCTGCTCCGTGGATCAGTAAAGAAATCAAAACGCTTTTAAAGAAACGTGATAAAGCACGTAGAACATTTATTAAATCTAAACTTACCATTGACTATGAAGAGTACAGAATTCTGCGTAATAAGACAAAACAAACAATCAGGAACACAAAAGTTAAATATATGTACAACCTCTTCAGTGACTGTAAAACCACCTCCGCCAGATGGCGTGCTGCAAAATCATTGGGAGTTGGTGCCAGTTCAGTCACTGATGTTGAGATGCCTGTCTCTGCATCACAATTAAATGAACATTACTCAAATGTTGCCTCAATTGGTGATGTATTAAGAGTATCAGAGACCGTCACGAAATACACATCCATCCCTCCCCCTGCCCATGAAAAATTTTTCTTTATGTATGTTTACCCACACCAGATTGTGAAAGCCATCAAATCAATTCGTACAAAAGCAAGAGGCCCTGATAGCATCCCAATTTCTCTTATTTCTAACTGTCTTGAAGTATTTCTACCCCCAATTATCCATCTATTTAATTTCTCTCTACAAAGTGGAGTATACCCGTCTCTTTGGAAGTGTGCTAACATACGTCCAGTGCCAAAAAATAAAAACCCCACTAGCTGTAGTGACTTTAGACCAATAAATATCCTTTGTGCCCTTAGTAAAGCGCTTGAGAAAATAGTTCATGAACAAGTATGTGAATACCTAACTAAATTTAATATCTTCAATCCTTACCAATCTGGGTTTAAAAAGGGTCATAGTACCACCACTGCATTGTTAAAGGTCAGCGATGATATACGCTCAGCTATGGACAAGCGTCAGCTTACAATCCTATGTCTTTTCGATTTCAGTAAGGCTTTTGACTGTGTGCACCACAATATACTTCTTGCAAAGCTGAAATCTTTTGGCTTCTCTCAGAGTGCTCTTTCCTGGTTCAAATCCTACCTTTCCATGCGTACACAGAGAGTGGTCCTCGCGGATGGCTCCTCCTCAGACTGGAAATCGGTAGAAAGTGGAGTACCTCAGGGATCTGTCTTAGGTCCACTATGCTTCTCGCTATATATAAACGATGTTTCTAATGAATTCCGAAATAGTTCTGTTCATATATACGCTGATGACCTCCAAGCCTATTTTCACCTCACGCCTAACACTGCATGTGATCGTATAAATCTGTTTAATGAAGACATTGACAGGCTTTGTGAATGGGCCCAAAATCATAATCTTAACTTGAACATATCTAAAACACAACTTATATCCATTGGATACACAAAACTTCTGAATTCAGTAGATTTTAATTCACTACCACCCATCAAGATACTAGATAATAATATTAAATATAGAAACACTGTCAATAATCTCGGAGTGATATTTGATAGAACACTGTCGTGGGCAGATAATACGTCTAATGTGGTAAGGAAGGTTGTATCAACTATGCATCTCCTGAAAAGAACTGTTTCTTACACCCCACCTAACATACGTAAGCTCTTCGTCCAAACTCTCATCTTTCCAATCATTGATTATGGCTCTGCTGTATACAATGATTTACCAGAAACACAGAACATCAAATTACAAAGAGTCCAGAATGCATGTGTTCGGTACATTCTGGATGTAAGGCGAGATGAACATATCACACCTTACTACGTGCAGCTGAAATGGCTGAAACTCCACGAGCGCAGGCAGTTATCAGTTGCCATTCTGACACATAAAATATTACATACCAAGACCCCGTTATATCTCTACAATGCCTTTACACCAATGCATTCTGTTCATAATCGAGAAAATAGATACACAAAATTAACACTCCAGATTCCTATACACCGAACCATGAAGTTCAATAAATCTTTTGTTTGCACCGCCTCACGCCTCTTCAACACCTTCGATTTATATAAGTTCGTCAACATTGCAAGCACTGCAGCTTTCAAAAGACATCTTTCATCCCGCTTCTTGGAGCAGTATACCTCTCACATTTGATTACTGTATTATGTTAAAATACTTTTTTAAAGTTCAATTATAACACAAGGACAATAGCTGACAACATGTCTACTTCAATAGCTCTTCTTGTACAGTATATGGTGTTTGTTTTTCGGGCTGATAGTCTGTATGCACTCTCACTCTTTTGTATATAATTTTTCCATTATCATTAGTAATATTATTATTATTGTATTGTTACTATATTTTTGTTACTATAATTGTTAGACTATGATTATTTATATTGTAATGTAGGTGAAATGTTTTATTTTTATAAGCCCTAACTTTATTTTATGTAGGGCGCTACTGTAAAGGAGCTCTTAAGCTCTAAGTGTAGCAGTGAAAATAAATCAAAAATAAAATCAAAAATCAGCTGGGAATGTAATCAAGCTATGACCGCATGCGGGGCTTCCCGACGTTGTAACGGTAGATGCTAGTCAACTAGCGCTGTCTCAACGCGCTTCTCCCGTCACACGGCACAAGCGAAGCTCCGTTGTATAGTGAAGGCTCTCACTGTAATACACTTACTTGATACAATCATGCTGTACGGTACAGTACGTGGTGAATTTAAGATGGCTAGTCAAATCAATGCGGTGATACGGCGTTCTATTGTATTAAATAGTTCAACTCGGGTTGGGAGTGTGATTACTTGCTCACCGAAATTGAAAGTGGAGCAAGATATTAGGCATCAAATGTTCAATTTAGTACGTAATTGACTACTTTCTGGTGGAAAGGACTAATCGCAGAAAGCTGATAGATGTGACAGCTTTACCAGGAGAAGCATTTGATGGGGACCATAGAGCTGTGGTGGCAAAATTTAGATGGGAAAAATTGGAAAACCTAAAGGAGATCAGAGAAAGTAAAATAAAAGTATGGTAATTGAAAGACAAAACTGTACAGGAATATTTTCAGGAGAGATTGAAGCAACAAATCCCAGTTACTGAAGTGGAAAACATAGAAGAGGAATGGTCCCACTTTAAAAAGGCATTTGTTGGTGCAGCAGAGAGTGCTTGTGGTAGGACGTCAACAAGAGTGAAAGAGAAGGAGACACCGTGATGGAATGAGGAAGTGAGGAAAGCAGTGAAAGAAAAGAAGTCTGCATGGAAAGAATGGAACCGAGATCAAACAGAAGAAAGCAAAAGGAAGTATCACGACAGCAAACGGAGGTGTAAGAAAGTGGTAGGAGAAGAAAATAAGAAAAGTTGGGAAGAATTTACACGAAGAATGGAAACAGATGTAAGTGGCAGTAAAAGGATGCTGTATGGGCTTCTAAGAAGTAAGAGGAAAGAAAGAGTTACTAAAAAGCTAGTGAAAAAGGAAGATGGAGAGTTGTTAACACACCCAGAAGAGATAAAGGGACGATGGAAGGAGTATTTCGATAAGCTATTGAATGTGAGAAATTGTACTGGTGAGATGGAAGTGACACTACCTGATGACTCTATAACAGAAGATGATATGGCAATGCTGGAGGTGGAATTAGCAGTACAGAAAATGAAGATGGGAAAAGCAACAGGGGTGGATGAAATCAGTGTAGAAATGATAAAGGCTGCTGGACCTGTTGGTATGCAATGGTTGTATCGACGGCTAAAGTGTGTGTGGAAACGGAAATGTGTACCAGAAGACTGGGAGAAAGGGCTAATAATACCAGTGTTTAAGAAGGGGGACAAGAAGGTGTGTGATAACTATAGAGGGATCACCCTCATATCACAGATAGTAAAAATACTGGAAAGGATATTAGAAAGAAGAATGAGAGGAAAGGTGGAAGGAGAGTTGCAAGAGGAACAGTATGGCTTCAGGAGTGGAAGATCCACAGTGGACCCAATCTTTAGCTTGAGGCAGGTGATGGAAAAGAACTGGGAATATGGAGAGGATTTGATCATGACTTTCATAGATCTAGAAAAGGCATATGATAGTGTCCCCAGAGAGAAGGTATGGGAAACCATGGTTAAGAAGAGACTGGGAAGAGAAATGTTGGAAATGGTGCAAGCAATGTACAACAACTGTGTTAGCAGGGTACTGACCCCAGTTGGAAAGACAGATTGGTTTAGGAACAAGACTGGACTAAGACAGGGGAGTGTGCTGTCACCTCTCTTGTTCATAATGGTGATGGATGAAATTGTAAAGGAAACAAAGGAAGCATATGGACATAAAGAAATGAAGTTACTGTTATTTGCAGATTATATTGTGGTCTGGGGATGGAACACCGAAGAAGTGCAAAAACAACTAGATGCACTGAACGAAAATATTCAGAAGTACGGCCTGAAAATCAGTATAGAGAAAAGCAAGACCTTGGTGATGACAAGAGGGGAAAGACAAGGAAAGGGCACTGTGAAAATTGGAAGTCAGAGTTTGGAAATTGTGGACACGTTCAAATACCTAGGAAGTGAATTGATGCAAACTGGTAGGTTGGACATGGAGATTGGCCGGAGGGTACAGCAGAGCAATGCATTCTATCAAAGTGTAAGAAAACTTGTTTGGGATAAGGAAGTACCAAGGAAAAGCAAGGAGGTAATGTATAAAGTGTACTATGTTCCCATATTAACTTATGCCGCTGAGACTTGGACCCTGACAAGCAGGCAAGAGAGAAGAATCCAAGCCAGTGAAATGAAATTCCTAAGAAGTATGATAGGAAAGACAAGGAAAGACAGAGTGAGGAATGAAGATGTTAGGAAGGAAGTTGGGATGGAAAAACTAAATGAGAGAATTGAGAAGAATAAACTAAGGTGGTTTGGACATGTAAAGAGGATGGAGGATAATAGAATACCAAGACACATGCTGGAGGCGAAGTGCAAGGGTAAGAGAGCAAGAGGAAGACCTAGAACAAGGTGGATTGATTCAGTGAAGAACAGCGTAAGAAAAAGAAATCTGGACTGGGACAAGATTGTGGAGGAAGAATGGTGGAAGGAAAGAGGAAAGTGGAGAAGTGCCATAAATACCCCGACCCGGCAGGAGCTGGATAAGGGGAAATGATGATCATGATGATGATGAGTACGGAACACATCACTTCTACCAATATGGAATAATATGGAAAATGAAAAATGAAAATCCACAGCCTGCTTCCAGTCTCCGACCGGGTCAGTAATGAGATGAATGAAGCCCCCATCTAGCGGCGAGGATATGAACTGTGCCGGCTGCCGAGTCCTGACGCACTCCTCTGGGGCAATGATTAAATGAATGACAGATGAAATGAAATGATAGGGGGAGAGTGTTGTTGGAATGAAATTTTGACAGGGAAAACCGGAGTACCCGGAGAAAATCCTGTCTGCCTCCGTTTTGTCCAGCACAGATCGTACATGGAGTGACCGGGATTTGAACCACGGACCCAGCGGTGAGAGGCCGGCGTGCTGCCGCCTAAGCCACGGAGGCTTGGAATAATATAGAATTAATACAATTAAACGTATTTACTTAGCACATGTCATTCTTATTACACAACGTTATTTATTTTATTTCTTCACCATAATCCAGTGCACTGAATAGAACGATACACTAGACACAATAGTACTGTTAAAAGGTTGCCTTATATCTGTTTGGATACGCGTTCATTCCCTAGTTGTAACTGCGAGCCAAGTAAGTAATGTAGTTGGTACTGCTCGGGTCCAAGCTCACTGAACTTGCGAGGTGAGGTGACGTGGAAGGCGGGAAGAGAAGGGCCTGTCGTGTCAACAGTCCGCCGTGTTATCTGGAATTCCTGCCTATTCCAATACTGCCAACATAGGGCCGTTGCCTATACCAGTGTGGTGTTGCGAATGGGTGCGTGAGTGACCGACCAATGTATTTGGTTCTGTTACTATGCACGAACCGGAACCCCCCCCCCCCCCCCACACACATCTTTCTTCATCTTCCGCGATCCACACTCCTCTCAGGTTCACAAAGCTTGGACTCGAGCAATAGTCTGTACTTTCCGTCTTAGCGCACAGTCAGCTCCTTTATCCTGCCGGAGCTGGAACGCTGTTCATTGAGCCAGAGTTGTTCCTACCTTTGCTACTGTTTGCATTACCCAATCAAATCAATGGTCGTGGGCGAAGACATTCATTTAGTTGGAGCAGCAATCTTGGAAGATGGGAAGATAGATGCTGAAATCAATAATCTCATATCTGCGTCCCTATTACTGTATTCGTTATGTCACAGCTTTGTAAACGAAAAGAAGTACAAACAAAGAAACAACGCTGGCAGTATATAAATTAGCCTATGTGCACATACTAACATTACTGTAGTTGCGAATCCTGGACTCTAGGCACTCATCATCTGAGTAGGTCACAAGCTGCAGAAATGAGGTATTTGAGACGAATTGAACAGAAGACCCAGAAGGATCAAGTTGCGAACACCACCATCAGGATAAAGTTGGATACCATACAATTGGCAATGATAGTGGAGAGAGCTCAGTTGCGATGGTATGACCACGTGATGAGAATGCCTGATACCCGATTACCACGCCGTAGTTGTAAGGCTCAGACTGAAGGACCAAAAATGAGACGTAGACCACGTATAATTAGGAAGAAAACGTAGCCAGTAACTTTAAGATAAAGTGACTGACCTGGACAATAGCACGTACAAGACCTCAATAGAGGAAAATCTGTCCATCATTCTCCCACAACTCGACACGTAGGCCTACCGGTACAAGAGGATGGAATAACTTAAGTCCATGGAAAGGATCGTATACACTAGCTTTGTTAACCAATTGTTGACGGAATCACCGAGTAAAGGATGGCAGTACTGGAATAAGGATAAACATACATTTTCCCATTTTATTATTTATTTGCAAACTTGGTGTTTAATCTCTTATTACCCTACGTTTCACATTTTGCGATTACGTTGAAGGCCAATTGCAATAGGAAGCTGTCGATAAATTAAGATCATAAGTATAATTTCGTCTTAAAATTCAGTACACCTATGTTAGTGAATGCTTTCCAGTTGGTCAACACAAACTTCACACATATTCTCAATAAACCAAGGACTAAGTTAGACAGTATTTAGCGAGTTCAATACGCCCCAATAGACCTGTTAGTTTATGCGAGGCTGGGAAGAGATTGGTCGTTAATAGTTGAGATTGTCTTTTGCCATTAGAATACATAATCACAGGTTAGGACATTGCCGGCTCAAGGATCAAACTAATTAAATCAAGTAATGTTTAAAGAAGCAACGACAGAGGCACGGAGAGCACTTTGACGTAGCGTTTAGTACCATAGTCATCAGAACAACAAGTAGGTGGCACCACTTTTGGCGGACGGAAGCTAATGAATCTCGCAGCAATCAGTCCGAGGTGAGCAGTAAACGAGAACGAGCACTGTATAGGACTCAGGTTTTAAACACCAGCTAGGTTTACATAATATTATTCCATTCTAGTGCAATGTATCATTTGTGTGTTTGCCACATTGGCATTATAACCATATTACAACAGGCTACCAGTTCAAATAGGAACGGTTGATTTAGAACATAAATAACCAAACAGTGTAGACAGCAGCATTCCTGAAGTAGTCGCAATAATAATTCAATTGATCACAGACTTACAGACTTAAACTACAGTACATTAATAATAACGCAACAACTGTAGAAGTGAGCAATAATATATGTAAATAAGATTGACATGTTACACACGTTTTTACAAACTTATGTGACCTAAAGATTGTATATACCACGCGAATCAGCTGCCGCTAGTAATATTGTTTTATACAGTCCAAATAGCGTTGTTGTCAGGAAGGTGGATATTTCTCTGCTTGCATCCCGTATGGTACTAATGCACTGCAAGCATATCCTGAAAGCGATATTGAACACTAATGTTCTTCCCTCGACGTGACTACATACTATTACGAGGGGAAAATCAGTAATAGTGTTCAGTATCGTTTGTGGGATATGCTTGCACTGCATTGGCGCCATACGTTTTGCAGGCAGAGAAAACAAGAGTTTTTTGGGCTGCATAAAACAATATTATTAGGGGCAGCTGATTCACCTGGTATATACTGTATTTGTGCATTAGTGTAAATCATAAACATTGTACATTAACCATGTCTAAGTGAGCAGGATTTGATGATGATTGCTTGACGATCGAAACATATAAAAATGTATTGACCGACTGAAAAACTTTCTTGAATATAACGTAGCAATACTGAAGAATGGCTTCTATCGCTAAAATGTACACCTATGGATTCCCTTCCTTCCCTTTAAAAATAATATGATGAAGATGATGTTAATGATATTTGTTGTTTTGAGGGGCGTAACATCGAGGTTCTTGGCCCCACAAATACTATGAGACCTGGGCCGGTCCGCAGTATTCATGTACACAGACCTATAGCACTTCTTTACATACGACATTTGCTGTTCGTTACCGTCACGTTGAGAGCACAACCACTTGAGACGAATGTCGTAGTAAAATGTCAGCGAGTGCTTACATGAAGTAGTTCATCCGGTTTCTGAGCCAATGCGTGTTACAGAACACATAACTCCTTATCTCACTGTCCTGCGGCGTAACCGCGCTCGTTAAATCGTGCACCACGGTCACGACGGCAGCTGCAGCAAGTCCGGAGATCGCAGGTTCGAATCCCGGTCCCATGATATAGGTGTAGCACGCTTGTCTATTACCTAAGAAGCTTTGAGTCCGATTACCGGCTCCGTCATGGATGTTAGAACTGATTTGAGGGCTGAATAGTGATGCACTTAGCCTTGCGAGGACATTTGAGATGAGGGACAGTGACCCCGATCTATAGAGCCAACATTATCGTGCGACACGCCACGATGACTACGCGCCACCCCGCAAACTGAGCAGTGGTTGCTTGATAGGCCAAGGCCCACAATGGGCTGTAGAGCCAACATTTAAAAAATACTTAAACCTTACTTTAGGCTATGTGAGTTTTGCCTCAAATTAGTAACGAATTACTTGAACTCGTGCGCAACTAAATTGATCATATGAAGGAAGAGTTCTGAGGTAGATGTTGCTGTTGTTTCATTTAGGGGCTTGGACACAGAGGTCATTTCAGCCTCTTGTAATTGGATGTATGTGGAATTTGTCTGATAGCTTGTGTTATTGTGATGTCTGTGAAGTTTCGAGGCAGATCACACTTCTTAATATCACCACAATAGGTGGATTATTTACATTCGGAACTACGTATTAGCTCTTTTGTTTTAATTAATCCCCTAAGGTCATTCCTAACATTGAACTATTTGATAAAACTCTTGGTCCATATCTGACATTGACATAAGATGGACGGATTTTGAAACATTAAAAATATTACCTGCTTACCTTTATTGACAAATCAGCCGACTCCCAAACAAATCTGTTTTCGTACATCATTACCTAACTGTAGTGATAGTACTGCTTCCGTTTAAATAAACATGAAATCTTTATGGTGAATTAGTGGCAACTTTCTGAAACACTGGAGCTTAGATCTCATTATTTAAAATGGTTATTTCTAATATTCATAAATACATCTCCGAGGAATTCGTCCTCTCTTTTTGTAAATGTGATGGGTAATATCGCAATAGTTACTGAATTTGGTGGAGTAAAGAAATTGTTGACGAAACTTGTTCAGGCCTGAAGTTAAGTCACTGTTAGATAAACTCTAGGACGGCAGCGCTAATTGCAACACTGTTATCGGTAGCACTTCGCATCGGTGACAACTACGATTCTAGATACTAATATATTTTTTTAAATTTTATTTTGACCAATTTTTTTTGAAATGTTGAGCTTGTTTTCACTAATTTTGACTAATTGTGATTGTTTTTAATTTGATTTTATTGATTTTGTCTATTTTTTGTGTTTTTGTGTGTGTTTTTGACGTGAGAAAGTCAAATAAATTGTTGGAATACAGTGACGTTCGTGAAAAAGTGTTACAGTGAAAGGTGATGATATCGTTTTATCTCTCTTCTGCTGCAACGCTCTCTCTCTCTCTCTTCTGTTGCTGTGCTCGAATGTCGCTACTGTCATTTTTGGTTGTCACGGGTGAACCTCTGGATGGATTTCGATGCGGTTTTCACCATTCTGTAAAGGATTATCTCGAGGAAGATTTCGGTAGAAAATTATTTATCGTCAAAGAAAGCCGAGGAGTAACGATTTCAGTGAAAAAGTCAAAAAGACACATGGCGTCCATGCGCTTTTTAAGCTTACGCAGGGCAAACCGTTAAAATATCTATATACAGGGCGCCCGAGAATGTTCTCCGCAGTGGTTACGTGCAGCTGTGAGTGGTTGACTCATCGGTTTAGTTGGTAGCACGGTGTCTATGACAGGGTGAATCCCACACGTGTGGGCTGTAGCCTGTAGAAATCGTCAGTGTGTATTGCAATTAGCGAGCGTATGTGTCATCAGCACTTCCAGCATCTGTTATGAATGGCTGTGGTGAGTACAAAGTATACTGTTTGCTTGTTATTAGGGAATACAGCGATGACAGAATGCATTCTGCACATAAGTCAAGCAGCATTGCGCGTCATAGGAGCTCATGTCACCACGGACAGTTAAACGATGACAGAGGCTACTTGAGCTGAGTCATATCCTACTCGCGCAACTATACCTGTCAACGAAGCAGGCTGACGTGTGACACAAGTAAACAAAGAATAGTTCCCATCACGACCGCCGGCAATCATTACGTGAAAGGCTAATATGATGCTAGTGGCAGCCGTGCTGCCAACGTAACTTCTGTAGCTGGCTCTCGCAGACGCATGTAGGCGCTGCGGAGAACAATCCCGGACTCACTGTACTATGGGTGTAAGAATTGTTCAGCATGAAAAGTTCTACAAAATAGTCAACGAGAGCATATCTCTATCTTCAATACATCGCCCACCATAAGTGTTTTTAAGTTTTCATTTCTTCCAACAATCTCCATTCAAATACTGAGGCGACAGTTTATGTGCTGGCTAGGGGCGAGTCTACCACCCCAGTTACAGCCTAGCTAGCAGGCGACTTTATTACCCCAGATACAGCCAGCGGTGAACTATAGAGTTGTGTTGAGTTAAAACTTCAGAGAAGAGTGGTTGTGTTTGGAGTTTCCCCGGAAGTGCAACTCGGCTTTTCTTCATTTCTCCTGTGAACTTTCCGTTCCGCAAAATACATAATTAAAAATATACGAAGCTGAAATTTCGCAAGAGTGACAGTTTAAACAAATCAGTCCGAGAATACGTTGTCACGTTCAAATATCGTTGCGCATCGTAGTTGCACACATCGAATATAATGTGCTTTGCATTTAAGGACTGCCAAACACTGGTGGGAATTGGACAAAAAGGAGGAGTGGGGGGAGCAGGAGTGTATCCCATTTTCGTCCCGGAGACGAACGCTAACATTCTAGTGTAAATGGAATTCATAACATGAACATGAACTGCTAATCGCTGCTGTAAAGTTAACTGTCTTTAGTGACCCTGGTATAGGCCTATCTATATATTATTGCCTGCATGCTTCAGGTGTGATTGTGTCATTTGCCGTGATTTTGATCTTGCTTTACCCTTGAGAATTGGCGTGAAAAGATAGGCTATAACACGAAGACTGGCGCCGGGTCATTTTGACCCATAGTGCTCATATTGTTTCTCAAGTCACCACCAGGATCCAAGTTCTTCAATGACACTCTCATCATTAATAATCAACCTGAGATGCATGAAAAGCCTAAGTACCTCATTTTTTCGCATCTTTCTATCTTATTGTGTCTCCCACCATCTCATTTGCTACGCTGTCTTGCTGTTTGTTTCACCCCTTCTTGTCGTAGTCGTACGGATTTTAATGAAGTAATTTTACACCTGGTGTCTTCCTATGAACTATTCCCAATATAAAATGAGGTTTATTTATAGTATTTTAGATTCAACATGTAGAAAAATAAGAATAATTTTCGTAACAGTATAATTGAACTTAATAGTGACGGCAAAGCAGTCATCTCAATTTTTTTGAACAAAGAAGCTGATGACCGAGGTGTCTCTAGACCCTAAACATGGATCAACTAGAACGTGAGCTATGTGATTGTACTGCACTAAAATAGGTGGATTTTCCCCCTGATTTTTCACATATTGTTCCAACTAACGTAAACCGAATATTGTCACGCGAGGACTGGCGTCATGGGTAAATCTGACCCGACCGTAAATAATATAGAAATAACTTAAGTGTTCAAAAATCTCTGGACATGTTTATATTGCAGGATGAAGTTCAAGACCAGGAAGGAAGGTACTGTAAGTGACAGGGAATAAAGACTGACCAAAACGAAAATATTGAGCATTGTTTAAGTATAGGGTCATAAAAACCCATGCGCCAGTCCTCGCAGGTTAAACTGTTGGTACAGTCACTATTTACGAATTAAAAGAAGAAAAAAAGAGAAAAAACTAGACTAATGAAAATGTCATTGATATAATTTAGTTTATGCTCAATATTAGCGAAGTTATTTGTAAAATCATCCTTTGGATTGAAAATCTTTGGAACCTCTATAACCTGCCGGGCGAACTCTTTGCACCATCTTTGATCCTTAACTCAAATCAGAAGATTATCCTGAACTGTCAGTATCTATTCGGTAGGCCATGAATTCTCATCCTCTCATAACAATAAAATTTCAGTTATGTAACAAAGAATAACATAACGTTAGATGGTGTAAGGTTATTTTTTTCAACCGTAGTGTGCTTACCTCTCAAAGTGTCCTACTCCTAATCCCAAAGTTGGGGATTCGATTCCCCACCGCGGAAGGTGGATTATAGAAGAGCGATAAATCTTGCCGGTACGGCATCAAGTTTCAAAACGCGCACATTTGAATATTTGTTTTCTCATAACAGTGGACCGCTGAATGTGTCAAGCTTGGTCTCAAAATGCAGTTGACAGAAACAAGTTGTTGGTTCATTAGAGGGGCTTGGACTGCGTGGTCAGTCAGCCCCGTGTTCTTGGGTGTGTGTGGGCGTGTGGAATTTTCTCTGATAACCTGTGTTATTATGATGGCTGAATTAGTGTGTGTATTGGTAATTCAGGTCTGGTACCGGGTGAGTTAGCCGTGGTGGTTACGGCATGACAGATGGCAGTCGCTCAAATCCGGGAGGCGAGGAGGTTCGAATCCCCCCGCCGGCAACCTTGAAGATGGTCTTCTGTGGTTTCCCATCTTCCTTCCAGGCAAATGCCGGGGTTGGTCCCTAACTATAGGCCACAGCCGCTACCTTCCAACTCCTCGTCCTTACATTCCAACTTCCCTCCTTCCCTCCCCAACGGTACTTGTAGCTCACCCATTGGGTGTCCGTCTCGAAGCAGCTACAAAAAAAAACTGGCGAGCCGAACATGTCCTCGGACACTCCCGGCACTAAAAGCCATACGCTAAAAAAAATAAAAAAAAATAAAAAAAAAAGGTCTGGTTTGGGAAGGAGACTGCCGTGGCCTTAAGTTAGGAACCATTCCGGCATTTGCCTGGAGTTGAAATGGGAAGCCACGGAAAATCACTTCCAAGATGGCTGAGGTGGGAATCGAACCCACGTCTTCTCAGTTTTGTCTCACGAGGCTGAGTGTACCCCGTTCCAGTCCTCAGACCAGAATTAAATTTATTGGCAGAGCTGGGAATTGAACACGGTCCTCTGGGGAGACAACCTAAAATGCTAGCCGCTACACCACGAGGTGGTCCGCAGAAACAAGTACAGCTCTTTCAAAAAAATATGTTGGTATGATTGTCTCCGTGATTAATCATACACTGGACAGTCAGTTTACGCCAGTGTATGGGCCTTCTGTACCATTGATGGTGGTGAACACAGGATATCAACATTTTAAACAGCACAAAAGATGTGAAGAAAAGAGAAAGAAAGACGCTCGTGGTTTGACGTGAGCGTTTATCTCGCGATCATAAGCATGAAGACCTTCAGTTTTGACGTGGAATCTGAACTATTAGACATGAATTTCAATTCAAAATCCCAATTGCATTAATCGAGAATTGAATTGAATATTGCTTTGGTGAGAAGCAAGCAGACTGACCGCTGCACTATCAAGCGTCATGTAAGTAGAACATTTGAGGTATGCCCTGTATGGGTAAACTTGTTGCACTTCAATATTCTAGGCTTCAATAGCAAACATAAGAATTGTTACGTCGTTCTTTAGCTTCCGCTTAGCTGAAGTTATATCATTGCTAGCTTCTCATTCAAATGGTCATAGTTCGAATCCCAATAAACGCATGTGACATTTTCGAGACGAAAAGTTCTTATTAAGAATAATGGATGAAGTCACGTAAATATTCATGCTCGCTTGCCATTTAGCAAACGACTGAAGTGAAGTGAACTTTTCATCATGGAAGGATTTCCTCTGAATGGTCCATGAGCACAGCCAAACATTCGGATGTGAATATCCTTACTACATCGAAGAGTGTGATCAAGTAATACACGAGTAATTTTTGAGTCATTTTTCTTTCCAATACGCCCTCTCATTATAGGTTTATATCAAATTCGCCTCTTCTATGTTCTTTATCCAATGCACTTTCCCTTCTCCTTTGTCATCACATTCTCTACATAAACTCCCTTCCAGTCTTTAACAGTAGCGCTGTCTTTGTCTCTATGCACCGTGTCATTTAGCTTAGGAGATTATTGACGTCCCCTTTCTCCTCTCACTCTAGCTCTTCCCGTTTGTCGTCTTCTCTCTCACTTTCTCTCATCGCCTTTCCCTCTCCAACATTATGTTGTGTTTCTGACACATTTATTCAGCCCACCAAGAAACCCAGTCGCCAGTGTTACATTCCATTGTGTCGCAACCCCCCACGCCTTTCTGCTGTAAAATGGTAGCGACGAAGGATCAGCCACTGCCTATTTGATTATGATTGAATATGGTGCCGGGGTGAGCGTTCATATTGTTTCTCAAGTCACCACCAGGATCCAAGCTTTTCAATGACACTCTCATCATTAATAATAAACCTGAGAGGCATGAAAAGCCTAAGTACCACATTTTTTTGCATCTTTCTAACTTATTGTGTCTCCCACCATCTCATTTGCTACGCCAAGTCTTGCTGTTTGTTTCACCCCGTCTTCTTGGAGACATGGTCGTCTCGTCTCGGCCCTATTCTTTGTTTCTTTCTTTGCTTGTACTGTCTCTTTCTTTCTCTCCCAATCTCCATCGATGTAATTTTTTTACAACTTTAATTCGTCTTCATTAGGCGGCATTTCTTCAGCTTCCTCAACAATCTAGTTTCGTCACCTTAAGATGTGAAGGGAAGATATGAACTGATTACAGGCGATTTTCTTGGCATCCACTGGCCATGTCACCGACAAACCTACTCAATCCTTCCTTCTACAGACCTTCTTCGTAATAGTCCGCCTCTTTGAGTAGTGGCTAGTACTCTTGGCTGTCACCAGGGAGGGCTGGGTTTGATTCCCCACTCCACCAAGAAATTTAATTCTGGTCAAAGGGCTGGAATGGGGTACACTCAGCCTCGTGAGGCGAAACTGAGACTAGAGAGACGATAAAACTACAGATATTCATCTCGTAGTGTAGCGGCTAGCATTCTTGGCTGTCACCCCGGAGGTCCGGGTTTGATTCCCGGTTCCGTCAAGAAATTTTAAATCTGGTATGAGGTGTGAGACGGGGAACACCTAGCCTCGTGAGGCAAAACTGAGAAGAGGAGAGTTCGATTTCCACATCAGCCAACTTGGAAGTGGTTTTCCGTGGTCTCCCACTTCTACATTAAGTAAATGCTGGGATAGACCCTAACTTAAGGCCATGATTGCCACCTTCCCAATCCTCAACTGAATTACAAATTCACACACTAATACAACCATCACGATAACACACATTATCAGATAAATTCCACACACGCCCAAGTACACGGGGCTACATAACCACGATATCTCAAAGCTCCTAACTCAATCAACATCAAAAACAACAACCATTTTATTGTGCCATATTGAGTAATTCATAATTCATAATTTGCCGCGAGTAAATACGGTTGCAGAACATTGACCTGGGAGAGTTGTTTGACTGAATCCGTAAGGTCAAGTGAACGCCCATTTAAAGCGGGGATTACTTTTCTCAATTAGCGACTATTCTTTATTTGAAAGTGCTGTGTCTTAACTCTTCTGTGCATGTGCCTAGGTCGAGGTTCGAGGTCGCTATGACTGAATCCTCAATGTCCAGTTAGCACACATTTAATGTGGGGCTCGTTTTTCTCAGCTAGCGACTATTCTTTATTTGAGAGTGTCGCGTCATAGCCCTTCTTTGCGTCTCTCCCTTAAGCTCTCGCTGTGTCCACTCCCACCATCCTATGTTCTAATAATTCCCTTCAAGCTCGTGTATTTTTACCGCAACTTTTTCACCCTTACCCCCTCCTCCTCTGCCCGAGAATTCTCAAGAGAGTTGCCGTAATAATTGAAAGTTCCCGGATTAGCGACGAAGCCTCCAAGTGTTCTGGCTGCGGCTTATTTGCATTGGCTTCAAACTTGCTGGATGCTGACGGCAATTACAGAATAGATGTGTTTTTTTAACTGATGTCAAATTTTCGTGCTATGTTTCGTTACATGTACGGCTTTTATTTGCATTAATTTGTGTGTATAGTCAGGTGTTCTTTAAGATGGTGACAACCACTCGTAATAGGTTTGATGTTTGTCTTCACACCTGAGAAAGGAAATATTTTCACTATGTTGGACGAGTTTAAGGCATTCTTCTACGTAGTTCTGTAAATGTTAGACGAAACGATGTGATTTTGGGTAATATGCAAGACTTGAATTTCCTCAGATCTGGAGATCTGGATTCCCTTGGCTAGAGAGTGTAAGGGATAAGACATATTGTCGTTGCTGTTATTCTGAAGGGGAAGAGCAGTCTGTCAGAATTAATCTATAAATCAATTCTTGCCCTATAGAATGTGAAGACATTCATAACATTAGCCAACTAATGGCTAAGCTGCGTTCCTCTGCATGGCTGAAAGCAACGGGAAACTACAGCCGTAACGCTTTCGCGAGGATATTCACCTCTTTATGCATAATTGCATGTGAGGATGGCCTGCTCTCTTGTAACAAATCCCTCATTTGGATCTCCAGGTGGGGACTACTCGAGCGGGGGTTGACACCACAGAAGTGACAAAGAGGAAATCTGATATTCTATGGATCGGAACTTGGAATGTTAGGAGTCTGATGTAAGGTGTGGTAGCTAAGTAGAGATGAAACGATTAGCTTAGGACAGGGAGGAATGGAAAGCTACATCAAACCAGTCAAAACTGAATACTCAAACAACAACAGCTGTTATGAAGCCTCCCACTTGTCAGTGTTATTAATTTCCAATGTGTTCCTCATGCCAACTGGCTGCGCCAGGATCAATCCTGTAATCTTGAGAACAGCAGGCGAGAACGTTACCGCTGAGCCACGCAACCAGTTTACTTAATAGACGCGGGACTGGAGCAGAGAGTTATTATTAAGTTCTGTGTTCTCTTATTAGGAAAGATAAGTGCGGATGACATCAGGATGATATCTCGTCACGTTATCAAAATAAACAAAAGGAGAATTTATCCAACAATAGGCCGACGTTATGCTTTATCAACCATTCGAAAAATGAATTCTTAACTTTGTTCGGGAAATTATCCATATTGTTGAGCAAGATTTGAAAATCGGACTCAAACCCGGATCTGCTGTCCGAGTAAGCGCGTGTAGCTGGTTACACTACCGTTGCCACGCCACGACCCGAACTCATTTTCCAAGTCTTAGATGAAGATAGGCCCAAGCCCCTGATGGACGACTAACTAACTCAATGCGCCTGCATGGGTTCAAATATCGACCGCGATGTCAGTTTCAAGTCTCACTCAACAATTACGACCACTTGAAGGAAACCTATTCTCTAAAGTAATTTATATGATTATGCTGTAGGCTATATATCCGGTCCAAGTAGTTGAAATAACCACCTATCTTGGAAATTCAACGTCCCACTATGCAACGATTTATCAATAGATACACCTTCCAGTAAAACGCCCTGATTGTCTCTTATCTCAATTCCCGGGGCACCTACCCAAATTCTTAACCTTAACAATTACAGTTGCAACAATCCCCACAGAAATACTGGTTATCAAATCCAACACACACCCAAACACACGGGACGCATGACCAGGATGTTCCAAGTCCCTAAAATAAGTTAAGAATACAGTAGCGGCATTCCATTACAGGCCATGATCATGAATGTTGTGTAGTATTTAGGGCCTAATTCCTTAAATTCATTTTATCACGTCTTAATTTTATATCCTACGGTGTATCAGTGAAAGTTTGTTTTAATATTTGCTTTGTAGGGAAGAAGAAGGGTATTATACTAACTCATTTGTAATTCATTATTCCCATGCTTGGTTGGTAGACTTCAGTAGTCCATTATTGGTAAACATGACCTATGAATTGGAAATCATGCAAATAGTAACTGAAAATCAAATCAATCATATTCACATTTCCAAACCACACTTGGATCGTATCATATCATGATATTAGATAATAAGAAACCCAGTATACAATCTAAATTGAGTATCATTTCATAACGCAGTGGGATCTTCCGAATTTTCATGACAAATAAATGAATTGATTCTGCTTTTCATTCAATGAATTTTGAATCGTTGAACTCGCGAAGTATTTAGGACCAGTCCTTTTGAACAGTTCCAAGGATATACAGTACATATAGCGGTTCTAAAGTTTTGTTGCACACTTGTCCTTAGTCAACTTCTTTTATTCATGTACTACTCCAATCAGTTATTCTTTTACGGCATCTTCTTCCTCATCTACTTTAGAGTTTTGTTATTCAAAACTACTTGCTCATTGTCAGCTATCGATTTAACTAAAAGCTCTTCTTAGTCATTGTCTTTTTCATCTAACGACTCATCTAAAGGCTCTTGTTGGTCATTGTCTTCCTCAGCAACCGACTTATCTAAAGGCTCTTCTTAGCCATTGTCTTCTTCAGCTACCGACTTATCTAAAGCTCTTCTTAGTCATTGTCTTCTTCAGCTACCGACTTATATAAAGGCTCTTCTTAGTCATCGTCTTCTTCAGCTACCGACTCTAAAACTCTTCTTAGTCATTGTCTTCTTCAGCTACCGACTTATCTAAAGGATCTTCTTAGTCATTGTCTTCTTCAGCTACCGACTTATCTTAAGGCTCTTCTTAGTCATTGTCTTCTTCAGCTACCGACTTATCTAAAGGCTCTTCTTAGTCATTGCCTTATTCAGCTACCGACTTATCTAAAGGCTCTTCTTAGTCATTGTCTTCTTCAGCTATCGACTTATCGAAAGGCTCTTCTTAGTCAATGTCTTCTTCAGCTTCCGACTTATCTAAAGGCTCTTCTTGGTAATTGTCTTCTTCAGCTACCGACTGAACTAAAGGCTCTTCTTGGTCATTGTCTTCTTCAGCTACCGACTTATCTAATGCTCTTCTTAGTCATTGCCTTCTTCAGCTACCGACTTATCTAAAGGCTCTTCTTAGCCATTGTCTTTTTCAGCTGCCGACTTATCTAAAGGCTCTTCTTAGTCATTGTCTTCTTCAGCTGCCGACTTATCTAAAGGCTCTTCTTAGTCATTGCCTTCTTCAGCTACCGACTTATCTAAAGGCTCTTCTTAGTCATTGCCTTCTTCAGCTACCGACTTATCTAAAGGCTCTTATTAGTCATTGTCTTCTTCAGCTACCGACTTATCTAATGCTCTTCTTAGTCATTGTCTTCTTCAGCTGCCGACTTATCTAAAGGCTCTTTCTAGTCATTGTCTTCTTCAGCTACCGACTTATCTAAAGGATCTTCTTAGTCATTGTCTTCTTCAGCTACCGATCTGAAGACTCTTCTTAGTCATTGTCTTCTTCAGCTGCCGACTTATCTAAAGGCTCTTCTTAGTCATTGTCTTCTTGAGCTGGCGACTTATCTAAAGGCTCTTCTTAGTCATTGTCTTCTTCAGCTGCCGACTTATCTAAAGGCTCTTCTTAGTCATTGTCTTCTTCAGCTGCCGACTTATCTAAAGGCTCTTCTTAGTCATTGTCTTCTTCAGCTGCCGACTTATCTGAAGGCTCTTCGACTTATCTATCTGGTCGTTGTGATATAAAAATTTGTTACCGTACTTTATGAAATAATTGACCGCTAAATATCTCTCGTCCCTTTATACCTACGCAGTAATTGGATACAAGTAGACTACACATATCACAAGGTTACTCTTTGTTATTAGTAGAAGACCTATAAAACGACGTTGGTCAGATAAATTAGTTGCAATTTACGTGCATTTTAAGAGTGCATAATATTTACGTGTTGAGCTTTAGTTGCAAATCCACGGAGATGAAGAGAGGACACACAATGGCCAGAACAATTTAACAACGAAACCCTGCAATCACTGGGGCCAAACAATTATTTTCCGAGACCGAATGTTATCAATATTGGCTTTGATTTTTAGATGTACATAATATTAAAAGTATTACATTTCTTATGAAGAAAAGGGAAATATGGCTCCACCTCATCATATATTAAAGGTAACGAAGAAGTTATTATTTTAATGTATTGTCATGACGGATCCATTTTAGCCTACATTCATCAATGATATATAAGGGTTTCCCGTGTGAGTGTGTCCGACTTGTAATCGACAGGGTCGTCGTTAATGAAATTTTATAGCAGGCCTAAGTAATTTCTATCTCCGGACACCACAACCATACCTTTAAATTTTCCACAATCGTCACCTATCCAACATGGCGGCCGCGCGATACATTTCACTTATAATCAATATCTCGGAACCTATTAGTTCCCTCTGTTTTGAAATTTTGTACCGTGACAGAAGTCTATAAGGAAACGTTCAGAGATGGGACTTTCAAAGCTGTGACAGGCACGAAGCGGCCACGTGAGCTTTCAAAATGTAATGACCTCTTCTTGGGAAATATTACAGCTATGAGCCTGAACTGTTATGCTATAACAGAGAACTAGAGAACTGTCATATGACTTTCGTAACCGAAACACGTACAAAATCAAGTTGGTAACCATGGAAATATTTAAAATGGTATTAACTTTTCTCTGAACTTAGAGTATTACAGTCATCAGTCTGAAATTCCGTACCATGATGCAGGACTAAAGAGAAAACCCAATGATGTATTTTTCGATGTTGTGAATAGTACGACACTAACATGGTGGTAGCGATAATCTAGAAACTTTAATTGCCTTTTCACAGAACCTAGTACCGCTATAAACCTATATTTGTGACAGAGGACTATGAAAAAATGTTCACAGATATGATTTACGGATAGTGACAAGCCAGGCAAATTTTCAAATTTTAACTCCCCTTTCTCGGAATCTATTACACCTACAATCATGAAATCTCTGCCGCGATGGAGTACTGTAAAACAAGTTCACTGGTATGCATTTCAAAATCGAAATAAGCAACTGACCTTCAAATCCTGATCAACATGGTTAAATTCATAGAGTTTCGTGTACATTAAAGTGCAATGTATCATAACTTTCCTACTTGTGGTTTAATGGTAAGTGTATCTGATTTTCGGTTGGTCCCGGATAGGATTCCCGACCAAAGTTAAGGATTTTTCCCTAGTTTGAGAGTTTGCAGTGTGACTAACACTGACACAGCCTGGTGAGGGCATCTGAGAAGCTATCTGATACGTCAAGAAAACTTACATTACTGGTCGCGGAATTTGCCAATTTGGCCGTATGACAGACACCAAGTACTATACCAAGGAATACGACCATCGCTCGTTCCTTCGATGTTAGCCCTCATAGGGCTATAGACGCCACATAGTCCCATCTTTCCTCAATATTACTGAGTGTGCCTCCTTAATTGAACAAGTTTACTTTACTCGGTTATGGTTTATTTTACCTTAAAGATTGATGATCATTGCGACTACATTGTTGGGTGTAAATACACGTTGAGAATCCTCTCTTGTGTTGAGGTTAGTTGTATGGTCTGCGGCACCGTCACGCCTGACATACACACAATTAATATAGTGCTCCCGGGAGGATTGGCTATTGTCGAGAATCGTCACGATGTGGACTTTTTTACTTTGCAATTTTTTGCTGTTAAACACACATCCAAAGAGTTCTTCCCCACAAAGACTAACATTTGCTGAGGATGTAAAAGAATTGCAAGTAAAACAGACGTTAAAACAGCACGTTATATGCTGCTGTCGTCCAGATAATGCGCTTGAGTTTGCTTCACAGAGAGGAGATGAGTCTTTCCAAGCAAAAATTGTACGAATGGTTTAAGTCTATTATATATGTTTTCGTTTAGTGTCGAGTTGTAGCCAGGACAAAGTACCCAATAAAGCAAGCATTCTCTTCTTTGAAATATCTTGTAATCTGTCTCCAATTCTGTGAGGTTCCTATAAATCAGAGGAGTAATTTATATTGTCTATTTATTGGACATTCCTGATAACCAATATATCTGCCGCACGTTCTTTCTGCCCACAAAAATCTATATTTCTTTCAACTTCTAACCTTTTTTCTTATCGGAAAAAGAAGTTGACATAGATAGGTTAGAGACAGTCTAACATTCAAGAAGCATAGCGACTGTGTTCTTAATAAATGTAGCAGTGGATTGCAGATACGTCGTGAAATATATTTTAGGTGCTCAGCCTTTTTTAAAATGCAACTCACATACCTTAATTGGTTCTGCTCTACGGTGCCCTCTCTTGATGAATGCAGTAATATTTCATTTGTCTGTTGGCCCAGGCTAGAACATTGTCGCCTTCCTTCCTTGAAGTGTAAACTGGGTTTAACGCCGTGTTCGTATTCCTTCAATAAATTCGTATAGGCCTACAATTACGATTCTTACTTTCCTTTTTGAAATGGTATTCATCAACTCTTTAATGTGTTTTTTAGCGTATGGCTTTTAGTGCCGGGAGTATCCAATGACATGTTCGGCTCGCCAGAGTTTGTAGCTGCTTCTATGCAGACACCCACGGGGTGAGCTACAAGTACCATCGCGTGCGGAATGTTGTCTGGGGAGAAGAGTGTGAATGTAAGGACGAGGAATTGGAAGGTAGCGGCTGTGGCCTATAGTTAGGGACCAACCCCGGCATTTGCCTGGAAGGAATATGGGAAACCACAGAAGACCATCTTCAAGGTTGCCGGCGAGGGGACTCGAACCTCCTCACATCCCTGATGTGAGCGACTGCCTTCAGCCACGCCGTAACGACCACGGATAACTCACCCGGTTTTAATGTGGTGCTTTTAGGCTTCATAGAGTGTACATGGTGTCTACTCAACCAACGTCACAGTTGGAATTCATATTTACGGCCATCTTTTGGCAACTGATGTTTATATTTCTTTTGGAAATTTAAATACATGTTTAGGGTAAATGTCGTTGTTGTTTTTGTTTGAGCCTTCAGCCTTTTCACTGGTTTGATGCAGCCCTCCATGCCGCCCTGTCTTGAGGTAATTGTTTCATTTCTACCACATCCTACATCCGAGAAAATCTGTTTTACATATTCCAATCTTGGTCCACCCCTACAGTTCTTAACATCAACCTTTCTTTCATCACTAAATTTGCTTTTCTTGTGTGTCTTAGCACTGTACTACCAACATATCTCTTCTCTTCATTAGCATTCGCCAGATACTTCTCTCCTCATCCACTCGTCTTATTACCTCTTCATTTGTTACTCTATCTACCCATCTGATATTCATCATTCTCCTGTGCCAGCAGTTCAAGTCTTCTTCCATAGAGCATCACGCTCCAGAAAAAGGCCTTAAAAATGAATGTCTAACACCTACATCTATATTTGATGTCAACAAATTTCTTCTCTGTAGAAATGCTTGCCTTGCCGGAGCCAACCTAATCTTTATATCCTTGTTGCTTCGTCCATCACTGGTTAGTTTGCTTCCTAAGTAGCAAAAGTCTCCTACTTTCTTTAGCTTTTCACCTTCCAATTTGACGTCCATTGGGGTTTCTAATTTCTTTCGGTAGCATTCCATTATTTTTGTTTTACATTTATAGATTTTCATCATGAATTCATTTTCCAGGACGGAGTCCATAGCATTTAGAAATGCATTCATATTCACATGTATACTTTAAGATTGTTATTCATATATTGTAAAACACTGCTGTGTGAAGGTTTCGTTTCAAAAGTATTCTTTTGTATCTAATAGAATGTTTTTTCTCTGACTTCGATAATCAGAATTTGTACCAAACTGAAAGTGGATGAAAAATCCATACAATCGAAGATTCCTGTATACATGGCGCTGTGTTTTCTTGTAAACGTCCAGATTCTTCTCATAAGACACTCACTGTCTGTCAGCGGCCATTGGGGGTAAAGTGGCCGTCCGGCAGGCAATTTTTTTTAATTCGCTGAATAAACTTGCAATCTAAGAGGTTACAAACTTTCTTATTCTGCCATTTGATATAACTTATGTTTCATTAGTCTGGATATGCACACAGATGACGATATGGGTGTATAGTTAAGGAATAGCACAAATTTCAAAGATAACCTCGTATCCTACGCTGTTTGACACTTAATGATATCTGTGGCAAATATTATTTTACGAGCCGTTTTATTTATGAGATACTGTGATTGATTTATAGAATTAATTAATAAATTAAATGAACATCTGCATTTAAAAAAACATCACATGGCATGTTACAATCTTATCTTACTTTAGCCTACTGTAATACATGAAAGAATATCGGTGTTTCTTCAGGTGCTGTATTTGTACTAGTTACGATATCCAATGCAGTATGATACAATTAGATTAGGTGTTTTGGTACGAAAATAATATATTACGTTGATAGGCTATCATTACAAATCCGTCCTTCAGTTGCGCATCGAACTCTGAATCACTCGATCCAGAGTCTTTCATGCCACGACTGTGGCTGTTGCGTTGGTCACTGACTCAGGACTCTTATCTAGTGTGACGTGACGAATATTAGGTAAGTTACACATCAAGCCCCTGTAATATTTTGTTATTTCTGATAATATTCCAGAATGAGATCGGGTGCTAAACCTAATTTCAATATCTGTATTTATAGTTAATCAGTACTTGGATTCATCGAAGTGGTTGTCCAGTTACTCTAATAATACATTGACATACGGGTGATTCTGAATGAATGTTACAAATTCTTAGACACTGTACATCGTTGTAATACAAAACAAGACTACTCCGAGCGTTGGGACAAAATCAGTGTCGAGATACGAGGGAGTGAAGACCGCAACAGCTGGTAGCGCAGTGTATCTGGACAGCTTTGGTGTCGGGGATATAAGGAAGCAAAGGTCCCCTACAATATTGGTGGCACAGAAGTTAAGAGTATGTATAGTTTGTGTTAGTTTATATTGTTTTGTATTTTCAATTTTTTAATATTCGTTTACCTATGTATTTCATACAGTACTCACTTTTACATAATGCATGTAACAGGTAAATGAACACATGAATCAGTAAAACAAAGCCAAATGTTGGGCTCATTGCAACTTAGTTACAGCACATAAATACCACACTACTCACACGGGAACATCTGTAGTATTTATTGTATTTTGAGACACCTGTGAACTTCACAACAACTGTTGAATGTGTCGATCGCCTATTTCAAAGCAGCATTGACAACGTCTTCCCGTTGATTTCCACACCGTCTCTATAATGTCTGGCGTATGGCGTATGTAATTACAGGATGAATAATCCTAGGTGAACCATCTTGCAATATAAGAACAGACTTTACATAAACAATCCTTCGTTCATGACCCAAGATGATTGACGTCAGGTGGTTTGTCTATCCGTCGATCTTCGAATCTCAATATGCTACAAGCACTGTGTGTCATTCCTCGTAGTTCCGTCCCTTAAAACAACAATAACTAACTAAATAACTGTGTGTCATTTTGATGTGATAGAGCTCATTGTTATCCATGAGCCTCTTAGTGGGGATTTGGTTTCCTTTTATCTCCGTCACGATTGTGGTCATTGCGCTTGGATTATTTTCTTGTTAATAATTTGTCAAGGTTTTTAACATACATTATAAGAGTTCAGCTGAATCACCCTGTATATTATGTTAAGAGAGGTATTACCACAATGGGCTTTAATGTCAAAATCGCCATTGCACAGAAATGCAGTTGCTGGTGAGTTACAGAATTTTGTATTAAAACATAATATCATTGAAGTACCGATGCGAAGAATGGGCTCATGTGGTTTGTGTTATTAGTTGATACTAAAGTTCTCACGTCGAGGCAGAAAAAGGAGTTAACCCACCATAATTCCATTTAGACAAATCACATACCCCATTCCAAATAATTCAGAGTGAATTGTTGCCTTTACGCAATGATTCTGATAGTTAGTAGCCCATAGAACCAAAGAGTAATTTTGAATTGAAAGACACGTTTCGCATACCAAAGGGATACAAGTCTTGGGAGTAGTAACTCTAGTAGAAGTAACTTGCTCAAAGAACGAAACACAATTCCTTAGAAATATACTATTGACATAAAAGTTTTTCTATCACGATTTGACACCGTATGTATTTTCTCAATCGATTTATGATTTCCACTTCTCAACCCCATCATCCTTTAGTGTTATAGAGGTAACTACGTGTAGTAGCCTAAGTTTCTTTCGGGAATGCCTTCTACATAAAAGACAAATACTAATACAGGTCACTCGCGTAGTTTTAGCGTGATGTAACAGATAGACGAACAGAAAATCAGATAAAATACCGTATTTCCATTATAAACCTCATCCGGTATACAAACGAAGCGTTAGCCGAAATTTCAAAATCATCTCTAGAAAGAAGTTCAGTTTCATTCATTTGATTTTGGGCCTCATGAGCCCTCACAAAGATGAGAAAGCCTTACTAATTTAATTACTGGTGCTACTACATTCTTATGACCAGCGGAGTAGATAAGTAGTTGGCGACATTTATTGTGCTTCCCGACAGTTACAACGTGTTGGATGCTCACATTGTTGGTAAACATGCCTTGGTCTGTTTTCAAGTTACAGTAATTCTTTATTAATACAATTAAGACTTATTGAACTAATTGTTACTTAAGTGTAAACACTTAAGGTGTACTATATTCACAAATAAAGCACATTATAACGCATGTGTCCAAGTAAGAAAGCAGTTGAAAGGACTTTTATTTTGAGTGGTAAAATGTATTTTTATAGATTGCGTGTGCTGGATATGATGACTGGGGAATGTGAAAGAAATCGTCATCCTATGCATGCATCATTTCAGTGAGAGTGTGTTTAACGCCAGTTCCGCCATCCAAAGTGCAGACAGTAAGAGTGAGCACGTTTCCTTTTGGACATTCAAGGTCTTCATTTGCTGCTACTGATCTCCTCTTTGTGGGTAATTATGCATCACATACATCACTTGATGCTATAAATTTATACCATGAAAAAGGAATTGTGATGTTCGGATTTTCATAATGTATATCACACCGACAACAGCCTCATACCAATATGTCAGGGGTATTTAAGTCTATTCTCACCATCGTACCCCACCTGTGTCGATGCCTTTCAATCACAGGACTCACTTTCTTCGGGGCATATAGAGCTTTGTGTGTACTTGAGGATGAAATTGTAATTTCAGTCGTACCACAGAAGTGACCATGTTAAGACTGTTTATTTTGCCGTTCAGAAAACAAAGGAATATGAAGGAACAGCATTCCTGACTTCTGTTCTTGTTATGCTGCGCTTCCCCTGGCCTACATTTTATCAGATTCTCTAGATTTCATTGATCCCCTACATCGGTTAAATTGAGTCCGCCGTTCCCCTCACATCGGGGGAAGTCCCTTGCCATTCACAAGCGCCCGAGGGATTGCTCTCTTTCATGTAATGTAACACTCGTCGCATCACAGCCACAGCCTGTCTCGTGTGTTTACTCACGTTCAACAATCGGAACTTTCAAATAACCTACATACTGTAATTCCTTCGATATCACATGACTAACAAGGGAATCTACAGTATCAGGCCTCTGGCGTCAATCGTCAGGAAACTTTTATGAAATCCAGGCAATGGTATGGAATGCCCATATATGGCTTATTACGGAGGATGAGAATTTAATCAAATTCATTTTAATTGTGCAGGATGAGAATTGGCACACATTAAGGACCTTAAATATGATACTGAAAGTTATAAATTCTAGTATGTAATTGTTATTGTGGAGTGGTGGTGATGTATTTCAAGAAGTCATCCGCCCAAATGTTAAAGTGCAGGTTTATAAATATGAACTATCAGTAAGTTAACTTATCTTGTGAAAGGAAGTTAATACACTTGAATAAATTAACTTACGTAGTGAAAGGAAGTCAGCTATCAGTAAGTTAACCTATTGGTGAAAATAAGTTCGAACACTTGAATTAATTAAGGTACTTTGTGAAAGGAAGTGAGCTATCACTAACAAGTTAACTTACCTTGTGAAAGGAAGTGAGCTATCAGTAGGTTAACTTACCATGTGGAAGAAACTGAGCTATCAGTATGTTAACTTACCTTGTGGAAGAAAGTGAGCTATCATTGAGTTAACTCACCTTGTGGAGGAAAGTGAGCTATCATTAAGTTAACTTACCTTCTGAAAATGAGTTAGAACACTTGAATAAATTAAGGTACCTTGTGAAAGGAGGTGAGCTATCAGTAAGTTAACTTATCCTGTGAAAGGAAGTAAGCTATCAGTAAGTAACGTACCGTTACCTAGTGAAAGGATGTAAGCTATCAGTAAGTTAACACTATCTAGTGAAAGGAAGTGAGCTAACAGTAAGTTAACTTATCTGGTGAAAGGAAGTGAGCTATCAGTAAGTTAACTTATCTTGTGAAAGGAAGTGAGCTATCAGTAAATTAACTCATCTTGTGAAAGGAAGTGAGCTATCTGTAGGTTAACTTATCTTGTGAAAGGAAGTGAGCTATCGGTAAGTTAACTTATCTTGTGAAAGGAAGTGAGCTATCAGTAGGTTAACTTATCTTATGAAAGGAAGTGAGCTATCAGTAAGTTAACTTATCTTGTGAAGGGAAGTGAGCTATCAGTAAGTTAACTTATCTTGTGAAGGGAAGTGAGCTATTTGTAAGTTAACTTATCTTGTGAAGGGAAGTGAGCTATTTGTAAGTTAACTCATCTTGTGAAAGGAAGTCAGCTATCAGTAAGTTAACTTATATTGTGAAGGGAAGTGAGCTATCAGTAAGTTAACTTACCTAGTGAAAGGAAGTGAACCAGCTACAGTTACTCGTTTGCAAACGAGAGAGAAAGAACCAGAGATGTAGTTTATGTTGATCAGGAGGCGGAGTAAATGAGTGCAGTGCAGCAGACAGCCTCGCAGGGGTTTACTCCTTCAAGATGCACAGCTGAAGCAGCTTCGAATCGATTTGCAGGCGTTCCCTTAATCATATTCGCCTTTAAATTTCGGCTTGCCTGATGTTGGTGTCACAAGGCAGGGCGTGGAGTGCCCTTGCATTAGCATAGTAATGTAGGAGCAAGGAGGGGGCGGAGGGTGGGGGTGGACCGGAGTGACACAGGTAGAGGGCGGTCAAAATACGACAGAAAACAACAACGTGCAAATGTGTTAGAAAGTCATAATATGTTTTTATTCGTTGTTCTGGAACTATATCCCTTTCCCCCCAAACCGCAGGAAATGAGAGGACAAATAAAAGATGTTCTCACCTCGAGTGTGTGTGTGTCTGAGTGGCTGTTGCATAGCTCACAGCTTTTTTTTACCACCTAATATTCCAACTTGTGTTTTAAACTAACTTGTGTGTGTGAAGGGTTTGGTGGGGAGATGTCCAGTGTGTTGTTCATGCACTTCACGTATGTACACATCTAATTTCAGTTCCCCTGTTTTTGTTATGCCGGTCCCGTGGTGTTGAGGTAGCGCACCTTCCTCGAACCAGGAGGCCCTGGGTTTGAATCCCGGCTCCATCAGGGATTTTAGAATCTGACGTAAGGGCTGAAACGAGGTGCACTCAGCCTCGTGAGGACAATTGAGTAGCTGTCTGACAGTGAGGCAGCGCCCCGGTCACGGAGACGAATATTACGGCCGAGGGTAACCAACGCGCTAACCACGCGTCGCCCCATAATCTGCAGGCCAAATGACTTGTTAAGTCGAAGTCCTTCATGGGCTGTAGCACCACGGGGTTTGTTATTTGTTGTTCAACCGGAGAGGATGAACATTTCTTTGAAAACTGAGAAATGTTGTCCCCTTGTAGAAGCGTACACGAGACTATTATTCGGGGGTGTTCAGTCCATGTCATAAGGTTGGGTAATTCTGTACTTTTGCTTCCCTAATCACAAGGTAACATAGGGAGAATATAACTACCAAGAAAAGATGACCCATTTTTTTTTTACAAATAACAACTTTAATACACCGATAAATAGACACCATAACAACCAAATAACCCAAATGACACCCTTATTTAATCACAAAAAAAAACAATCAAACAAACAGTTATATTGAATATAATTACAGCTTCAAATGCTGTCCAAAAAAAATGAAATACTTGGACCAAGTCCTTACTTATCTCTTTCTTGTGTCTTTGCGTGCGACGTTTTATAATAAAGCTTAGCCTAGGATGAGTACGCTTGGTTATATGATATGCCTCCATAGAACGATGTCGCAGGTTGCATATCCATGAGCGATTTCACCACACATTGGTATCGGGTTCCACACTAAATGGCTAACAAGTAAATAATAATTAACCAGCTACGCTACCCTTAGCTATTGTTTTAATCCCTTGGTTGGGGGTAGTTGGGATACAACACGGTTGTGTCAGTGTGCTAATTTAGAAGGTTATTTCTGGATGAGAGTAGCTTCCCGCGGTTGGGAGAGACTACTAGTGTAGTGTGTTGATGTTAGTGTTTAGTCTCTTGGGGGCGTCCCTGCAAGATGCAAGTATCTGCTAGGGGATGAATGTTTGAGTGCAAGTTACTAAACTGGCCTACCAGCTGAGCGGAATGAGTAATTCAATAAATGTGCCAAGTCAGCGGCTCGACGCTCGGCAGTCGAGTCGCGTGCTGTGAGTACAATGGAGTCTGACGAAGCAATTACTGACCGCTACGGTCAGGGGCACTTATGGCTAAGGTCAGGTGGGGTATGAGGAAGTGAAGTGGAGTGTAAACAGTAATACAAGTGTAGCTTACTGACCAAGTATTTAATGGCCAGTTGATGTAATGGTATGTCCCTCTTGGGGAGTTTGAGCAAATATAAATGTGGTACAATTTGTAAAGTGTCAGCGTAGGTGTTTTACAAAATAAAGGATTCTGAGCACAAGCTGGATTCTCACCTGGTGTAGAACGGACGTCGGGCAGGGCCGCTGGCGAAGAACACTACAGAACAGATAATGGCTCCAATCTGGACTCCATTCTTATACCTTTCGGCGCTGCTTGGTCAGCATTGCGTCAATGTAGCTGCCCCAGATAGTTGTTAGTGTAAATGTTTGTGTGTGTTTTGCAAGCAGTTGGCTAACCTCCTAGGCTTAGGTGGCCGCCGCTTGCTGTGTATAGATATGTCCTGGAATTATGGTGTTTCCAGCTGGGGTGGTTTTGGTAAAAGGTGGGGGGTGGGGGGGGTGGGGGTGGGGGGGGGGTGGGGGGGGGGGGGTACTGCCCCCCCGGGCTGTACACTATAATACAAAATACTTCCGTGTGAAGTCTTATATAAGTGCTAAACGCACACACAAACAAACTGCCTAAAATTTAGGTCTTATATACACATATCGTGAAACCTCAGTCGTGGTCATCGGCAGGTAACACTTGGGAAAACCGCTTGTTTCCCTGACACCACAAAGATACAACTAGCACCTAAAATATGCTTCAAAATAACAACCAAATTAATGAGACAGTAGCCAAACAAGGAAACAAAATACAAACCAACAAATTCCTTAACTGAATTTTTGATATGAAGAACTGCCAAAATTACTCATCCAGGTAGCTTCTGATTATACAGGATTCAATACTGATCGTTATCTTAAATGAGCACACCGATCACGTCACTAATTGCCTCAGCTATCTTTATCTGTGATCTGAGCTCGCAGTACGGACTCCACTAGTCCTTGTTACTGTGTTGAAATACCAGGCAGGTCATGTCTTAAGCCACAGCTTTGAGAACCGTAGAGATTCAGCATACACCAACTGAAATAAAACACACGATCACAGATTCGTCCCCAAAATTGCATCCTGCAATTTAGGACTGTATAACAATTATCAGTAGCCACTCCCTTGAGCGCTCTGATATCGAAGACTCGCAGCCGACAGGTAGGTGACCCTGGTCACACCCCGTGCAGTAAATAATACCTAGCCATAGTTCAACACTTCTCCTTCATAAAAATGCATCAGATCGCTGACAATACTTCACAGAAATGTGTTCCAACAACACAATAATAAAAATGTGCTCCAAAATTTCAAAATAATTACCACAGAAGCATACGGCTTCTTGCTATAAAAATATGCAATATCACATAACATTACAGCCTGTGTAATCTGAAACCTTCACTAATAAAGTTCATATTTCCCCCCTATGCTATAATTACGTTATCTAACCAAAGCTTCATTTGTCATCAACTATTCAGTTCATTCACGTGTTGTATTTGCCAAAATACGCACACTGTACACGCGAGTACAATTTAACCTACTGTCCCGCACAAATCTTACATAAAATAAACAACAGAATAACCACGATGAGTTCCACATTTAAAAATAGTTGCCGGTTAAAACAAAAAGGCAGACAAGAAAAATATACAAAAAATACAAGACTATATACAAGGATCCCCAATACCGAAGCTAGGCTACATAATGGAATAGATCATGTGGTACCCCTCCTAATGGCTTCCTTCAGAACTGATGCATCTCGTCATGACCCCTTCATGATGCTTAACAAGTAACCATCATCATCGTAGGTGATTCCAGCATGGACTTCCTTCTTCCAGATGTTTTCCATTGTTGACGCTGCTTGAATGAAATGTTTATCAGTTTACAACATATTCCTCACACTATTATCCCTTCTTAAATTGCTCGAATAGACTGCTATATCTATCTACGAGTCCTATTGAGCAATATAAAATCGTCGACTGGCCCTAAATTTATAGCAGTGTGCTATCTCACTAAATCTTCACACGCAAAACACTTAAAATAATATATACACGAGATGAATTAGAATACATCTCCTATCAGCAATTTTTAAGTTCAGTGTCTATGTCTTTACTCTTAGTTGACACGAAAATTCGCTAAGTCCACAGACAAGGAATATTTTCAAAAATAACGTAGATTTAGAACAAAAGTGCGTAGCTTGCGCCTTCAAAGTGTGCCTTCAAAATAGAACTTCGAGTGAACTCCTCACTTCGTATTTATACATTATCAGCCCGAAAGTGGGGTTGGTACTAGAAAAATATATATCTTTTTAAGCAGACGTCGCACAGACATGTAACTTGTATCAAAGAACTCGCCTTGGTGCGAACCGAAATCCTCTTGCGTGCGGATCTGATTTTGATCGGTGGTTTAATCACAATCGAGTCCCCTCCCTAAATCCTGGCGACGGCGTGCTTTCAAAATAGCGCGAACAAGCCCGCGTGCCCTCTTCTCATTTGTGGGTTCACTTCACAACTTCGCGCTTTATTTTAAGGCTCCGCCCCAATTGGCGTAGACGACAGCATATTTTTTCTATAGTTCACTGGCCTTCTTAAACTTCTCCCTCGCTTACAAATACATTTTCAAGGTGATTCATATGTTCCTCGCGCCAAACTCGGTTCTTGACCTCGGTTCTAACGATGGTCAGGTTATTTCTATTTCTCTGGCTGCATTCCACTACAACCCTACCTTCATTGTTCTGGCTGGATATGAGGCGCGCCTTGCTTCTCCCAGGTAGAATCTTATTTCAATATACATTTTCCAGCAGTGCATTCAAATAAGTTCCATCTTACAACTCCACAATGAGCAAAAATATGAACACTAATATCATGATAATTATATTAAGGGTTCAATGTATCGACAATGTGAGAAGAGCACCCGCCAACAATTCGTGTTTCAATAAAAAGAGTTGATGTAGATTCTTTAGGGGCTTTGCGACATCTTGGTCATGTAGCCTGCCCCCCTCCCCCCTCGCCCCTTCCCCCCAACCCCCTACCCCCCATCCCTCTTTTACTTGAGTGTGTGTAGGATTTGTCTGATAACCTGTGCCACTGCGATGTCTGTACTAGTGTGTATATTTGTAATTGAGGTAAGATTTGGGTAGGAGGCGGCCGTGGTCTTAATTTATGTAACATTCTGTCATTTGCCAGGCGAATAAGTGGGAAACCGGGAAAATCCACTGCCAGGATAGTTGAGGAAGGAATCAAACCCACTTATTCTCAGTTTTGCCTCCCAAGCCTGAGTGTGCACCGTTCCAGCCCTCAGATCAGAATTAAATTTCGTGGTATAGCCGGGAATCCAACCCGGGCCTCCGCGGTGACAACTAGCAATGCTTGCCACTACGCAACGAGGTGGTCCCAATGAATAGAACTTCTGCTCATTTGAGATCAACAATTGCTTTCGTTGCTGTAACTTCATTTAAGTGCTAGAGACATCTTAGTCATCAGTCCTGTGTACTTGAATTTTTCTAATGACCTGTTGTTGGTATTTGTCCATAAGGTAGTCAGCCAGCCTCAAAATGCACTACAGTTCCTTAGGTTATGTGGGTGGAGCCTCCAATACTCATTGCAACACTACGGCATAATGAGACGTACTAGGCAAGGTAAGGAAAGAGGCCGTTTGGCAATGCTTTCCTCACTGATCCAGTAAAGCAGTACTACTGTAGCCCTATGAGAGGCACCTTTCACACCATCTCACGTCAGCAGGGCAAAACTAATTATGAACCTTCTTTGCACCCTTGTATTGTTATTGACTGCCATGTGTCGGGACAACACTGCTTCTTGGCTGCTATATTGAGCTGTCTCCAAGTAAATACCGCGATGGAGCCCAACTCAGAGACACGGCCGCTCCCCTGACCAATCCTTACTTAAAATACAAATATTTGACAAATTTTACACACACACACACACATGTCTATGTCTACCCCTCATCATTTCCGTCTTTCAACGGGCTCGGGGATTAGATGGGATGAGTCTCTGTGTGGCGGGTGGTTTCTAAGGTCTGATGCCATTCCTGACAACAACCTCATGACAGGAGTTAATCTGAAATGAAATGAATGAAGAAGAATGAAACTGGGCAAGGTGATGGAAGGAACTGGCAGTGGCCTGTCAGAAGGTACCATCCCAACATTTGCTTGTTGTTCAGAATGGGGAAACTTCAGAACACCATTTCAAGGAAGGTCGAATATGGGGTTCAAACCCACGTCGACCGAGTCCGCTCTGCGCGTTAGGGAGCGCAGCTACCGCTATGTGCAAATGCTACTAGCATCAATGCTGAGTTGTTCTTAATTAGTTTTAGGGACTTGGGACATCATGCTCATCAGCCGGGATGGTACCTCTATGAACAATGTTTATTGAACATACACAATTTTAATTTAATTGCTGTAATATATTCGTAGTTATTGAAAACCGGTCTCATGGCTGCTATTTTGTATTGTTTTATATGTAGTCCTTAGAGTTATGCACTAGTAGATAAAGATCATTGCGTTCGTCTATTAAACAAACTTGCATATCAAGCGCTTGATTAGATGACAAGCAATATAAACATAATATTAAAATCGTGCACAGTTGCCATTTTGATTTTATTACAACAATTGAATAAATTATTTGCCATTATATTTAACGTCATATAAAGAGTTGCCGTACCAAGTTTCACTGCGCTCGGATGATTAGCTCGGGTGAATGAAATTTGATATTCGCTTTGCTGCCAGGCTGGATTTGTACTTGTCAGGATTTAAAATGTTCGATGGGTGTCAGTTACATAGTATATTCTATCAACATACAAAATTTCCGGTTGATAGCGGTAATAGTTTAGGAGATATTGAATTCCAGTGAAATATTTCGTGTGGCCACAATGCTGGATTGATGAAACGTATTAAAATTTGAAAGGCACACACATACATACACATATACTCAACTCACACGGACGAAAGGTGATCTCGCAACGCAAGCCTATAATTTACATGATGGATATAGGCTAAAGATGACTGCTGGCTAATTCGATAATTTGAGAAGTTTCTTGCAACGAGTTCATAGAACTTTTCTCAATAACGTAATTGAATCGCTGATATCAGAAACAACACATTGTTACCTTTCCAAAAACCTCGGTGCTGATTAGTTATTATGGACTTTAATAAATCAATATAACATCTAATAACTCTCTCAATCTTAATAAATGGTTGGGGGTGGTGGGGGTTAAACACCGTGACGGATTCAATGACAACGATAAACATTCACACTTAACTATGTTACTGAACTTCATGAAATAACTAAATTGCAAATCTGGTATATATATGAAAATCCACAGCCTGCTTCCAGTCTCCGACCGGGTCAGGAATGGAATGAATGAAGCCCCCATCTAGCGGCGAGGATATGAACTGTGCCGGCTGCCGAGGCCTGACGCACTCCTCTGGGGCAAGGATTAAATGAATGACAGATGAAATGAAATGATAATGGAGAGTGTTGCTGGAATGAAATTTGGACAGGGAAAACCGGAGTACCCGGAGAAAAACCTGTCTGCCTCCGTTTTGTCCAGCACAGATCTCACATGGAGTGACCGGGATTTGAACCACGGACCCAGCGGTGAGAGGCCGGCGTGCTACCGCCTTAGCCACGGAGGCTCCCTGGTATATATATATATTCTGAAAATTATATTAGCACAGGCAAGATCTTTGTCGCGTACTGAATAACCTAACATTCCCTATCTTATTTACATGGGCACAACATATATGACACACTGTAGAACCCTGGTTGGTGATGTAAATACTGCACCTACAGCTGATGATCTCTGGAGTTGTAGACTATAGCTACTGATTCTGGGGTTTCGTTTACCATAACATCAGTCCTATCCACTTTCGTACTGACATTTCTAGCTTGTTTCACACGCATATTATTGTTGAATTTTATGATGATGGACTTGGTTGATGTGATTTTTGAGTGTGGATTCTGGGTACTGGAACTGGAGAAGGAAGGGGGATATACTTACTACGTACTACATACTTACTACATCCTTGCCCACTTTCACAATCATACGAGTTACTTTGCTACTCGCTGATTTGAACATATTATAGTGTTCTGAATCCGTTTGGTGAATTCCAGGACGTATTTCGCGACTGAATAAAATAAAACATGGCATATTTGATCAGAATTCGCCGATGAACTAATTATTTATGACCCTCGAATTTCAGTAATCAGACTTGTGTTTACGCTGTTCGAGACAGTAAGTCATTGCTAACTTTCTTGAAACTAGACAAATTATTCTCTGTTGAAAAGTATTTCATCCTGAGGCTCAGTACTCAACTCTTATCACGCTATCTTGAATGTCCAGACATACTTTAACTCCCAAGAAAAATCAAGCATAGCCAGACTTGATCTCTCCAATTATTCGAAGCCCAAACACCCTACCAACAATATCAGAGTCCTAGACTCTCCATAAATCAGATCACGTCTTCCAAGATATAAAACACAAGACCGCTTCTTTCAAAAACAAAATCAGAATACCTCTCGAGAACACAGCTCCAGATGTAGTAAGTATATCCCCCTTCCTTCTCCAGTTCCAGTACCCAAAATCCACACTCAAAAATCACACCAACCAATTACAAGGTACAACTAAATCAGGCCAACTCCTCCCTCTTACATAGATGCCACATCTCACCCACCAGTCAAGAGCATGAGTCACCAACGGCCGTGGTCGTTTGAAAAACCCATCAGCTCAAATAGCCTGGTTTCCAAGTATATGGCGAAATCTGTTGACGACTTGAGTTCACTAGCCTATGAGTCACAGACTTCCTGGTGCTAAACCCAACTAAATATACATTACATTGTTAACCTTGCAACAAATTATACTATAAATCACTAATTAAATTAAATGCTATTAAACGATATTGGAATATATCCACATATAATTAATTACATAAATATGAGTAAATGTTATCATATAAAAATATACACACGATAATGATAATAATAATAATAATAATGTTCCAAAAGTGAGGGTTCGATCCCTTAAAACTTTTGACAGTTTCAATTCCCCTCCGAGGCATTTAATACGAAGATGAATATATGAGTAGGGAATTCATCTACTCTCCACAACACTGTAATACATATATTACCCTTAAAGTACATAATAATACACTTCTGAAAAACATACACAAATTACCCTTCACATTTCAAATAATAACCTTCCATACAATTTCATTTTCTTGATGTCATGTAGCTATATAATTCATTGTTTCAAATGTCTTTGTTTGTATTATTTCTAACTCACACTCCTTGCATACTGAAATCATATTATATTTACAATGATTTTTGTCACATTTGACAATATTTTGGCATTTTGCTACGTCGCACTTGTACATTATTTTACTACTTTGAGAGTATACTCTGTATTTTCATTCACTTGGCAGGTATGCCTCTTCATCATTTCTGGATTGTTGACCATGAAATAACACTCCGTAGACTGAATTCTGTATAGAGCTGCCAGTGCTTAATCCGAAGTATACCTCCTTATTTTTCTAACATTTTATGTACCTAATGAAGTTCATTCACGGTTTGTTAAGCTATAAGCACACTCGCCAATACACTTCCTCACGCTAAATGCACCCTTGAAAATATGAAAAAAAAATGTGCGTTTCCTTGACCAGACCAGATGACGGTTATGGTACTGTACCGTTATTTTGTAGCCTGGGTATTGCAATGTTTACGAAAGTCGAACTGCGGCTTTGTTATCAGCGAGGCGACGAGCGATCGTGTTACCTCCGGACAGCTGTAGGCATGGAACATGGTTAGCCGATGTCTTACGACATTCACCGAGCACGCACGTTGGATGGATTGATCTAGAGACCAATGACTTGCCTCAATTATGATGTCATTATAATCGATCTGTACACATCGGATATTGATTTATTGATTTGATGGAATTACGAGCTATTTACGCCATATTATGCATACTAAAAGCCATGTTGTACTAGCAGGAAAATAACACATGACTGTTTCTGCCAAGAAGAAGCCTTTTTAGGCATTGATATGCATATAATGACCATCACGTGCGATAATTATCGAATTGGACAGCACGGAGGTGGGGATGAAGGAATTGACCTGTAACATGTATCAGCTGAGAGAGAGACACTTCCTTTATTGAGGTCGGGAGGCCCACTAGACTTCCTATTGTGAGTCCGGTCGCGACTTTACTCGTAAAACAGTGCTCCGCAACGAGTTATTTAAGTGCCGACCGAAGTCTAGAAATAATGTAAAAGTACTACGGACTTAGGAAAATTTCACGTGCAATGAAACACTTAGTTATATCGAGATGGAACGTGAACAGTTTCAATGCATCTCAAATCTTACGGCCTCGAGTGAGTTTATAAAATATATCCATACTTGCATCGCGGAGGGATATTTTCTGCGTACAAGCACATGTTTCAACGACGCCATTGCGGACTATTTCTGTGTGCTATTCAATGCAATATATTACAGCTGTGATTCTTTGTATGAACGCAGGCTGTTTAATACTACATTCTTATTCTACAAACTGTTAAATTTCCTGTACGTCATTTCTATTTCTGAGATGTCAGAGGGAATGAACAATGTTAAAACTATGTCGCTAGTCTAGTTCGGCTAGGCGATGACTTGAACACTGCAGACGAGGCCACAGCCGGAACTTCAATACGTAACTACTTTCTACACGAACTGTGGAAACGCATCTATCGAAATGCACAACTTTTCGAGCGTGTACCGAAGTATTGTCGCTGTTACAGTGAAGTCGGATGTAATGTACCGTTACCCGAGAATACCTGGGAGCCTTAATAAACTCATGAACTTCAACCGGGAATAACGTGTGCGGTTATTCGGGTCTGGAGAACTTTTCCATCGCGATGAAGATAAGAGGTGTTGAGCTAGGAGCCGGTGGTTCGAGGGAGGTTCCTTGGTTCGATCGATGGTATCCAGGAAGGAGCAAGCCATGCCTTGGCAGAGTCTGGAGGTGGTTTTCTGGGCTCATATATCCTCTCTACGTCACTGCAAGATTCTTCAGAAGGTAGAAGAACGTCAGTTTTATACGTAGTGGCTTGGCTGGGTATTTAGAAGCAACCAAAATTGCGATATTTTTCATGGTATTAGCATGGTTGAACAGAGGCCTAGGTTCGATGTCTGTTTCGAAACTGACCTTCTGCCTAACCAGATTTTGGTTCAAATAATGGACGCATCCTTTTTGTAGTAATATTTGGTAGTATATTATTGGTATTTATGAGATTTCATTTAAATTTATATGCATATTTTCATTGCCGAGAAGACCAAACCTAGTGGAAGATATTAGTAAATTTTTTGTAGAAATTTAAGAATCACGTGTGTATCATGAACAGTGTTAGGACTTTGTTAGATATTGAGAGTGTCGTTTAAACACTCTTATATATTCATCCACGTTGATGTCAGAAGATTTCTTGATGGAATAATGGATTGGTATAAATATATCATTCTGATATAATTTTGATAGTGATATTCATCTTTTTGAGAGGCATTGATCTATCTCGTTTATTTATTTTTGGGAGTACATTTTTATTTTTAGGAATGGGATGTATTGTCAATGACACCTAATTGGCCACACTATGTGTAACCATAGTCGTTAGCTGAACCCATGGTTTAGGCGTAATTGTTCAGTACTTTTTGGTTCTTTTGTGTGGAGTGGAATCTCATACTTTGAGCGGATCAATTTCCATTTCTATTTGAAGCCACGTGTATTGCGTGAATTAAATAATCTTGATGAAGTATTAATTAAATAATTGTCACTAATAATACAGTTGAAGATATGAATGCATTTCATGAGGAACATTCAGTATTTTAAACACTACTTCCAGGAAAGACTTAGTGAAAGTCTACATAGTATTACTATGATGTAACGAAACATTGTAAGGCAAAGCTCTTAGAATTTAAATAGTGTTTATCTACCCTCCATTTCTATTTAATTCGAAATAAGTGCAACAGCTTTAGTTAATTTTGGACAGCACGAATTTTAGTGCAGCTGTATAATGATATTTGAAAACATATCATGGCTTAGTGATCGTCGATTGAGGGTGTACTCACTTAGGTATATTGCATTTCAGTGGATATGGCAAATTATTAGAGTTGTGTATGAATATCTTCTTTGTGTCATGAATTGAGCCAGTGTGTGCCAAACATTGAAAATTATAGTGGAATCCTATTTGGAGGATTTAGTGAAGTTAATCCATGTCTGTATTTAAGGTTAATGTTTTCGATAACAGTATCAGCTGTTAAGTTGTAACTCTATTAATTTTCGTGTCCATTAATGATGTACTGAGCACTTCATAGAATATTTGTTTGGATAAATAGATATTTCATCCTGTTGAAATTTATTAACGATGCCAGCATATTTCGTATACCATTAGTGTTTACCTTATTAAATCTTGATCTACAACATTTAATCCTACTAAGCTTAGCTGCTCGTTAGGATCATCCTGGCAATAAATGTAATGAATTAATTAAACGAAAATGATAATAATCAGATAATCAAATGAGAATGTTGCAACGATTAAGTCAACATGAATATACACTTCTAGGTGTAATGTAAAATATGTAATATATGAAAATAATCCATTTAAAAATTAATTATAGATAAATGAGCATAAATATGATTGACAATTCTGATGACTATAACGATTGATAATGTGGATGAATAATATCGTGACCTGCACGATTAACATTAAAGGTGAAGAACGATATCATGAAGCCAATCTAATTAATCCATATTAGGGATTATCATAAGTGTAATATATGTGATATAATTGTGTCTATGTCTAGTTATGAGCACTTATGTGTTCTTTTTGAACACGTGCTGACTTTTGGAGTGGATTCCTAGATTTCTATTAGGGATATTTCATTCCTTTAGTTTTGATATGACTGATTACTTTGTCCTATTAAGATTTTGAATAAATGTTATTTTCGTAATTTTAAATCTTTCTGCGTGATGCATTATAGAGGTGAAGGAAGGTCGCGTTAAGAAGGCCATCTCTGGGTGTTCCTAGAGTATTCCACGCTCATGAGGCATTCTATTTTGGTGGCATCTCGTGTTCTTTGAGCTACTTTCATTATTTGGGCCGTGGTATTTCTTAATGTCACCTTGTTAGGAAATCTTGTGCCCTATTATCCCTTCTACTTGTTTGTAGGACCTGGGAATTTTTTAGCCGGGGATTTTCAGGTTCTAAGATCCAGTACTATGTCCCTATCCTGACGTATGCCTCGGAGACCTGGGTTATGAAAGGAAGGGAGAAGAGCAAAATACAGGCCAGTGAGATGAGGTTCTTGAGAAGCAGTATTGGAGTTACAAAGATGGACAGAATAAGAAATGAGAGGACCAGAGAATTAATGAAGGAGGAACCATTACAGGATTATATAGAGAAATCTAGACTTAGATGGTATGGACATGTAAAACGAATGGAGGAGAAGAGGATACCCAGGAGGATACACGAGACGAAGTGGGAAGGAAAGAGACCGAGAGGAAGACCGAGAGACCGGTGGCTGAAGGGGGTGGAAGAAAGCGTGAAGAAGAGAGGAGAAGACTGGACAAGGGTGGAGGCTGAGAGATGGTGGGAAGACAGAAGACGTTGGAGAGGCTTGTGTTCCAAACAGACCCGGCCAGAGGCTGGAAACTGTGCAAGATGATGATGAAGATCCAGTGCTGGCATCGTGGGTTCCAACAGGTATTCGTTGGAAATACGGGTACAGTACCCTGAGCAATACCAAATCACCAATACCAAAAAAATGAAACTTCACTCTCATTTGCTGGCTTTTACGTTTATCTCCTGCTTTTTCTAAATTAACACTATCCAGCCAGATCCTGATATCCTCGTTAATATCCTCCCTAGTTTCTAATTCTAACAGCCTTGCGAGGTCATTAGGTAGGCTTCCTACCAAATTGAAGTTCGTAAGGTGTGCATATAATGCTCTCATGTAGCGAATTATGGAATCATTGTTCAATATCTCCTAGGTTGGAGAACCATGCATTATGGCGATTGCTCACATAAGTACGAAATACTCGCCCAAGATCTTTCCTAATTCGTTCTGACATGTTTCCTTGAGGGTATCTTATAGAAGAGAAAACATGTTCGACACCCATTTCATTCGACTTGGTTTTCCAGATAGTCGAAGTGAACTGCCTTCCGTGGTCAGTCAATACTCTGATGGGCTACCCGAACTCAGGGATGTAGTTATCGACCATTTCTAGGGCGCAACCCTTCCCAGTCGCTTTTCTCTGGGGATACAGCTTGACATACTTACCAAAAGAGCCAACAATCACGAAGATGTACTGATATCCGTACCGAGATTCGGCTAACGGCCCATACAAATCACAGCATAGTAAATCCCGTGGTTTTCAGTGATTACCACCTGCCGACGTCCCTCCAAAACTCTCTTCGGGGCTTAACATCGCTGACACAAATCACAGCTCGCAAGAACTTTCCAGATGTTCCTTTCCATATTTCTCCAAATAAAATGCTGCTGAAAAGCGAAAAGTATCTTAGTTGCTCCAAAGTGTCCCAGAGACTTAGGAACACAGATCCTACATTTGCCAAAGTAGCATACCCTAGCCAAAAATCCACACTCTAGCTTATACATGTGTTTGCCAACCTTCAGTCTAGCGCCTATTTCTAGTCCTCTTAACTTACGCAAGATCTGAGCCAATCTCTCGTCTTGTTCTTGCTCCCTCAGCAGCATCCGAAACTTTCCAACTTCCTCGTCATCATCTCTCACCTTTGTGACACAAACAACCACACACTGTTTCACGTCCATCACCCGATGACCTTCATCTGCAATGTTCCTGCTTAGAAAATCTGCAACCACATTCTCCTAACCTTCGATGTGAGTGACTTCAAAGTCATACTCACTAATGGCGAGAATCAACCTCGACATTCTATTTAAAGTCAACTTACATGAGCCGATAAACACCAGAGCGTTATGGTCTATGCGTACCTTCACCTTACTCCTCAGAACAGAACTTCTGAACTTACCACGTGAGAAAACAATTGCAAGGAGCTCAATTTTATTAATTGTGTACCATTTCTTAGCCTTACCTTAACCTCTACTCACCGAAACTATACCTAGGTTTCCTTCGTCATCATACTGGCACAGCACACCTGAAATCCCTAACATACTGGACAAATGGAAATAATATTTCAGCGAGCTGTTGGAGGTGAGACGCCAGGCATGCGGAGAAGTTACGCAAACGGCCAAAACGGTGGAGGAAAAAGTAGAAGAAGAACCAGACATTACTATGGCAGAAGTGGAATGGGCAGTTAGGAAGATGAAGATGGGGAAAGCTGTGGGATCAACGAAATGGCAATAGAAATGATCAAGTCGGCAGGACCAGTGGGACTGCAGTTGGCATACAGACTTCTCAGGAGTGCGTGAAGAGAGAAGAAAGTTCCTGAAGACAGGAAAGAGGGAATAATACTGCCAATATTCAAGAAAGGAGACAGGAAGGTGTGTGGTAACTACCGAGGAATCACCATCATCTCGCATGTTGCCAAAGTAATGGAAATAATCCTAGAAAAAAGAATTAAAGTAAAGGTAAAAAGCCAAATAGAGGAGGAGCAGTTTGGATTTAGAGGGGGCAGTTCAACAGTGGAACCCATTTTCATTCTGAGACAGAAAAGAGTTGGGAATATGGAAAGGATATGGTAATGACTTTTCTTGATCTAGAAAAGGCCTATGATAGCATCCCTAGAACAAAAGTTTGGGAAAGCTTAACAAATAGGGGGAACTGAGAGACATGATAAAAGGAATGTACATGGATTGGTACAGTAGTGTGAAGACTAGAGTCGGGACATCGGAATGGTTTAAAATTGACACTGGACTAAAGCAAGGAAGTGTGTTGTCACCATTATTGTTCTTAATGGTGATAGATGACATCGCGAAGGCAGCAATGAAAGACTATAGTAGGGTAAAGATGAAGGTAATGTTGATTTGCAGATGATCTTTTGATCTGGGGCTAGGATGAGATGGAGGTACAAGAACAGTTAGACGTAATAAATGAAAAGATTGAGCAATGGGGATTGAAGATTAATGTGGAGAAGAGTAAAACAGTGGTGATGAGGAGAGGTAAGAAAGAAGGAAAAGGATTAATCAAAGAAGGAGATAAGGAATTGGAAGTGGTGAAACACTTCAAATACTTGGGAAGTGATCTGACTGAAGATGGAAGACTAGATTTGGAAATTAGCAGAAGAATACAACTCGGGAGTGCTTTCTACCAACAGGTACGGGGACTAGTAAGGAACAAGGATATACCAATTAAGGCTAAAGAAGTTATGTACAAAACATTTATGTTCCTATAATGACATATGCAGCAGAAACTTGGACAATGACTAAGAGGGATGAGAGCAGAATAGAGGCAGCTGAGATGAGATTCCTGAGAAGTATGGTCCAGAAAACGAGGAGAGACACAGTGAGAAATGAAGATATATCGAAAGAACTGGGAGTACAGAAACTAAATGACAAACTGGAGCAAAACAGATTGAGATTGTTCGGACATGTCAAACGGATGAATGAAGTAAGTCTACCAAGACGAGCACTGGAACGACGGATGACAAGGAAGAGAGGACGAGGAAGACCAAGAATGCGTTGGATGGACTCGGTGGAGAATAGCATTAGAAAACGGAACCTGGTTTGGAACACCGTGTCGGAAGGGAATGGTGGAACGACAGAACAAAGTGCAGATGAACCATATTTGCCCCCACCCAGTGTCAGCTGAAAAAGGGGAAATGATAAAGAAGAAGAAAACTGGCATCCGTCATAAGGACGTAAGGACAGTCTAACTTAGAATAGTTCATCATCACAGCCTCCACAAAACCTCTCTTCTAATCACCGAAATCTGCCTCGTGCGCACGGTTCCACACCCATCTCAGTCCCGGCTTCAACAGTTCCCTAACAGGTTCTACCAGGTTGGAATACTTGACTACAAATCTCCCGAAATGCTTCTTAGTTGTTTGGCATTACGTGGTGTAGCGTTGTTTTTGATCTTTTCTAAACGCGTCTGTTCAGGAAAAAACTCTTGTGTTGTGTGTGTGTGTCCTAAAAATGTAATTTGTTGTGTTGAAAACGAAGACTTACTATGTTCCACTGTTAAACCCCCCTCCCTTAATTTTCTCTCAACTATTTCCACGTGTACGAAGTGATCTTATTTAGTGTGTGAAGCAATGACAATATCGTCTATGTACATTGTTACAAAATCGGGTGTCCCTTCCTAACACTAAATTTAACGCCCTGATTAACGCTGAACTACTACTTTTGCAACCAAATGGTACGACACGATGTTGAAATAAACCACTCTCATCAACTCCCTGTCTTCCAATCTCAAAGGCATTTACCACTGAGGTCCATGGTAGAAAACTATTTCCTCCCTTTGAACTTCTGCACTAATTCCTCAATGCATTGAGGTCTCTCAGAGTCCCCTGAAATCTATGTATTCAAGTGGCGAGCATCGATACATAATATCGTCGAACCATCACTCTTACCCACAACAATTAATGGATTTGAGTACATACTCGCAGAAGGCTCGATGATCCCTTGATCTGACATGCGGTCAATTTTCTCCGCAACAGCTGCTGCATACCTCTGAGGTATGGGGTATCTTATACCAGAAGAAGGTGACTTATCAATTAGTTCGAATTGATGCGTATACTCATCAGTTAATCCAGGCTAGTAACGAAATACCTCCTTGTTGCCCTGCAACACCTCCAACAACGCTTACTTACCTTCAAAGAACAACTTGATTTTCTCCACGGCTTCCAGGAGCAGATCCTCGCGATCACCCTCCACCGATATGTGGCACACATCCACCAAGTTCACTACTTCGTCAGATTCCCTGCTTGACATCCCCTTCGAAACCTTAGTAACACATGCCCTGCTCATCTCATCAAATAATGCACACTTCATCCTAACATCCTGCTTTTCCTCCTCACCTTCTACTGTAGACAAATAAAACGGTTATCAAAATCCATCACTAAATTATGTTAGTTCAACCAATCGATACCAAGAACAACATCATAGATTAAATTAGGTATCACTAAACTGCCTTGTTGATTTACCTCAGTCTCCAACTTGATTGGCAAAACCTGTTTGCTTACCTCTGTGCTTTATTTCCTACTGCTGTGATCACATACATGGACCTCACAGGAATTTCCTCCGGCCTGTGTCCAACCTTAACTAAATCATCATATAATTTCTTTCTCATGCAAGTCATCTCGCTACCGGTGTCCACACGTGCTCTCACTTACTTCCCTAAAATATCTAACGTGATCACAAATGAAAATCCCTCACTCTACCCTCTCACTTCAAACTCTGGTTGGTCAGCTAATAATCCTCTCTACTCATAGGCTTGAAACATACCTTATTTTCCAAAATAACACATTGCCTTATACCTTGTACCTTGGGTTGTCTAACTGACCTTACTATACAACCCACTCTGAGTTTAAATTGCTAGGCCTTCAACTTGCTCTTGCCTTCTAGATTCATCATTAATCCTCACACTACTTGTCCCCTCCTGTTCCCGTCTATGAATTTTCCCGCCTTTGAAAATATCTCTCCTGTGATAATTGTCCCTTCTCGGATTGTTCTCATCCCTCCTGTGATTATTCTCTATTGTAGTACTCACCTCTGTTGTCCTGATTACCCCTATTGCTGCTAAAATCAGATCTGCTCATGTTGGCTATTTTCATTTTTCACTTCTACCCTATTATTTTACTGAAGGCCTAGGTTGTCAAAACTAGTTTCCAATTCCTCTAACTATTCTATAATCCTCACCTTCTGAATGCAGCTGGCCTGCTGTACTCTGCTCGGAAAGTGTTTGAGCATCAATCTCACAATATCTATATCTGAGGTGACCCATCCTAATTTGTCCATTCTAACGCATGTGCTAAGAAATATTCGGTGAGGGATACCCTGTCTCTTTCCTTGAACTTTCCAAACAAGAGAGTTTCCCTTTCTCTAGCCTGTATTGCTTCACCCCGAAATTTGGCCTTAAATTTTCCCTTAAAATCTTCCAAATTTCTCATTTTTGGCCTATATATCCCGAACCTAGATTATACATCCTCCTTGAACGAGTGTGACAGGATTTCCATTGCCGCTTCCCAACCGATCAAATCATCGTCTAAATCTTTCATAAATTTGTTCTCAACGGACTTCAAATACTCCATGGGATTGAATTGTCGCGAGTGAAAATTTGGAAGACCAGGATCCTTATAGGAACAACCAAGTGACATTACTCTCTGACTCACCAGTCTATCTCTCATTTCTCTTCTCACCTTGCTTAACTCTTCATGTAGTCTTTCATTTATTTCTGCCAATGTCACCTGTTCTCCCCTAAGGCTCTCAATCTCCCCCAGTTTATCCTCTACGATTCCTACCCTTTGTAAATACTCCCTTGAATCCTCTTTTACGGTATTGCATACCCGTTCACACGTTCCACTCACTCGCTGTTCTACTTGTTCCCCGTTAACTATAATTTCCTTTCTAATTGCCCCCAGTTCCCGCTTCTGTTTATCCTGGTGGCCCTCCATCCCTGCTAACCTATTTTCTAAGCTATCCTGATTTTTCGCTATCTCTTCTCTCAGCACAGTTTCTCTCTCCCCCATCCTACTACTTAGCTCATTCTCCAAATTCTTCAAACTACTAATCATCACAGCCTTATGTTCCTGTACTTCCTCTCTTAATTCTTCAATTTTAGCATTAGTTGCTTCTGCCTGTCTCCTAACTGCCTCATGAACATATATTTTCACAGATTCAACCTGCTTACCTATAGATTCTATTTGTACTTTCGTAGACTCTCCTTGCTGCCAAACTTCTCCTATATCGTTACTCATAGCCTCTTTCGATTCTCCTATTGCCCTACTCATAGACTCTTTAACCTCCCCTATTTCCTTACTTATAGACTCCCCCTGCTGTTTAATAGACTCTCATTGCTGTTTCATAGGATCCTCTTGTTTGTTTCATAGACTCCTGCGTTCCTGACAGGTTGCTCAGTAACACTTCCAGCAAATTAGCGTTCATATCCCCCCCATTATTGTTAATATTATTATTACCCACGGTGATTTCTCATGCCCCAGTACTGACAAAGTTCTCCGATGCTTTCCTCGTCCGTTCCACACCCTCCCCACTCCCTTAACACTGTGCGCTATCCATGCTCAATTTCTTCTCAGACTTATCTACTGGCTTTACTTATGGTTCTACTTCTTAATATCAGACTTTGCTCTGTTGACATAGCCTTTAAATTGTTTACTAATTGATACTTGTTTCCTCCCTTTAACGTGTATATTGGCGTGCGCAAATCTGTGAATATTATCATTGCTATCGTTCCGCTCTCTATGGCTCCACGTTGAGGTGACAATTGTAACCTTTCCAGCCCCCTCAGTGCTAATTAGTTCCTATGGACTTCAATAAATCAATATAACATCTAATTACTCTCTCAATCTTAATAAATGGTTCGGGGTGGAGGGGCTTAAACACCGTGACGGAATCAATGACAACGGCAAACATTCACACTTAAAAATGTTACTGAACTTCGTGTAATAACCAAATTGGAAATCTGGTTTAAATCTCTCTATATATAAGAATGAAAGTTTGTCTGTTTTTTCTGAATTTCTACGGAAATTTGCGTTATTTACGCGTTTTAGACTGTTATATGACGGATGCGCGCGAAAATATTTTTTTTGTCTGTCTGTCTGTCTGTCTGTCTGTCTGTTTGTCTGTCTGTGGACAATTTTTTGTGACCTTATAACTCGAGAACGGCTGAGTGGATCAACGTAAAATTTGATACAGATATCCTTCAGAGCCACGACACCAATCATTGATGTAACTCTTCTCTGTACCTCTCATAAAAGGGGGCCTACCCCCTTAAAATACTTGCTGAAATAGGCGTAGAAGGCGAGACAAAGCTCATTTTCAGCCCCTCAATGTGAGAAACGAAACTCGGGGGCCCTAAAGGGACCCCAAAAACCACATTTTAAGGCCCTAAAATCAACAGTTTTTGAGATATTCCCAGAAAATTAATTTCATTTAATACAATAATGAAAGGAAGCTAGCCGGTAACCATGGCAACAAAAATTCACAGGTCCATCTATTGCTGTAATATAAGACGCAATACAATTCCATTTATTACATTACTGAGATAGTTTGCAAACGGCCAGAAGGTTATAACGGAACCAAACTAAGCTGTAAAATTCATCAATACATATAATGTGCTTAAGGGGGTCAAGGGGTACTCTAGAATTTTTTCACGCGATATACACGTGCTGGTGTGCTACGGAAGGTCAATTATATCCCTATCCCTATATTGTTATATTATTTTTATTATAATTATTATTATTATTATTATTATTACACTACGGAAAGGAAGACCCCAGAGGACTGGAAAAAGGGAATAATTGTCCCGATCTTCAAGAAAGGTAGTAGAACAGAATGCAGAAACTATCGGGGAATAAAACTGATGAGTCATTGTGCAAAGATGTTTGAGAAAGTTTTGGAAAGGAGAATTAGGACAAGGATAGAAGGAGGGATGAGGGAAGAACCAAGGCTTCATAACGTAACAGAATTGTCAGAAATAACGAATTAATTTTTGTTACGTTACTGCTTCCGTACCCAAAACAAATGGTATATGAATAACGTTTTTAGTGCGGCAACGAAATAAGGGGTTATAATTTTCCCTGGTTTGTGCTATTAACGTTATAACCAGCAGAGGAAAAGATTCCGTTATTTTAAAATGCGCTCCCGTTATTAACGTTATAAGTCTAGTAACGGTATGACAGCGATTTTGACCCGCTGCGCGCCATCAATAACGTTATTCAGGCAGAGTGATCGATTCAGTTATTTCAAAATGCAAACCTACTAATAACGTTATAAGCCTAGTAACGGTATACGAGAGATTTTAACCAGTTATACGCTATCAATAACGTTATTCAGGGCAGAAAAAATAATTCCGTTATTTAGAAATGTGAAGCCACCAATAACGTTATAAGCTTTGTAACGGTATACGAGCGATATTTACGAGCTTTGCGCTGTCAATAACGTTATTCATGGCAGAAAAATAATTCCGTTATTTAGAAATGCGAACCCACCAATAACGTTATAAGTCTAGTAACGGTATACGAGCGAATTTTACCAGCCATACGCTATCAATAACGTTATTCAGGGCAGAAAAATTAATTCAGTTATTTTGAAATGCGAACCCACCAACAACGTTATAAGTCTAATAACGGTATACAGGCGATTTTTAGCAGCTATGCGCTATCAGTAACATTATTCTAAGCGGAGAAATTGATTCCGTTATTTCAGAAAAGAATCTCGTCAATAACGTTATGGAAGTGTCTATTTGCCCGCTTCCCGGACAAGCATGGAAGGTGACCGTGAACTGACGATGCTGGGCCATATGTAATTCCAGGCCAATTATTTATTCAAACATAGGATAATTACTTCTTGAAATATCAATAATAATCAACATAATGATTTCAATCTGAGCGCGTGCCCCATCAGACAGGGCAAGGCACCTTGCTCGTTTCGATCACGGTCATATTGTAGCCTACGTTAGAAACATGTTTCCTAAAATCAATACGATGGATCCCATTGATTCGAAATAATTCTTGTTGCTTCATATAGGGGTTTGGAACATAGCCTATTGTTCATCAGTCCCATGTAGTTGAAGTCTGATAAACTTTGTTATTTTTGGAGTTGGCAATGGCCTTGACTTAGGAACTATCCACGCATTTTCCTGGAGTGGAAGTGGGAAACCCCAGAAAAACACTCTAAGATAGCTAAGATGGGAATCGAACTCACCTTCTCGCAGTGTTGCCATATAAGGCAGAGTGTAACCTACACACCAAACTTTCACTCCTTTGTGACCAATAAGAGTATTTCTTTCCTAAATGAAACCTCCCGTTCTTGCTTTTCGTTTACTTGGTATCCTATTTTCATTTAGTAGTGATAGAAGCCATTTTTCAGTGATGGTTATTTCTAATGAAGAAAGCTATTCAGTCGGTCAACACGAAATTCGCGTAGACCGAATGAAAAGCTTTCTTTATGATTTTCATTTATGAAAGAATAGGCTTATGACATCACATTTAGTCCATGTGTGTGCGTGTGTGTGTGTGTGTCCCCCCTAATAAAATATAAACTGCTGGAACGATTTCAATGAAACTCGGTAAAGTCATAGTACTATTTTGTCCGACCCCGACCGTGATCTTCAAATTTTATTACAGCTCACCAATCCAACATGGCGACTGTGTGAAATATTTCACTGGCATTCCATATCTCCGAAACTATTACAGATATCACCCTGACATTTTGTACGGTGATAAAATGAACTACTAGATGGGACTCGCAAAATTCCTGTTAAGTAACAAACGAACATGGGGGCCAAGAGAAGTTGATACATTAAAATATATCTTTTTTTCGCGATTAAACCATTCGAGCGCCGTCAAATGGTATAGCAAATGTTATACACCTTGTAATGCACTGATATCTTATTCAGCTCAATTGTTTACATAACCGCAAGATGGTGCCTGTGTGAAATTTAAAAATTAAGTTTTAATTTCTTGTGTCCTAATCATGCGATCGTAGCCAACGTTTGAACAATGAACCTACCGTACGCAATAATCGTCATCTAATAGTACATAGCTCAATGGTCTACACATATTTAGAAATATTTAGACGATTCTCAATGTCAACTAATCAATGACAGCAATCAAACTGAATTGTTTTCATAACCACAAGATGGCGCCTGTGCGAAATTTTAAAATCTCGTATTTAGCCTATTTCCATTTATGAAAAAATAGGCTTATGAGATCACCTTTTGTCCGTGTGTGTGCACCAGGGCCGTGCAATGGGCAAGGTGAAGCAGTGCTAGCAGGTGAAGCTCAGCCCTATTCTGCCTATTTCTGAGCAGTGCAGCACGACATCACACTAGCACTGCAGCGCTTAGTCGCACAAGCACTGTCCATTTGACGGGGTGCTGCAGTACGTTTAGTACTGAGCGCAGAGCCTGGACACTACTGTCGACCAAAGTATTATGTGCACGCGAGTTTGAAGGTTGTTTGTGAAGTAACCAATAGACCTACATAAAATCCAATAACATCATCATTTTCGTCGTTCTATTTTACGTTAGTTCATGTAGGTTTGGAATTTTTTATTTATATTTTAATATTTTTTTATCGCAGTTGGAACACAAAACGTGCACGTTTTTAACCGTGTTTCAACCATGCGTCACATTTAAGAATTATTATCTAAAAAATCGATCATCAGATCGAATCCAAATTTTAACACAATATACATTGGAATGTTGTATAACTGGTTTATTAATTTCAAAATTGTGTGTGTCCAAGAAACAAAGTTGTTATCATTTTTGTAAGGTAACTTTTTCTCGGCTCCAGGTGGTTGGAAAATGTAGTTCTTGGTTGCGTTGTAATCGTTATATATCAAAACGTTATGCTGTATGACTGTGAAATACGTAAATTAATTCACTTATTTTATATCGGTTTGTATTTGTACGAGGAAATAACACATGGTTCACCAGCTAGCCGCTCCGTGAAAAGCTGTACAGCGTTGCCGAAATGGTGCTCACACGCATCATGGCGCGTCTCGCTCGAAAGTGCTGGGCTCCATCTCAGCAACGCTGTACAGCTTTTCCCGGAGCGGCTAGCTGGTGAACCATGTGTTATTTCCTCGTACAAATATAAACCGATGTAAAATAAGTGAATTAATTTACGTATTTCACAGTCACACAGCATAACTTTTTGATGCATAACGATTACAACGCAACCAAGAACTACATTTTCCAACCACCCCGAGCCGAGAAAAAGTTACCTTACAACAATGATAACAACTTTGTTTCTTGGACACACAAAAATGTGAAATGAATAAACCAGTTATACAACATCCCAATGTATATTGTGTTGAAATTTGGACTCGATCTGATGACGGGCTTTTGAGATAATAATTCTTAAATGTGACGCATGGTTGAAACACGCTTAAAAACGTGCACTTTTTGTGTTCCAGCTGCGATAAAAAATATTAAAATATAAATTAAAAAATCCAAACCTACATGAACTAATGTAAAATAGAACGACGAAAATGTTGATGGTATTGGATTTTATGTAGGTCTATTGGTTACTTCACAAACAACCTTCAAACTCGAGTACACATAATACTTTGGTCGACAGTAGCACTGCAGCGCTTAGTCGCACAAGCACTGTCCATTTGACGGGGTGCTGCAGTACGCTTAGTACTGAGCGCAGAGCCTGGGCACTAGGCGCACTGGAGCCAACATTTTGTCATATGCTTGTGGTCTGCCGTGCTCATACCGTCTTTTGTGCCTGGGGAGCACAAACATACCATAGTGGGAAAGTCACACCTTAAAGAAACACACCGAAGACGTATAAAACATGATATTTGGACGTACATGAACCAGATCTGCAAGGATATAAGAAGTTGCATACTTTTTAGCCTATTTTTATTTATGAAAAAATAAGCTTATGAGATCAACTTTTGTCCGTGAGTCTGTCCCTGTGTGCGCGTGTGTGTGTGATATGGTATGTGCCCCCCCCCCCCTAATAACTTGTAAACCGCTGGAGCGATTGCAATGAAACTCGGTAAGTTCATAGCACTATTCCACACCACCCCGACCGTGCCCTTCAAATTTTGTTACATCCCACCAATCCAACATGGCGGCTGTGCGAAATATTTCACCAGCATTCGATATCTACGAAACTATTACCGATATCACCCTGGAATATTTCACGGTGATAAAGGGAACTACTAGAAGTTCACCAATGTGATTTTTGAAAACCTGATAACTACAGAACCAACATGGCGGCCAAGCAAATTTGCGACTTTTAAATAGACGTTTCTCACGATTTAACCAACCAAACGCAATGCAACTTGGTACAGTATATGTTTATACACATTGTAATCTGATGAACCCGCTGAGCTAAGGTTCATGTGATATTTTCCAAGATAGCACATTTATGATGGGTTGTAGTACCTTTGAACACACCCAGAAAGCCACGTGGAGCTGAGAGCTCATGCTATGCTCTTTGAAGTAGCGGTGAATCGCACTTTTGACTTTGGTGAAGTCTGCTAATTATTTATCTGAGGTCTTATTAATCAATTTTATCTTTCCAGGAGACTCAGAATATTCCATTTCGTCATTCAGCATTATTAAAACATTTTGGAGATTGTTATTTTCGCTTAAGGTAAGGTAATACCCTTGCAGATACGCAAATAGGAATGTAAGTAGTCGCTCAACGACTTTGGTTTGACGACCTACTTCCTCGAGGAACCCTGTGCCTTGCACTACGTCTGGAGAATCCGCCCCGTGTAGGCGTGAAGTTACATCCGTCTTGTTAGACGTAGAAAATATCCGCTGTTTAGCGTGGAAAGTATAATCAGCTGCCATCGAGCACGAATACGTTACGATACGAGTGATAAGTAAGAATTGTATAGTGAATTATTTGCACTACATCTGGAAAATCCGCCCTGTGTTGGCGTGAACTTGTATCCGTCGTGTCAGACGTAGAAAATATCCGCTGTTTAGCGAGGAAGTTATCATCGGGTGCCATCGTGCACGAATATTCTATAAATCACTGTTACTTATGCACAGTGAACAACAAGAAGCATATTGTGAAATAATTGGCAAGTATAGTGAATTTTATAACATTACCGTAACACCACATTTTTGTACCCACGTGTTTGTGGAGGGCCGAGAGCCTGGTGAAAAATATAGAGGTAAACGTGTTATAACTATTTTAAGCAAGTGTGATTATGAAAATACAATATATTTGAATTGCCATAGTGAATTTTTCAATTACAAAACGACGCACATTTCACGGATGCCACGTGATGTAAAAAGTGGCGTCAGTACACGTGAAGAACCACAGAACAGTGCTTGATCACGTATTAATTCAATATCTGCGAAGTAAAGGCTGTGTTATCAATTGCAATTAAAGCCTGTAACATTTTCAACGAACATTGTGATTTTTGAAGTGAAAGAATGAACTACTACACGATTTATTCCACCACCCACGTGATCAAATTATTCTACACCATGTTTGAGACCGACATCATGGGCTAATACCATCATGGTATGAGGGTGATGTATCTATTGGAACCAACATGATGGTGGAACTTCCAGAACAGCGAACGAGGAGGAAGGAACCCAGGATGCCATTCCCAGGCAGGTCCAGTACATTCACGAAGTTGACGACAGGGACAGATCGAACCCTGGTCTTTGGGAGAGTCCAGATCGGAGTCCTGATGAGGATGATGCCGTTCCGGAGAGCCAGAGGTGAATTTGTTCAACCCTTGTCGTTGAACAGAGGGCTGAGTGAGAGCTCCTCCATTTCGTCAGTTTTTGTACACCCTTTCTTGTTCTAGTTTCTGGTGGTATAGTAGGTTCAATGTAGTTTGTGAACCAACCGAACTCAGTGACAGCCATTTTTATAGGTAAGGAATGTAACTAGTCTAATTAGATGTCATTTATTTCAGTTAGAGTGAGTTACCCTTGGGTCAGACATTTTGGTCAGCCCTGGTGCAGCTTGATGGACGTCGTAGAACGTCAATGCCTATCTTTTTCTAAACGTGACCGTAGTCATTTGAGGCTACTTTGTTTAACCCTATCTGGGGTGATTTTTCAAGTCTTTGCTGACTTTAATTATGGCAATCAGATGCCATGGTTATATTTCTTTAACTGCATTTTTTGCAACCAGTCTTTGTTACACCCCTGACTTCGTTAGAGCAGTCGTATCAGTTAGGTAATCGACTGTAATTACCAGTTTTGTAACTGCATTATATTTCATTTGAGATGTTGCTCAGAAGCCATCTGGTCAAGTGTGGACCTTATAAGTGAGAAGGCGGTTTAGGACGTGGACCATAGAGACCTATGTCGAGTTGACTCACACCTTAAGAACTAGATGGAGAATCGAGTACTAAAAAATTACTACACTCTTCGAGTAAAAGTTGTAGACAAAATTTTAATAACATAAAAGACATAACAAAGAGGACGTGAGCAGCGCATGAAATGGTAAATGAGGGTTGATGGGGCTGTAAATAAAAGTATACAAATTAGCAAGAGGTAAACATAAAAATAGAACACACACAATGAAAAGACTATCAAAAGGATGAGCAGAGAAGCCTGACCCTAGTTAGATTGGAGATCGTAGCGAAATAACCATTTGTGACTTCAATGGGAAAGCTAATTAAAATAAATAAGAAATAATACGTTCGTCCCACCACAGGCTGATTACAGAAAGTAACCAGAAGAGATAGTCTAAAAAGCATATGAAGTCGTACCAACCAAGAACAAAACCCCTTAAATGAACTAAAAAATATGTCTCACAAATAAGTACTACAGTAAACAGATAACTACGGTATCGGTCAAACATCATCCACTTACTACAGTATAACACGACGACGACCATAAATAAAGGAAAGAAAAACATACACAACCCTTAAGAGAAACAATTTACAACTCCTCAAAACAAAACAGCAACTGACTTCATAAACTTTCTGAATAAATCTTCTTCTCGGACGAAAGTATGAGATTCAATCATCTTGCCGAAAGTAAAATGAGCATCAATGACAGTCCCCGGGTACTTGCCACAAACACACATATCACAAACTGCAAGAATAATCGATACACCTCATTTAATAAACGTAAAGAGTACGCACGTTGTTTCCCGACCGAAAGCAACAAACACAACCCCATAAATTACCCTCAACTTTCGGTCAAGCTCCCACTTAAACAAGACGTTAACCCACCCTTAACCACATGTCTAGAAACGTGATTATACCATGAAAAGCCTTTCGACACAAACCAAAGAATATGTCAGCCCAGTCCTTAAGGAAAATAAGAAAACCTAGTCGGTTATCCTTAAGGTTGCACGAATGACTGACATCTCAAAAGAAACACAATAACCCTTAATACACAAACAAATAAAATATTGATGAGTGTTCCGACTATCAGACAAGGACAGAAAGTCATCTTAAGCACAAACACACACCCTCCAAGTCGAGGTCCAAAATACGCGAACTAACTTAAAATACTAACCCCTCAAAAATCTTGTAACATCCCATACTATTACAAGGAGTAGACGTTAGTAAGAAATACCTCCCAAACTACAATCACGTTTCATGACGAACAATGAGAAAAATACGGCAGAAAAATAACACCAATCTAACAAATCAAAAACAATAACGGCAATAAACCAAAAATAAATAAAATCCCAAACAACAACGCGTTTCCTCTCCACGCTATGTATACAAAGGGGAGGACAATAGACAAGCAAGTATAACCAAAAGAATTACAATCTCCAATCTAACTTAAATACCGCAGGAACTAGGGACATACTATCACCAAAGGATGGGAGCACATGACACTATTTGCTTAACTGCATATTACACTTCACTCTTTGATAATAGGCTTCAAGATAAAATATGACACTTAGCTTTGGATACGACGTTCTGGATGTTCTCGATGATATAACATTTTAATAACAATTCCATTTTCCTGTCCTTTTAGTTGTGGTATCAACAGCCATAATCCCGTCATGTCCCATCGATCGTTTCCAAATCCGGTAGATATATTCATAATTAGACAACAGCATCTTTAAGCAGACCAAACGGTAGTAGAAGTTATGTCTCCGACCCTCACTTCTTCTCTTTGTCAACACGATTCTCTCGACATAACAATAACTGCAGTCGAGTTCCACAGAGCCAGAGCACAAACTCCACAGCGGGCGCGTTTTATTTACTCCAGAACAGGTTGCGCTTCAAATATAAACCTACAGATGGCAGACTATACAACAACTCGTTTCTCATCGGTCCGTTAATAACGTAGTAACGGATCAATAAGTAAAAGGGATGTTTCGTTGTCTAGCATCGAACTCAGTTCCCAACGTATCATTAAGCAGATCCAGAGTGTGGAATCTGCGTCACAATTATTATTTTGTTAGTGTCATGTGAAGACACGTATTTATTTGATGTTGTACAAGCAACTACTAAAGTATTTTATCTTTGAGAACAAAGAGCTCCAGCAATGTGACATTGCTACCATTTAAATGTCTTTGGTGTAGAAGACAGAATTATATTATTGTATTCAGATTTATAGCGTGTTTTTATACACGCATTCTTCGAGGTTTATAACCTATGGTAAAGGTTTTATGATGAGGCCAGTTGTACAGTTTTTATTTTGCTTAAATCGCCGGCCTTGATAGTTAGTGTGTTGTGTCCGACAGCGCAGGAATGTTGTAGCCTGCAGCGACACAAACTGGTTTGTGACCCAGTGCCCTTGAGAGCACGCTTGTATTATGAGACAGAATTACTTTGACAGAGGACAGAATGCTTGTTGTATTCGCTCTTCCTTTCATTGCAATTATAGCTCATGGAACCCAGTGTCTAACCTTGTATCTGATCACATGTTTTTATAGATTGTTTTTTGTTAGTTAAACGCACTTTTGCGTGTACCGTTGTTGACGTGTACAGTTATGTCAGGTTTTCTATAGTACGTTGTAGGCCGCCCTGTTAAAGGAGGTATTTATTGTATGAAGGTATTTGTGTGTACCATGTCCGGGATTGTTCCCGTTGACCAGATGTTATGGAGGGTGACTGAGTGTGCAGGCCCATCCCAGAGTTATTGAACGCGAGCTGTGCGCCGCTGGTAACTTGTGTTATTGTGTGTCCGAGTTGTTATTGCTCGTTGATTGTATTCCGACTTTTGAGTCGAGGCTTTTGGTGGAGATTGATCTCAGTGGAGACACTCCGTGCCCAGGCTATTGTCAGTATTATTCGCCATAAACCAACGATAACCTAAACCGACATCTTAATAATAAAACGCATAATTTTGGTAAAACAAAAGCTAACTAACGATTTCTTTCTATCTAACCTTGTTCTTTTGCATTTGGAACCTGCTGACATGGCCGTGCTAATGAAGGTATTTCCTTTTGAGGAAATGACTTAGAAACAGCTGACACTTTTGTAGCGACCTGAAGCTTGCTCGAACCTTGAGTTCGTAGCTTGTGGAGCGCAGGCCATGCGATGTTAGACGTAGTCTTTACTACGCAGTCGTCACCGTAACTACACACATTAGATGACTATGGCTTACAAAGAGTAAACCAAGGTGCAGGCAAGCATTTTAATAAAACTGTTGTCTCTTATTGATTATTTATGATGTAAAAGTGTATGAATCCTACATGTTACCCTCTTGTGTGCTGTTAGCACTTAGTTACTAAGAATAATTAAATGGTTTTTTATATGGCTGTTCACTTAGCTTTGAATGTAATTGTTTTCTGTTACGGACGTCATCGCCGTAAATTTTGTTATTAATTGATAGGACTTAGCTAGACGAATTAACGTTAAATGTAAATGCGGAGATGGTATCATCCTAACTTAGATTTATTTTGCTACCCTGTTAAATGTAAATTCTGATATTAGCTTGATCTTGTAACCTGACCTAGGGACTTGCGTCGTACCATTTTCCTAGTGTTGCTGTTGTTGCTTTATTATTGTGAGATAGATCTTTCGCGAGGGTTTTCCGTGACTTCTCAGGTAGGGACCTGCTGTTTATTTTTGATTGTTTATTAGCTTGCGGACTAGCCGATTGAAACCCTCCGAACTAGGATAGGGGCTTGTGAATTTTAACAATACATTTTCACGGTGTTTTACATAAGTCTGGATGTTGATTTTCTCAGTCTAGTTTTTAAGGTGAACCTTTCCTTAGGCAGTCTATGACCATCGTCACCATGTACCACGATCCCTGTGGACTACAGATTCTCGTGCCGCTTTAGCCTATTAGGAAGTTCACCTGATCCTCTCGGCAATTATGTCCGACGGATGAGATGTTAGGGAAGTCATTGCGGTTGTTGGCTATCCTGGCAGCTCCACCGACGGTCTCACTACCGACATCTAACTTCGTTCAATTGTTTACATAACCTCAAGAAGGCGGCTGTGCGAAATATTTCACCGGCATTCTATATCTCTGAAACTATTAGCGATATCACCCTGAAATTTTGTACGGAGATAAAGGGTACTACTGGAATTTCATCTATAAGACTTTCAAAAACCAGTTAACTAAAAAACGAATAGGGCAGCCAAGCGAATTTGAAAATTTTAAATAGACCTTTCTCGCGATTTAATGATCCAAACGCAATGAAACTTGGTACAGGAAATGTTTATACACATTGTAATGCACTGGTATCTATATTTGTTCAATTGTTTACATAACCTCAAGATGGCGAATGTTTGAATCTTAAAATTAAGTTTTTATTTCTTGTGTCGTAATCATGCAATCGAAGTGAGAGTTTGAGTAATGAACCTTTGCAATAATTTTCCTTTAATGGTACGTGACTCTATGGCCTATACATATAACAATCCAACATGGTGACCATCCGAAATATTTAGATGGATGTCAATATCTACGAATCTATTACAGCAATCAAACTAAATTTTTTAATCTTCATTGGGGCTATGAACATAAGTTCACCTATAGGACTTTCAATAACCTGGTGATCACAAATCCAACATGGTGGCGACGCGAAGTATAAATATTCACTTGGTCGTTTCTCGCAATTTAACCATCCGAGTGCAGTGACACTTGGTACAGTAAATCCTTCTACAAATGTTAATCCACTGGCATCTAATTTTTTCATTTGTTTCCATAACTACAAGATGGCAGCTGTGCGAAATTTTAAAATCTCGTTTTTACTTCTTGTGTCCTAATCATGCGATTGAAGTTTGAATACTACACGCACACAATACACTTCACGTAACAGTACACAACTCTAAGACCTACAGATATAAAAATCCAACATGGAGACCATGCGCAATATTTAGCCGGTTCTCAATATCTGCCAATCTATTACAGCAATCAAACTGAACTTTTGTATGTTGATAGAGGCAATTAACATAAGTAGGATATATGAATATAGGCTGTATAATTCTTCACGGAACTACTTGTTGGGTTAGTTATTGTTGTTTTAAGGGGCGGAACTACGAGGTCTTCTGCCCTTACTTTTTGGGTGACGTAGCAGGTGCAGCGAGATATAATAATCCTAAAAATGGAATCAAGCATATTGGTAATCATGCATGTGACAGTAACAGGGCCGGTATGGAATCAGGAGTGTTAAAATATTTTTTTTTAATTTGTTGACATAATGTCACAAACCAGCCGACGTAGCTACACACGCTAACGTGCATAGTCAGACTACACCGAACTCGAAATACCACACACAACCATTTCATACCTTGCCTCATTAATTTCATTTGTCATTAAATCCTCTCATTAGATTGACGTCATGAAGGGCATCTATCCGTAATATCATTCCCACAAGAAAACTGTCTCACCATATCCCCTTCCTCATAGCAACCTAAATAATTACGGGTAGAACAAAAAAACTACATTAGGACTATAAAGCTATAGTCTACAGTATTTCAATAACAAGATTCTGAATTCACCAACTGATTAGATTGGTGCTGTTCAGGGATATGTGAATTCGAGAAACGTGCGTTAGTAAATTTATCAGGTTTTTAAACTGAACAATATTCCGTCGCAATCTGAGGTAATTTATGTCTTTTATTCGTATTTTCAACATCGCCTGAAACAATAACTCATGGAATTTACCTACACATAAGATATACGGCAAAATAAGCAAGTTGACATGAAATCCTTCTAACTTTTGAAGTTTTAGGACAATTTTCATTATTTCAACAGTATGGAGACCAAGAGTGCTCTTCATTGTAAAACAATTTTGCTCTGAAAATTACAAAATATGTTGTCTGTCTTTCTACCAGCTTGTCGGTATTTATTTCGGTTGTTTGTTGGTTTTTGGAACTATTCGGCTCTTTGGTTATGGTATGCGAACCATCTCTCTAACTTACCAGGGCAATGTAATGCCAAAAATAAGAAGAAAGGTGTACTATTACAGTTCGTGCTGAAATTACATGGCATCGTGCAATAGATTGCGCTGGCAATGAAAGAGAACACCTTGTGGTGTAGCGGCTAACATTCTTGGCTGTCGCCCCGGTGGTCCGGGTTTGATTCCCTGGCCTGCCAAGAAATTTAATTTCGGTTTGAGGTACTGAAATGGTATCGATGATACCTAAGTCATCAAAGGGGTGTTCATTTTGAGGACTTGCGCCAGGTCAGTGAGCACAAGTTTTCCTTTTTTTTCTACATTCTTATTCTGCAATTCGAACATTCATATGGGAACTCGGAGAGAAACTCACCTCGTAGAGTTGTTAGAATAGCTTCCGTAAAATATTCTCAAAGGCCAATGCTACAAGTAGCCGTCGTGAGTTTATCCAATTGCATATTTATATGTAATCCACGCATCGTATTTAAGAACATTTGATTTTCATAGCATTCTATGTTCTGGGCATTGGAAAACCTCGAAGCTAATTTCGCAATTTTCAGTGAATGAACATCCAAAGTATAGTAATCATCATGTAGGGACACCGTGCCACATATATACAGAGAGTGCAAGAATTGCTTGACGGCAAGTTGACAAGGTGCGTAATTTGTGTTTGTGCAACGAATGAGGTTTTCATTACGGTGATGATGATGAAGATGGTGGTAACGATGAAGACGGTGATTTGCTAGTTAGGAACCAAAGGAATACTTGAGAATTAAGCCTGAAGCGGATGTATGGAAAAAACACAATGAACTTGCTGGTTGATTGCGAAAGTGTCTAATCACCATATTTTATGGAGAACAATTTATCCAGAAGTACACATGAAAGGGAGTAGTCAAGCACAAATAGGTGGAGGCAAAGGTTGCTCTTGTGTGAGACTGTATGCTGCAACCACTGTGGAGTGTCTGATAACCTAGCTCCGTTCAAACACCAAAATTAAGAAGGGAATCACCGACATAGATCTAAGATGCGTCTGTAACATTTCAGAAATGTTACGCGATCCATGTTTTCGTGTCTTCCTCGTGTTAGAAGCAAAAGTACAATAGAATAATAATTGTTATTGGCCGTAAGAAGGATACAAGATTTATGCTGGACCCCACCATCAGATGTGAAGTAACCATCGGCATAACAAGACAGGTCGTTTAGAGCTAACGATAGGCTTCAAAGAGAATTGAAAGCTTGTGGTACGTTTCGAATAAGGGAAAGAAACAACATCACCATTTTTTTAATAACTTATCGTGTTTGGGTATGCCTAACTTAAGTGTAAATGGCATAATTTTGCTATGAAATGAATCCATTCAATAATAGAGAATTGATCTACAATGTACTCGGGAACAGTATGGACGTAGTCTATTGGTATCTAATAACATTTTATTGCCAATAATAATAGTCTAATAATACGAATAATAATAATAATAATATGACGAGAAGAGAAGAACGACTTCGAGAAATCCAGCCGCGACAGGCTGGCCACGCGCCCCTGAACTGAGAGTTCCAGCGTAGACAGTGCTGACAGTGTGCGCCTGGGTCATATGGCCCTAAAAGCACTTGCCTGGCTTGCAGGGTACCACGACATACTATACACAGCTCACTCGCACACGTAGCTAGCGGCAGGCGGGGAGAGTCAAGGACACAGATTACCTACTGACATGACATGACGTCACGCACCTACGCCGGGCCTTGGTGTGCATCCCCCCCCCTCCCCCCCCCCTCTTCCCCCACACCCCACCTAATAAAATCTAAGCGGCTGGAGCGATTTCAATGAAATTCGGTAAGGTCATAGTAGGCCTATTATTCTGGCCGACCCCGATCGTGCCCTTCAAAGCTTATTATGTTTCACCAATTCAACATGGTGGCTGTACGAAATATCTCACTGGCATTCTATATCTCCGAAACTGTCACCGATATCACCATGAAATTTTGTACGGTGATAAAAGTCACTTAAGTGACTTTCATAAACCTGTTAACTACAAAACGAACATGGCGGCCAAGTGAATTTAAACATTTAAATAGACTTTTCTGGCGATTTAACCATCCGAACGCAGTGAAATTTGGTACAGCAATTGTTTATATACATTGTAATGAACTGATATCTATTTTTGTTAAATTGTTTACATACACTCATGATGGCAGTTGTGCAAAATTTTAAAATTATTGTTTTATTTCTTGTGTCCCAATCATGCGATAGAAGTCAACGTTTGAATAATGAACCTACGCAATAATAGTCATCTAATAGTATATAACTCTATGGTCTACATATAGGGTCTTTCATATTAAGTAAGAACGACGAGCGGCGGTTTTGTTATTCGCTACTGCAGCGGGCTTGGCCGAGTTTCTGGCGCCCCACGGCCCCCTGCTGTAGTATTGAAAGCGCGCACATAGTACAAACTTGACCTTGCAATAAGCGTGCAGGTGTTGTCAGTCGCCAGTCTGAACCTCAGATGGTAACATGTTCAGACAGTTATCATTGCAACATCGTATTTTTGTATGTAAAACTTATTTTAAGTACGAGTCGGCCCGGTGGGTAAGTTCAGCAATTTCTTGATGAAGTGTCACCTTCACTAGCACAGATTCACGTAATTGTAAATAAGTTTGCCACTAGGCCTACTGACTCAGTGCTCAATAAAGAACATAAAATACAAAATCAGAATCATTACAGTGGCAGAACTCACTCGCGTGAGCCAAAATGTGGTTACCGGATACAATGCCTGTATAACCCGGGAAGGACGACACTTCCAGCATCTTTTATAAGGTAATATTTCATACAGGATTGTACACACGCTTAAAGCAGGCGGCCACGGCGCGCCACAAGCTCGACCAAGGCCACCGCAGCAGCAGGAAAGGGGAGCGAAAGTCAAGTGAGAGAGTGATGACCTTACCCCTTACCTGACGGTATGGGATTCCTGAGCATCTAGTCCGATGTTGCGCTTGACTGTGACTGTGATGGCTAGTTCTGAATTATTGTTCAGTTCTGGATATTTCTGAGTGATCCTTTGAAATTTTACCAGTTTGTACTTACGATTTCTAATTTTTCATGTTGTTTTTCCTGTTTTTAGTTCATCGATCCCTTTAATTACTTTTTACTTAGTTTATTTTACCTGCAACACCATTATTTTTAGTGTTCGTTAGGTGTTCTATTTTCGGCAATTTATTTTTGGACAGTATCTCAGGTAGATCATATACATGTACGATGTACATATAGGTACGACTGATGGAGAGCATTACGGTCATCAAGGGCAGTTAGTTTTACATTTTAGGTGAAAAATGGAGCCACCACCAAAACCGATTCAAGGCAGGACTGGCATGCAAAACGAAATGTGTTATCAATTTAAATTAGCGTCGCGAAATTAAATTGTTCAAAGGAATAAAATTTCACTCCTGGCGCAAAATACAATTAGTAACAGAATTTTAATTTCGCTGCAGAGGCGAAATAAATTCATTAGTCTTTTAATTTCGCTTCCGGCGCGAAATAAAATGCATTACTGACTTTTAAATTTCACTCCCGGTGCGAAATAAAATTCGTACCAGACTTTAAATTTCGCTCCCAGCGTGAAATAAAATCCGTTACAGACTTTTAATTTCGCTCCCGGCTACAAACAGAATTCTTAACAGACTGTTTTAACTTTGCTCCTGGCGTGAAATAAAATTCATTGAAGACTTTTCATTTCGCTCTTGGCGTAAAATAAAAACCGTTAGTCTTTTAAATTCGCTTCCGGCGCGAAATTAAAAAAAAAAATACAGACTTTCAATTTCACTCCGGGCACGAAATAAAATTCGTTACAGACTTTCAATTTCGCTCCAGGCTCGAAATAAAATTCATTACAGACTTTTAATTTTGCTCCTGGCCTGAAATAAAATTCTATACAAGACTTTTCATTTCGCTCCAGGCACGAAATGAAAACCGCTACAGTCTCTTAATTTTGCTCCCGGCGCGAAATAACATTTATAACGACTGTTAATTTTGCTCCTGGTATGACAAAAATTGCTGGCCCCATGGTGTTGGGGATAGCGTGCCTGCTTCTCACCTGGAGGCCCCGGGTTCGATTCCCGGCTCCGTTAGTTATTTTAGAAACGGACGTGTGGGTTGGAACGGGGTGCACTCAGCCTCGAGAGTAGCTGTCTGAAAGTCACGAAAACCAAGATTAACGGCCAAGGGAACCCGATGCGCTGACCAATATCTGCAGATGCCTGGGCAGTGGTCGCTTGGTACGCCTAGGCCTTTCATGGGATGTAGTGCCACGGTTTATTTTAATGACACAAAATTCCCAAACAGCAATTAGTTTCGCCCCCGGCGTGAATTTAAAATGCATGGAACATATCATTTCATGTCTGAAATTAAATCTGGTCTGGCATGCGAAACAAAATGGTTGTGGACGCGTTAACATTTTCATTTCGCCATGAGCGTGATATTCGGGTGCGAAATGATATTGATTGTAAGCGCGAAAATTAAAATGGAAGCAAAATGTAATTCTAAGCACAATAACATAGTGAAAGGCGACGCAAAACTAATTGCAGTGCGAAACGAAATACTGTACGTGCCATGGACAGTATAAATGCGCTGAGGGTAAGAAGGAAGTAGTAAGGAATGCCAAGCCCCCCCGAAATTTCCGGAAGTGTAAGAATAAAGAATGTAGAAATGAGAGGAATATCCCCTCAACCCTGTTGTTCGAGTAACCCGCCTCCGAAACAGAACTCCATATACTACCACAGACGATTTTCTGTTATTTGTATCTCTTCAGTCAGTCAACATTAATTTACCCGATAACTGGGTGGGGTACAACGTATATAAGATGTAAGTAACACTCCTGAAAAAAAAAATACATGTATTAAATTTAAGATCACTAAAATTGCTGCGTTATAATCGTGACCATAAACTAATACATATAATGTTATTTACATATTACTGTATATGCATTGTACCCCTCCCAGTTATTGGGCAAATTAGTGTTGACTGACTGAAGAGTTACAACTGACAATTTGTATTGTAATTGGAGTTCGTCACTTATCTTGAATGTCTGTCCACACAGCACATTCGTCTTCTTGTTCGCTATAGAACAAGTAAAGGTGCTTGTTGCCCCATTGCGTTATGAACGTCAGGGAGGGCCAGCCACGAGTCCGAGGTGCAGTCAACGACGATGGTCATGTTGATGCCATAGCACTGACTTTCTCCTCTACTGGAGTGATGACCATTGAATGACTCACGTTGCTGTTGCAGCCCTGCAGATTGTGCAGGCGGTGAACGGTAATAAGACTGCTACTGCTGCCAACGTCAGGACTTTGAACATCGCTCGGAACATAATTTCACTCTCGAAACGAATACATTTTAATTTCAACTACGAAATGAAATGTTCCATTCATTTTAAATTCACATCGGAGGGCGAAACTAAATACCGCTTGGGAATTTTATTTCACGCCGGGTGCGAAATTAAAAGTCTGTAACGAATTTTATTTCGCGCAGGGAACGAAATTAAAAGTCTGTAACCGAGTTTTATTTCGCGCCGGGAGCGAAATTAAAATTCTGTGACGAATTTTATTTCGCACCGGAAGCGAAATTAAAAGTCTGTATTGAATTTTATTTTGCGCCGCGAGTAAAATTAAAAGTCTGTAATGAATTGTATTTCGTGCCGGGAGTGAAATTAAAAGACTGCAACGAATTTTATTTCGCACCGGAAGCGAAATTAAAAGTCTGTATCGAATTTTATTTTGCGCCGCGAGTGAAATTAAAAGTCTGTAATGAATTGTATTTCGCGCCGGGAGCGAAATTAAAAGATTGTAACGATTTTTTTTTCGCGCCGTGAGTGAAATTTTATTCAATTGTACAATGTTATTTCGCGTTGCTATTAAGTTTCGCGTTGATTTCGCTATGTCATTTCGCTTCGAATTAAGTTTCGCTTCGATTTAATTTCCCGCCGACAATCATTGTCATTTCGCTCCCGAGTATCGCGCTCACGGCGAAATTCAAATATATTCGCCCCCACAGCAATACATTTCGTTTCGCATGCCAGCCCTGATTCAAGGGCATACCACTAAATCCCAGGGGGAATTGCGACTACCATTGACCAAAATATTATGTGTACTCGAGTTTGAAGGTTGTTTGTGAAGTAACCAATAGACCTACATAAAATCCAATAACATCATCATTTTCGTCGTTCTGTTTTACGTTAGTTCATATTGGTTTGGATTTTTTAAATATATTTTAATATTTCTTATCGCAGTTGGAACACAAAAAGTGCCCGCTTTTAAGCGTGTTTCAACCATGCGTCACATTTAAGAATTATTATCTCACAAACCCGTCAACAGATCGAATCCAAATTTTAACACAATATACATTGGAATGTTGTATAACTGGTTCATTAATTTTAAAATTTTGTATGGCCAAGAAACAAAGTTGTTATCATTTTGGTAAGGTAACTTTTTCTCGTCTCGGGTTGGTTTGAAAATGTAGTTCTTGGTCGCGTTGTAATCCTTATACATCAAAAAGGTATGCTGTATGATTGTGAAATACGTAAATTAATTCACTTATTTTATATCGGTTTGTATTTGTATGGGGAATTAAGACATGGTTCACCAGTTGGCCGCTCCTGTAAAAGCTGTACAGCGTTGCCAAGATGGGCTCCATCACGCGTCAAGGCGCGATTCGCTCGGAAGTAATGGGCTCCATATCAGCAATGCTGTACAGAATATCCCGGAGCGTCTAGCTGGTGAACCATGTCTTAATTCCCCGTATAAATACAAACCGATATAAAATAAGTGAATTAATTTACGTATTTCACAGTCACACATCATAACTTTTTGATGTATAAGGATTACAACGCAACCAAGAACTACATTTTACAACGACCCCGAACCGAGAAATAGTTACCTTACAAAAATGATAACAAAATTCGTTCTTGAACACACGACATGTTGAAATTAATAAACCTGTTATACAACATTCCAATGTATATTGTGCTAAAATTTGGATTCGATCTGATGACGGGTTTGTGAGATAATAATTATTATATGTGACGCATGGTTGAAACACGCTTAAAAACTGTCACCTTTTGTGTTTCAACTGCGATAAAAAAATATAAATAAAAAATCCAAACCTACATGAACTAACGTAAAATAGAACGACGAAAATGATTATGTTAGTGGATTTTATATAGGTCTATTGGTTACTTCACAAACAACCTTCAAACTCGAGTGCACATAATATTTTGGTCGACAGTACTGTACTAAGAAAAGGAAGCCAGGCCCTAAGAAAAACCTCTACACATACATAAGATTTTTTTCCCTAGTTTATATTTGAAATTACGCTTGCATTAGAGAATGTGTAAAGTACTGAACAGTTTTGATTTCACTTTAAATTTATTTGTACAAGTTGGATGACTGAACGTCACCCCACAATCTGCACGCTACTTGGCTGAACAGCGGATGCTTGGTAGAACTAGGCCCTTCAACGGCTGTCGCTCCACGGGTTTAGTCTTTTTTTGAACTTCTAATATATAAGTGTAAGAGTACAAGACCACGAACTATTCAGTGGCAACTTTTTTCAGAGAAGAGAGTTCGAATTCAAACGGAAACAATGCGTTGTGTGGAAAAGTAAGACGCAGCCATTGTGAAAATGGAAAATTGGTCTCCATAGATACTGACGACAGTCAACCGCATGTTCTCTAGGTGCAAGCGTCCTGCATAAATATCCACTTCCTTTGTACGCTCTCAGAAAACGAAGAAAAGTCCCAGCAGAGCTTGTGTATTGGCGTATTGAACGAAATAAAAGGTAAGGAACTGAAGCAATGTTTCAGCAGATGTTTATTGCCATTCAGAAATTCCTTCTTATTTGATGATGTTTTTCCTAGGAAACTGTCATCAGTCGAACATCTCTCATTGACTAGTTCACCTGTCAATCAACCTACCATTGTGGTTGCATCTGAAGTTCAGTTGTGTCTTGTGTTTCGCAGGGTTTTCCACACTCCCTCCAGGTAAATGCCGAGATAGTACATTACTTAAAGACTCAGGGCACCTGCCCCATCCCTGGCTCTAATACAGTAACACACATAGTCAACTACATGGGACTGATGACCAAGATATGCCAAGCCCCTACAATGTATTATTATCAACAAGAACAAGAACAAGAATGTTTGAGGAAGTAAGAAAGTATCTGTATAAACACATTGTGTCAACGTTACATAAGCATGACATTACTATAATTTTATTGCTCAGATATTGTTCCTCGCCTAGGCACTTGTACATGTAACTCGCCGAACAACAATATTCGTCAACTCGGCGTGTTCATCATTTTCCTTGCGCTAGAGATCTTGTATAGCCGCGCCGCTACTCCTACCACCCTTTTCAAAACAATTCCCAAACTAATGCCGACGATTCCATTCACCCGATTTTATTTATGAAAAATGCATTGGAATCAGGAAATAAATCTCCGTTTTCGTATTACCAGTTTTTTTCTTCATATTTTAAGCAGAAATATAAAAAATTGCTAGTAACGTCTTTGTTTTTCACATTTTGGGAAATGCATTGAATTGATATCTATTTTATTGCACTCTAGTATACATAGTGGTTTTGACATCGCAAATACGAGCCTGACTTAGGTGCTGCTACGTGGTGTCAGAATTACAAACTAAAAATCGGGACATTTAGTCTTAATAGTATCTGGCTGCTGCACAGACTGCTGTGTTGCCTGCTGGTGTGTCCCTTCCCCGTGCTGTCCGATCGTGACGTCACAGTTCCCTCTTCATTGCAATGTAAAGTAGTCAGGGATGTTTCAGCTACGTTATCTGATGGTTGAGTTACTTCCGCAATGCTATATGTGTTTGTAGAATGGGGCCTGTTATGAAAGGCCTCTGATATGGCTGGATATTCAGGGGAAGGTACTGCAGTTTCCATGTCGGTAGTGTCGCTTAGCTTACTACTCCCATCTGACTCGCCCAGCACCGTGCTGTAGGTTTGTTGTCTGACGTGAAGTACCGGGCGATTCCTTCTGTTCGGACAGTCTATTTGTAAGTGGGAGGTTTCTTTACAATAAAAGCAATACTTAGCTTGTCCTTCATGTTAACAGAACTTTACAATCATTGACCGTCAAATATGATGGAATGGGGTATTTAAGTTCAATTGTTACAATACGTATGCCATTACTTACAGCAGAAAATTCATATACTTCATTCCAGCACTCGTACCGTATGTCCTTGAGAACTCCATGCGTAGAAAGCACGCGGGAGAGCCTTTCATTGTTGACTTCGGGAGGAGATTAAACAGACACGCACACGTTTTGTTAAAGAGTCTGAAGCAGTGATAGTTATCTTTGTGGTGTTACCGCTAGCTAGCCGGAAGGATTTCACACCTTCATGTCGAGATAATATGTTTTCATAAAGTAAGGTGTACACTAATTTAATGTACACGGAATTTTCCCCGTTTTCTAGTTGATTCGCTAGTACTTGATCTCTATTAAGCTTCAAGTCGTTTGCTATCCACCTAGGCCTATGTATTTCAAGTGGTGTGGGTCTGTTGTTCCTTTCTTCAAAAGCTCATTTAAGAGTGTTTTTCCGGACATTCGCCACTTTCGCAAGTTCAACAAGCAGTTCCGTGACAAACTAAGGAGCCTATTTTTCTTAAACTTAAAGATTCATGCCAATGTTTAATCTATATGGAACCGACAGCATTGGCTCAGCTGGCTAAAGCGCAGCATTAGGCCATGGGGCCAAGCTCTCTGCTGACTCGGTAGACGCGTGGGTTCGAGCCCCACCGTCGGCCGTCCTTGAAATGGTTTTCCGTGGTTTCCCATTTTCAACACCAGGCAAATGCTGGGACGGTACCTTCTGATAGGCCACGGCCGATTCCTTCCACATCCTTGCCCTGTTTCATTCATCCTCATCCATTCCATCTCTCATCCCGACGCGCAGGTCGCCCACGGGCGTCGAATAGAAAGACCTGCACTCGGCCTCTCAGGAGACCACACGACAAAAAAAAAAAAAAAAAAAAAATCTATATGGAACTATCTAAGTTAATGACGAAATTAAGTTGGTAATATCAAAATTTCTAATTAATTCGAAATATACCTGCACTACAGTTGGAAGCCCTGGTGACTTAATATATTCTTAGTTCCATCTCTTAAGGTACAGAACACAAAATTTGATTGAAGTTCAATGGATAACGCGGACGTTACATGCAGTTAGATATTGGATCTATCAGTGCGCGTAAAATCATGTTGGCAACAATGTCATGCATGTCTTGGTCAGAAATAATCTGACATTATATGATCTATTGTTGTGCCAATTTTGGACGAAATCCATTTGTATGTATAGAAGTTACATGCATTTTAGAATTGAACCTATCATCAGGCTTAGAATCATGTTAGCGGCATTGGCATAATATTAGTTACTCTAAATTAATCTAGAATGTCAGGTACTATACGTGTGCAAGGTTTAGCGTTGTTGGCTTGCATGCATTCTGATATATTAATATAAGGGTAAAAAAGTAGAGACAGCAATTATCAACAGTTGTCAGCAGCTGGTTGCTCTTAAGAATACGCATAGTGATATCTGGTTATGTACGCATAGTAGACTACATACGAAATTTGGTTGAAATCCAATTGATAGTGTAGAAGTTCTATTAATTTAAAAATTTGACCTATCAGCATGCTTAGAATCATTTTGCCAACACTGTCATGTATGGCCTCCTGGAAATTAAACTGAAATATTATTATCTATATAATTATGTGCCAATTTTGGAATAGCTCCCATGCATACCTTCCAAGATATCCAACATGGAGCTCAAATTTCAATTGCGGTTTTTCAGCAGTTGGTAGCACTGACTTCATTTTCATGGCCTTGATGTATTCAGATATAGATCTTTACTCATACCAAATTTGGTTTTGATTGCTTCAGCCGTTTAGGAGTTGATAGGGGGGGGGAGGGACATGCACAGACAGACCATTTGCCCAGATCGATCTCATAAGTCTACTTTTTCCTCATTTTTGCAAAATGTGAAAAGTAGGCTAAAAATACAATACCCTATCACGGTAAGCACTTCCGAGTATTTACAGGCCGGACGTTTGTTTTAGACGAGTGAAAAATCATAATGGAAGCCTGAAGGCGAGTTACTGCAGTACCTGTGTTGTTATCAGCTGCCCCAAGCGGTCCGATGATTGACGAAGCTGTCTCACACTCCTACTGAAGTACAGTCATTGGCAAATATAATGACGTTCTGTTCGTAAATACGTAACGTGTACTTCCTTGTCGCACAATACTTCGCCGTTGACTGTACTGTCTGCAAGTCAGTGTCGCCAGGTGCTCAAGTCTGGAATTCCATTACATCGGATCGGTGGTGACAAATGTGAAGCGATAGTGTGAGAGAGTGTCTCTGTATAGGCTCACCCGCTGGCTTCAAGGTCAAGGGCAATCGTCTAAAACAGACGTCCGGACCTAACACGACGTAGGTTGCAAAGTGACACTTCCACTCTTTCTACTCTATGGAGTTCTCCAACGCAAAATGTATCAAAATGGTGCTATTCTCAATCGATGATGCCGTTTGTAATATAAAAACGATATGCGAATAACGTTATTAGTCCGAATAACGGTATTGAGGGAATATTTTTCGATAGATATATTCAAATAACGTTATTTCTAGTGAGCACTACCATTTCGTTCCTGCGATAACCGATATCCGAATAACGGTATTGGGGGAATAATGTTCGAGAGATGTATTCAAATAACGTTATTTATAGTGAGCACTACCATTTCGTTCCCGCGATAACCGATATAAGAATAACGTTATTAGTCCGAATAACGGTATTGGGGGATTTTTTTGGAGAGATCTATTCAAATAACGTTATTTCTAGTGAACACTACCATTTCGTTCCTGAGATAACCAATATCCGAATAACGTTATTAATCCTAATAACGGTATTGGGGGAATATTTTTCGAGATATGTATTCCGATAACGTTATTTCAGGCGGGCACTACCATTTCGTTCCTTGGTTAACTGATATTCGAATAACGTTATCAGTCCAAATAACGATATTAGGAGATTTTTTTCGAGATATGTATTCCGATAACGTTATTTCAGGTGGGCACTAGTATTTCGTTTCTACGATAACCGATATCCGAGGAACGTTATTAGTCCGAATAACGGTATTATGGGATATTTTTCGAGAGACTTAATCAAATAACGTTATTTCTGTCGGACAATGCTATTTCGTTTCTACGATAACCAATATCAGAATAACGTTATATGGCCCAATAACGTTACCATGCGATACAAATGACTTCCGGATATGAAACGTAACGACCACAATGTGACCAAGACCCATTTTGTTACATAATCTACCCAAACATCCATTTTCGTTATGTTAAGTTATGAAGCCTTGGGAAGAACAACATGGCTTCAGAGCAGGAAGGTCCACAGTGGATTTGATTTTTGCTGTAAGGCAGTTACAAGAACAGCACTGCGAGTATGGAACAGATCTACTGATGGCCTTCCTGGACATTGAGAAAGCATATGACAGTGTATGCAGAAACAAAGTATGGAAGTCCCTGGAGGATAGAGGAGTAGAAAAATGGACTATAAGGAAGATAAAGGAGATGTACAAGGGAAGCTTGAGCTGTGTGAAAGTGGGAGGAGAGAGATCGGACTGGGTGGAACAGAGAAACGGCCTGAAACAAGGAAGTGCACTGGCATCGTTACTTTCATTGTGGTGATGGATGACATAATGGCCCGAGTGGCACAAGTAATTGGGGGAAGGAAAGATGAAAGCAATGGTGTTAGCGGATGATTTGATGATTTGGGGAAAAAAGGAGGAGGAGGTACAGGAACTGTTGGACGTGTAGGAAGGAATAATACAAGGATATGGGATGAAATTTAGCATAAATAAGAGTGAGATGGTGATCACAACAAGGAAGAAGGAAAGAACCACAACGGGAATAACAATTGGTGGGGAACAGCTGAAGAAAGTGGAGAGTTTCAAGTATCTGGGAAGCCTAATACAAGATAATGGAAGAAACTATAGAGAAAAAATGAACGGGGGAGACAGGCAGAAGCATTCCGGAGGAGTGTGAGAAGCATGTTATGGAGCAAGGATGTCCCTCAGAACAGAAAAAAGATCATATATCGGACGTACTATGCCCCTATCCTGACGTATGCCTCGGAGACCTGGGCTATGAAAGGAAGCGAGAAGAGCAAAATTCAGGCCAGTGAGATGAGGTTCTTGAGAAGCAGTATTGGAGCTACAAAGATGGACAGAATAAGAAATGAGAGGACCAGAGAATTAATAAAGGAGGAACCATTGCGGGATGGTATAGAGAAATCTAGACTTAGATGGCATGGACATTTAAAACGAATGGAGGTTGAGAGGATACCCAGGAGGATACAGGAGACGAAGTGGGAAGGAAAGAGACCGAGAGGAAGACCGAGAGGAAGACCGAGAGGAAGACCGAGAGACAGGTGGCTGAAAGGGATGGAAGAAAGCGTGACGAAGAGAGGAGAAGACTGGACAGGGGTGGAAGCTGAGAGATGGTAGGAAGACAGAAGACGTTGGAGTGGCCTGTGTTCCAAACAGACCCGGCCAACGGCTAGAAACTGTGCAAGAGGATGATGATGATGATGATACTACGGCCTACTACGACGAGACAAAGCTCATTTGCAGCCCCTTGGTGTCAGAAAAAAAACCTCGGGGCCCCTAAACAGTCGTAAAGGGTCCCCGAATACTACATTTTAATGCTCTAAAACCAAGAGTTTCTGAGATATTCCCAGAAAACTAATTTCATATAATAAACTAATTTAGGAATGCAAGCCAGTAACCATGACAACAGTGTCTCAAAAGGTACATCCAACTTTCCATCTATTTCTGCAAGAAGTAATGCCACTCCAATTATAAAATTTATGTGAAAGTTTGCAAATGGATATAAGGTTATCACGGAACCAACAAAAACTGTAAAATTCATCAATGCGCTTAAGGGGGTCAAGAGGTACCCTCGATTTTTTCACAAGACTTAAACGTGCGATGTGTCGTACAGAATGTCTATTATATCTTCAAACAGCAACATTATTTTCAAAAAAATCCTGAATTGAAATAGTTTTTTTTTTTTTTTTTTTTTGCTTTTAGGAATTTGGGCCATTGGAGGCTAAAAAAACCTGAATTTTCATGCACCACAAGCCTTTATAATTTATTAAAGGGGTCTTCCTCTGCATGCGCACTTGACACAACAGTGAGGGTCAGTTTTTATGTGACGTGAATTGCATTTCGTCTACGAGGTTTTCAATTTTATTTTCACGTCAGGAAGTACAGGTTAGGTAAATTAGTTTCAGAGCATATTTCAACTAATCATTTATCTTTGTCGACAAACAGGTTCCAAGCCCCTAACCATTGCAACAGTAGCTCAATTGATTACGTCTGGTTATTAATACCGACGACCGTTCGAAGAATGGGTACTTCTGCTAGTATATATATATATATATATATATATATATATATATATATATATATATATATATATATTCTGAAAATTATATTAGCACAGGCAAGATCTTTGTGGCCTACAGAATAACCTAACATTCCCTATCTTATTTTCATTGGCACAGCACATATGACACACTGTAGAACCCTGGATGGTGATGTAAATACTGCACCTACAGCTGATGATCTCTGGTGTTGTAGAGTATTGCTACTGATTCTGGGGTTTGGTTTCCCAAAAAATCAGTCCTATACACTTTCGTACTGACGTATCTAGCTTGCCTCACACGCACACTATTGTTGAACTTTATGATGATGGCTTGTTTGCCGACTTTCACAATCATACGATTTACATTGTTACTCGCTGATTTGAACTTATTATTTCGCTATGAATCCGTTTGGTGAATTACAAATTTCAGTAATCAGACTCGAGTTTCCAGTACCTTACGCTTTTCGAGACAGTAAGTCATTGCTGACTTTCATGAAACTAGGCAGAATAATCTTTGTTGAAAAGTATTCCATCCTGTGGCTCATTACTCAACTCATATCACGCTATAGTGAATCTCCAGATATTCTTTAACTACCAACTCCCCAATTCTTCTAAGTCCAAACATCCTACCAACAATATCAGAGTCCCAGACTCTCCCTAAATCAGAATACCACATCTTACACGATCTAAAACAGAAGACCGCTTCTTCCCAAAATTAAATCAGAATACCTCTCGAGAGCACCAGCTCCAGATGTAGTAAGTACATCCCCCTTCCTTCTCCAGTTCCTGTACCCAGAATCCACACTCAAAAATCACATCAGCCAATTACATGGTACAACTAAATTAGGCCAACTCCTTCCTTTCGCATAGATGCCGCATCTCACCCACCAGTCAAGGGCATGAGTCACCAACGGCCGTGGTGGTTTGAAAATCCCATCAGCGTAAATAGCCTGGTTTCCACGTATATGACGAAATCTGTTGACGACTTGAGCTCACTAGCCTATGAGTCACGGACTTCCTGGTGCTATACCCAACTAAATATACATTATATTGACAAACATTTCAACATATAACCTGGACAAAGACCTCGCAACAAATTATACTATAAATCATGAATTATATTAAATGGTATTAAACGATATTGGAATATATCCACAGATAAATAATTCCATATGAGTAAATGTCGTCATATAAACATATACACATGATAATAATAATAATTATGACAAATTGTATTATCCAAATGTGAGGGTTTGATCCCCATTTATGGTTTCGAAATTTCAGAACATTATGATGAGCATTCTCCTGTGCTCCCTTGCACTCTATCAGGCTGCCGACCGCTCTCTTTGCACCATCGATAGATTGGGCAGTTCCAACGGAATCCAACGTCTTTCCTATGAAACTTGGAACCATGTATGTATATTATTTATCAATGTGTAACATAGTTGCCAAAACTAAAAAGTTACCTTTGTAAATCATACCATCGTTGTAGAACAAAGCTAGTAAATGGATTTTAATCTAGGCAGGGGCTTTGTCTCCTAATATTAAACATTCTGTAATATTGCGTTGATTAACTCAAAACTTAGTTACTTAATTCAATAATAGTGATATATGTTCGTGATAAACTCAAGTCGATGAGAATTACTTTCATTGCATACGTTGACACAGGTAACCGAGACAAACATGACTCCTAGATCCATCGGTCCCTCGTATTCTAAGCTTCAATGTACGGTCAGCTCTTACGTGTTGGATTTTTTCACTTGCTCGGCTAAAGTTACCAAACGATACGTCATGAATGCGTCATCAGGTCTCATGTAGGAATCTGGAAAATATTCAGAAGGTGTGAACTCTGTACCATGCTCCTCGGGAATGACAATCTCTTCCTTCGCTCATATTTTCTGCTCCCAAACTTCGTGTGTTCCAAGCGCATGGCAGTGGGCAATTCTACAGCTTGCTCATCATTTGCCACGACATTTTGTCCGGGCTCCACACGCTGTCCAGTTCAGACAGTGACGTCACTCATAGGGGGCCCGCTTGTTTTCGTAATGTTTAGTTTAAGGCTGGTCTTGTTCTATTTGTCGGAAATTTGTTATTATAATTTTGTGTAATAAGTTAATAATAAATTCTCTTCGTGAGTTGAGCATGAGATCTCCACACCCCCATATAACACCCCGCTTGGGTGAAAATTACGGTATATGAGCTCCTAAACAACCTATAGAAACTCCATCAAAAATTAAGATAATACATAAAATATACTGTATATCAAAATTAATATAGAAGAGGAACGAAACACAAAATTAGTTATTTGACGTGCACAAGAATTGACAGACATGGATGTGTCACAATCCAATAGGTGAAGAGTGAATACAAGAGCAAAATGTTACATGTTTATGTGAAAAATTAAGTTACGTCTTTAATACATAATATTTACTAGCACGTTAAAGATCCACTTTGGGGCAAAATTCCAGCACCCCGGCGTCTTTAAAAGTCTCAATAGTAAAAGGGACGTAAAACCAATAACACTATTAGTATTATTATCTTCATTATATATATAAAACACTAAGGTGTATGTTTCACAAAACCCAAACTTTTAACCCAGAGGGAGTGCAGGGCCGTGCAATGGGCAAGGTGAAGCAGTGCTAGCGAGAAATTTACTCGTGCCGGCCAAGCGCAGCCCTACCCTGCCCATTTCTGAGCAGTGCAGCACGACAGCACACTAGCACTGCACAGCTTAGTCGCACAAGCTGACCGGGTACTGCAGTACGTTTAGTACTGAGTGCCGAGCCTGGATACTAGGAGGACTAGAGCCAACTTTTTGTCATATGCGTGTGGTCTGGCGTGCTCATAACGTCTTTTGTGCAATGGGAGGACAAAAATAGCATAGTGGAAGAGTCACACATTAATGAAACACACTGAAGACGTATAAAACATGATATCTGGACGTACATGAACCAGATCTGCAACAAGGATACAGGAATTTGCATACTTTATGAGCGATGCAGCAGGTGCAGCGTGTATATTAATACTAAAATTGGAATCAAGCATACTGGTAATTATGCATGTGACAGTAACAGGAGAGTTAAAATATATTTTTTAAATTTGTTACCAGCCGTGGTAGCTAAACACGTTAACGTGCATGGTCAGACTACTCCGAACTCGAAAGACCTCACACAGCCACTTCATACCTTACCTCATTAACTTCATTTGTCATTAACCCCTCTCATGAGATTGGCGTCATGAAGGGCATCTATCCATAAAATCATTCCCAAACGGAAACTATCTCACCACATCCCCTACCTCATAGCAACCGGAATAATTATGGGTAGAACAAAAAAAAACTACATTAGAACTATAAACCTGTATTTCAATAACAAGATTCTGAATTCACCAACTGACTAGATTTATTCTGTTCAGGGATATGTGAGTTCGAGAAACATGCGTTAGTAAATTTATCATGATATTAAAATGAAAAATATTCCGTCGCATTTTAAGTTAATATTCTTATTTTCAACATCGCCTGAAACAATACCTCATGGAATTTAACTACGGAAAAGATATATGGCAAAATAAGCAAGTTGACATGAAATCCTTCAAACTTTTGAAGTTTTAGGACAATTTTAACTATATATTTCAACAGTATGGAGACCAAGAATGATATTCATTGTAAAACAATTTTGCTCTGAAAATTACAAAATATGTTGTCTATCTTTCTACCAGCTTACCGGTATTTCTTTCAGTGGAGTGCTTAAGACTGTTTTGTTCGTTACTTTTTGGAATTATTCGACTCTAGGGTTATGGTAAGCGAATGGTCTTCCTAACTTACCAGGGGCTATGTAATGCCAAACATACTAAGAAATGTGTACTATTAAAGTTCGCCCAGTGTAGAAATCACATGGCATCGTGCAATTGATTGCGCTGACAATGGAAGAGACCACCTTGTGGTGCAGCGGCTAACATTCTTGGCTGTCGCCCCGGTAGTCAGGGTTTTATTCCCTGCCCTTCCAAGAAATTTAATTTTGGTTTGAGGTACTGAAATGGTATCGATGATACGTAAGTCATCCAAGCGGTGTTCATATCGAGGACTTGCACCAGGCCAGTGGGCACGAGTTTCCTTTTTTCTTCATTCTTATTTTGCAATTAGAACATTGATATCGAACCTCTGAGAGCAAATCACTTTGTAGACATTATGGTGTTTGAAGCCATTTTTAGCCTATTTTCATTTTATGAAAAAAAAAAGGCTTATGAGATCACCTTTTGTCCGTGTGTGTGTATGTGTGCGTGCGTATGTGTGTGTTGTGTGTGTGTGTCCATAGTAACTACTAAACGGCTGGAGCGATTTCAATGAAACTCGGTATGGCCATAGCACCATTTTGGCCGACCCCGGTCGTGCCCTTCAAATTTTATTACGGCTCACCAATCCAACATGGCGGCTGTGCGAAATACTTCACCAGCATTCAATATCTCCGAAACTGTTACCGATATCACCCTGGTATTGTGTACGGTGATAAAGGGCACTAATAGAAGCTCAACTATTAGACTTTCAAAAACCAACATGGCGACCAAGCGACGTTGAAACTTTTAAATATACTTTTCTCGCGATTTAACCATCCAAACGCAATGAAACTTGGTACAGCAAATGTTTATTCAAATTGCAATGCACTGGCTTCTAATTTAGTTCAATTGATTACAACCTCAAGTTGGCGACTGTGCGAAATATTTCACCGGCGTTCTATATCTCCGAAACTATTACTGATATCACCCTGAAATTTTGTTCGGTGATAAAGGACACTACTACAAGTTCATCTATGTAACTTTCGAAAACCTCTAAAGTACAAAACGAACATGGTGGCCAAGCGAATTTGGAAGATTTTAATAGACTTTTCTCGCGATTTACCCATCTGAGTGCAGTGAAATATGGTACAGTAGATATTTATACACATTCTAATGCACTGGAATGTAACTTATTTCAATTGTTTATATAACCTGAAGATGGCATCTGTGCGAAATTTTAAAATTAAATTTTTAGCCTACTTTTCACATTTTGCAAAAATGAGGAAAAAGTAGACTTATGAGATCGGGTAAATGTCTGTCTGTCTGTCTGTCTGTCTGTCGACTGACTGTCTGTCCTTCTGTCTGTCTGTCTGTCTGTCTGGCTGTGTGTGTGTCCCCCCCTATCAACTCCTAATCGGCTGCAGCAATCTAAACAAAGTTTGGTAGGAGTAAAGATCTATACCTGAATATCTCACGGCCATATTTGAAAATGATGTCAGTGCTACCAACTGCTGAAAAATCACAATTGAAATTTGAGCTCCATGATGGATATCTTGGAAGGTATGAATGGGAGCTATTTCAAAATTGGCACACGTATAGATAATAATTTTGCAGTTTAATTTCCAGGAGGTCATATATGGCAGTGTTGCCAAAATGATTATAAGCCTGCTGATAAGTCCAAATTTTAATTGCATATAACTTCTATACTATCAATTGGATTTCAACCAAATTTTGTATGTGCTATGTGTACATAAACAGATATGACTGAGCGTATTCCTAAGAGCCACCAGGGTTGCCAACTGTTAATAAATGCTCTCAATTTGTTTTTACCAAATACCCATATATCAGAAAGAATGTAAGCCGACAGCTTTAAACTATGCATACGTATAGTACCTGACATCCAATATTAATTTGGAGTAATTTATATACGTCAGTGCTACCAACATGATTATAAGCCTGCTGAGAGGTCCAACTTTAAATACATGTAACTTCTATACTATCATTTGGATGACAACCAAACTTCCTGTGTGCTATGTGTACCATCACAGATATGTCTATGCCGATTATTAAGAGTAACCAGGGCTTCCAACTGTTAATAAATACTGTCTCTATTTTTGTTACCCTAATATCAATATATCAGAAACTATGCAAGCCAATAGCTCTAAACTTTGCACACGTATAGTACCTGGCATTCTAGATTAATTTGGAGTAACTAATATACGTCAGTGCTGCCAACATGATTCTAAGCCTGCTGATAGGTCCAATTATAAAATGCATGTAACTTCTATACTAACTAATGGATTTCATTCAAAATTGACACAACAATAGATCATATTATTTCAGATTATTTCTGACCAATACATGTATGTCATTGTTGCCAACATGATTTTACGCGCGCTGTTAGATCCAATGTTTAACTGCATGTAACGTCCATGCTATCCATTGGACTTCAACCAAATTTTGTATTCTGTACCTTAAGAGATGGAACTAGGAATATATTCAGTCACCAGGGCTGCCAACTGTAGTTCTCTATTAGGCTGCATAATACCAGGTATACAGTATTTCGAATTAATTAGAAATTTCGACATTACCAACTTAATTTCGTCATTATTCTAGATTGATCCATATAGATCAATCATTGGCATGAATGTTAAATTTTAAGAAAAGTAGGCTCTTTAGTTCGTCACGGAACTTCTTGTTATTTCTTGTGTCGTAATCATGCGATCGAAGTGAAAGCTTGAATAATGAATCTACGCAATAATTTTCCTTTAATGGTACATAACTCTATGGCCTATACATATAACAATCCAAAATGGCGACCATCTGAAATATTTAGACGGTTCTCAGTATCCACGAATCTTTTACAGCAATCAAACTAATTACTGAGACTTTCAGAGACGCCGGGGTGCCGGAATTCAGCCAGTAAATAAACTGACATGGCTCACTCACATTTGCGCACCCTGAAATGCCAACTGACTGCGTCAGGATGCGATCCTGAAACCTTGGGGACAGCAGGCAAGAACATTACCGCTGCACCGCGCGGCTAGTCTGACAGGGAAGTGATCGTATCAAATGAGCATACAAAAGAAAGAGAGTTACCAGCAGCAGTGATAAATTGCATAAATATTGACAGTTTGTTTAAAAAGCGCAATTAAACAAATAAAGAAGACGATAGCCACTGCCAGAACTGTGTCGCGTCAAATCGGCATACGAATAAAGCCGGGTTGGCGGTTTATACAGAGAGTCCAGTTTGTATGTATCGGAGACCCTCGCTAGCTCGCTCGCCCGCGGCGCGAGCCTGTCTCCCGCCAGGCACTTTGCCGTTTTGCGGCACTGGCGCGGCATTGAGTCATTGAGTATAACCAACCAACCAACCAACCCCTGGCACTATCCAGCCCATGACGGGCTAAGGCCGACCAAGCGACCGCTGCCCAGCCATTTGGCCTGCAGATATTGGGGTGACGCGTGATCAGCGCGTCGGGTCCCCTCGGCCGTTAATCTTGGTATTCGTGATCGGGGCGCTGTCTCACTGTCAGACAGCTACTCAATTGTCCTCACGAGGCTGAGTGCACCCCGTTCCAACCCTCACGTCAGTTTTAAAATCCCTGACGGAGCCGGGGATCGAACCCGGGGCCTCCGGGCGAGAGGCAGGTGCGCTACCCCAACACCACGGGGCCGGCTGTCATTGAGTATAGGAATTTGTAATTACATTTGTACTTCAATGTGATCCTTGACCAATTTGTTTGACGAACTGACTTACGGAGAGCGATTGTCAACTTATTTTCAACAAGATTCTGCCACTGCTCACAATGACGAAGCATCCATGACAGAATTGCGTCGCATTTTTTGGTACTAGGATTATAAGTCGGAACGTGTGGCCCCCACGAAGCCCAGACTTATCACCATGTGACTTTTATTTGTGGGGGACGCTTAAAAATAGAGTGTATGCGAGAAACCCTCACACTATAAATGAGCTTAAAGACTATATTACAGCTGAAATACAGTCAATCGGTGCTGAGGAACTTCAGAGAGTAAATGCCAGTTTCATAAAAAGGTGCCAGCGATGTGTAGCAGTGAATGGCGAACATTTTCAGCACCAGCTGTGAACTAGGTAAGTACAAATTCCTATACTCAATGACTCAGTGCCGCGAAAGCGCCACATAACAGCAAAGTGCGTGGCGGGAGACAGGCTAGCGCCGCGGGCGGGCGGGCTAGCGAGGGTCTCCGATACATACAAACTGGACTCTCTGTACACATGCGAGAGTTCTCACGTGGGCCCGCTACTTATTATTATTATCATTACTATCATTTAACGTGTTACGCACCTACCTGCAGTGTGTGGTACGCTTGCACATTACAACTTCCATCCTTAGCAACCACTGACATAAGAGTCTGAGGCCTCCATAATTATGAAGGTTCCACCCCATGGCATGGTAGCTAACTGTGAGAGCTAGGATTTCTCATCCTCGTTAGGCAGAATTGAGAATAGATGGGCTCAATTTCTACCTCAGCGATCATAGAAGAGGTTTTCCTTGGTTTACGCACGCAACGCACTTCTACTCCAGGAGAATGCTGGGATGGTATCTAAATTAAGGCCACCCAAACGTCCTACCCCCCCCCCCCCTGTTTTCTCTTATGGGGCGGATGACATCGCTGTTCCACCCCTTAAAACTAATTAACTAACCTCCTACACAAAACTTAGCCCCGATGAAAATTACACACTCTAGTACAGCCAACACAATGGCACAGGCTATCAGATAGATCACAAAAAAACCGAAGTGCACGAGGCTACATGACCACGATGTCGCAAAGCTCCTAAATTAATCAACAAACACAACTCGATCTGCAGAAGTGTAAACACTGTCAGTGGTTCTTTACTTAGTAAATGATGGAATGATGTAATACACTGCTTTTCTTACATTCTCGACTGAACATATAGAGTAATTACCTTTTTGGTGTAGCGCGTACATTCTTGGCTGTCGCATCGTAGGTCCGGTTTCGATCCTACCACGAAATTTAATTCTGGTGTGAAGGCTGGAATAGGGTACACGTAGCCTCGTGAGGCATAACTGACAAGGCGCGGGTTCGACCTCCACCCCAGCCAACCTGGTTGTGACTAACGAGGGAACGGCTCATCGTCAGACATGCAACATTATGGTGAAGGTCTTGTTGTTTGAGTCTTCAGTCTTTTCACTGGTTTGATGCAGCACTCCATGCCTCCCAGTCCTGTGCTAATCGTTTCATCTCTACATAGCTACCACATCTTACATCCGAGATAATATGTTTAACATAGGCCTATTCTGACCATGGTATACCTCTACAGTTCTTGTTACCGACCCTTCCTTCCATAACTAAGTTGCAACCAACCTATATCTTCTCTTCATTAGCAGTCACCAGATACATCTCTCCTCTCCCACTTGTCTCAACACCTCTTTATTTGTTACTCTATCCACCCATCTGATCTTCATCATTCTTCTGTAACGCCACATTTCAAATGGTTCTATTCTCCTCTTTTCTGCTGCAACAACAGTCCAGGTTTCACTCCCATAGAGTGCCACTCTCCAGACAAAAACTTTCAAAAATGACTTCCTAGTAACTTACCAAATTCTATATTCGATGACAACATATTCATTTTCTGTAGAAATGCTTTCCTTGCCTGAGCCTACCTACTTTTTACATCCCCTTTGATTAGTCCATCACTGGTTATTTTGCTCCCTAAGTAACAGAAGTATCCTACTTCCTTTATATTTCCATCTGCCAAATCGACGTCCATAGGGGTTTCTTATTTATTACGGCTGTAATCCATCATTTTGTTTTACATTTGTTGATTTTAACCATGAATTCTTTCCTCAATACGGAGTCGATGCCATTTAAAACACATTCAAATCCTATGGTGAATCGGCTAAGACTTTTTTTTGAAATTATTTCTCCATTGAAACGGTCTTATGAAGCTAAAATGACATTGGGGATTTTGGTGTTTGAAGGCATTTTCAGTGTTGCCTTAGTAATAGAAATTTGATGGTTTTCACTTGGATATCCAAATGTATTTATTAATATCATGTAAATATTTTTCAGAATTAGGGAATAACCCATCACAATTGGGTACAATCGTGTTGACCGACTGAAAAACATCAAATTTAGATTTTGGGAGTTCATAAGTTTTTGCTGGTTCTTTTTATAGGGAGGGTCTAGAGTTGAAAATCGATATTCTTGTCATTAGGTGCAAAATTATGTCTTAAATTGCCTAGTTTCTCGTCAGGAAGTTATTCTGTTCAATTGAAACTCTCCGCAGGGGCTTACAACATTTGCGACGTGAAATGGCAACCGTGGGACCCCAGCTGAGTCCAGCATTGCTCCACTTCCTTATACCAGGCTCCTCCCTTGGTCAACTCTTGTTTTCTCTTCTGACCTGGTGGTATTAGGGAATACAAAGCTTCGAGTATCTTTCATTTTCTTGCCTTATTGTCTCATCTTTCCTGATACCCTTATTCATCGAAAGGTCAGACACCGTCTTTTGTTTTCATCGTTTCCCCTGCCTTCTGCTCAAGGCCCTAATGGAGGCAGGGTGTGCATAGTTCTGCAATGCATGGTACAGTTACCGGCAGTAAGCTCTGCACTTCTTCATCCCACTTCCCCGGTATACTACTGCAGCGATAAACAATTGCCACGCTGAGTGTCTCTGTGTCTCACTGTTAATGTTCTCAGATAGGGAAGTATTTATCACGCTTACCACACCGCTCTATACCCATCTCCTCCACTGAGCTCCCAAGGTCAAGTGCAGAGCTAAACGCCGGTTTCAATGCCCTCCTGATGGTGTTGCATTATCAAGGGCTCACGGCTGGTGTGATCGGGGTTTTTGGGTTGGGGTTTCTCCCTTTTCCATTGCCTTTCGAGTGACCCTCTCCTCTTTCCCTTTCGTGTCTGCCTTTCATGACTCTACTTCTCTCAGAGATCCACATTCCTCGAGACTTGAGGGCATTTCTTCTATCATCATTATTCATTAAAACCCAAACCAATAGGTTGTTGTTGTTAGTGTTGTTGTTTTATTGTATGGGCATGGACATCGTGGTCATTTAGCCCCATGTACTAGGGTAAATACGCAATTTTGCCTGATAACCTGTGGTATTGATATGGCTGTATTAATTCACCAAAGTTTCATCGCAATCGGATGAATGGTATATGAGCGTCCTGAAGTTAGGTACCATCCCGGCATTCGTCTGGAGTAGAAGTGGGTAACCACTGAAAACCTCATCCATGATGGCAGGGGTAGGAATCGAACCCATCACTTCTCAGTTTTAACTCATTAGGCCGAGTGAACCCCGTTCCAGCCCTCAGATCAGAATTAAATATCTTGGCAGAGCCGGGAATTGAACACGGGGCGACAGCCAAGAATGCTAGCTTTTACAACCAGGAGGTGGACGAAAGTCATTGTGAGAGAGAAGTTTTAACATTCGACCAAAATTCCTTGCGTACGTGTAATGTTTAATGTGCTCTTTCTTGTGACGACTTAAACCTTGTCTTCAGCTGCAGAGCGGGTTCACACGAGGCATGTCCGATGCTTGTGTCCATTGAGGCTGATCTAAAGCGCTAAGCCCCGGTAATTAATCAAATCCCACAACAAAGTTAAATTAGCAGTGGGAGGAGTGGGGGGTGTTGGGGAAACAAGCAGCAAAACATAGTGTGGAGTAATTGCAAGAATACGACATGTTCCCTTCTCTTCTCCTCGCCTCTCTTCTTTCACATTTGGCTTTGGAAGGTTGAGTTGAGGAATGTGGAAGACTGTATGGGACCTTAGTGACATGGACGTAATGGGTGCATAACATAGCAGGAGCACAATCTTGATTACCTCCAAATACACCCAAAGAATGAAATAAATCCTTGCGACACTTTTAGAAGTGCCCTACATTTGATTAAGCTTAGAGCTGCAGTTACCGACTGTAGTGGCTACGCTCGCTAAAGCGCAGCGTTAGGTCATGGGGCCAAGCTCTCTGCTGACCCAGTAGACGCGTGGGTTCGAGTCCCACCGTCGGCCGTCCTTGAAATGGTTTTCTGTGGTTTCCCATTTTCAACACCTGGCAAATGTTTGGACGTTACCTTGTGATAGGCCACGGCCGCTTCCTTCCACATCCTTGCCCAGTTTCATTCATCTTCATCCATTCCATCTCTCGCCCAATGCGCAGGTCGCCCACGGGCGTCGACTTGAAATACCTGCACTCGACCTCTCAGGAGGCCAAAAGAAAAATAAGCTGCAGTTAATTATCTGATGATGTGGAATGGTGGTTGTTGTTTCATTTTAAGGTCTTGGACATTGTGTTCATTTAGCTCCGTGTAGTTAGGTTATGTATAGAATCTGTATTTGTAATTCAGTTGAGGATTGGGGAAGAAGCGGCCGTAGGCTTAGGTTAGGAACCATTCAAGCATTTGCCTGGAGAGGAAGTAGGGAAACCACAGAAAATCACTTCCAGGCTGGCTGAGGAGGGAATCGGACTCACTTCTCCTCAGTTTTGCCTTGCGAAGCTAAGAATGTCCAGTTCCAGCCCTCAGACCAAAATTAAATTCTATGGCAGAGTCAAGAATTGAACACGGAACCCAAGAGTAACAGCCGAGAATGCTAGCCACTGTGCCACGGGTCGGACGCTGAGAAATGCAGTGGCATTGTTGTGCAGAAAAGCAATTTTTATAACTGTAACACGGCATGTGTGACCGTGCAAATGAAAAGGGCCCAGTGGTTGGGAATGGAGTTAGGCACATTTTCAGGAGTTAAACATTTGTTTTATGTTTATAATGTTGTTCATAATCTAGAAGAATGAACTTAAGTTTACACACTAGATCCTAGATGTCGCAATGCCCTTAATGGAATCAACAACAACATACAATAGAGTATATACAGTTAGAATGTTGTTTGAGTCTTCCGTCTTTTGACTGGTTTGCTGCAGCTGTCCATACCTTCCTGTCCTGAGATAATCGTTTCATCTCTACATAGCTACCACACCCTACATCCAAGACGATCTGTTTAACATATTCTAATCTTGGCCTACTCCTACAGTTCTTGTCCTCAACCCTTCCTTCCATAACTAAGCTTGCTATTCCTGGGTGTCTTAGTATGTGCCCTACCAAGCTATCTCTTCTCTTCATTAGCAGTCGCCTGAAACATCTCTCCTCTCCCACTTGTCTTAATACCCCTTTGTTTTGTAACCCTACCTAACCACCTGATCTTCATCATTCTCCTGTAACACCACATTTCAAACGCTCCAATTCTCCTCTTTTCTGCTACACCAATAGACTAAGTTTCACTTCCATAGTGTGCCACGCTCCAGACAAAATACACCCCTGTCACTACATGAAGGGCCTAAGCCTACAAAGCGACCACTGCCCAGCCATTTGGCCTGCAGATATAGGGGTGACGAGTGATCAGCGCATCGGTTCCCCTTGGCCGTTTATCTTGGTTTTCGTGATCGGGGCGCTGCCGCACTGTCAGACGGCTATTCAATTGTCCTCACGAGGCTGAGTGCACCCCGTTCCAGCCCTCACGTCAGTTTCTAAAATCCCTGACAGAGCCGGGAATCGAAACCGGGGTCTCCGGGTGAGAGACAGACGAGCTGCCCCAACACCACGGGCCCAGCCACGCTCTAGAAAAAGACTTTCAAAAATGATTTCCTAGTACCTAAATCTATATTCGATGTCAACAGATTCCATTTTTTTGTAGAAATGCTTTCCTTGCCGGAGCCAACCTACTTTGTATATCCTCTTTGGTTCGTCCATCACTGGTTATTTTGCTTCCTAAGTAACAGAAGTCTCCTACTTCATTCAGCTTTTCACCTGCCAATTTGATATCCATAGAGGTTTCTGATTTATTTCGGCTACATATCAATTGGCCTATTTTTGTTTTACATTTATTAATTTTCATCATGTATTCTTTCCGTAAGACGGAGTCCATACCATTCAAAAACTCATTCAAATCCTCAGGCGTGTCGGGCAAGATAACGATGTAATCAGCAAATCTCAGAATTGAAATTATTTCTCCTTGAATCTTCACTCCCACTTTAAATATTTCTTCAATTTCCTTCATTGCTTGTTCAATGTAGAGATTGAAAAGTATGGGTGTTAAGTTGCAGCATTGCCGTACACCTTTCTGAATACCAGCTTCTCTCTCATGTCCTTCAGCTCGAATGACTGCTGTCTGGTTTCTGTGTAGATTGTATATCATCCTCCTATCCCTGTACTTTATTCCAATCGATTTCAAAATGTCAAACAATTTAGTCCAATCAACGTTATCAAATGCCTTTTCTAAGTCTACAAATGCCATGAACGTTCTGTTATCTTTCCTTATTCTACCTTCCAAAATCAGCCTAAGACTTAGTACAGCTTCCTTTGTTCCTACATTTCTCCTGAAACCAAACTGGTCTTCACCCAACTCCGTTCCTATCTGGTTTTCCGTCCTCTTGTAAATTATTCTGGACAGGATCTTTGAAGTATGCATAATGAAGCTTACTGTACGGTAATCTTCACATCTGTCAGCTCCCACTTTCTTCGGTATAGGGATGATACCATTCTTCTTGAAATCAGAGGGTACCTGACCTGTCTCATAAATCCTACCCACCAAGTGAAATAACCTGATCAGACCTTCATCTCCTATGCAGCGTAGCAACTCAATCGGCATATCATCTATGCCTTTTGCTTTGTTCCTGCTTAAGTCCTCCAATGCTCCGTCAAATTCTGATCTCAATATTAAATCTCCATTTGCAGCCTCATCAATTTCCTCCTCCCTTTCCATTACATGATTTTCAAACTCATTTGGGCCGATATCCTAGATATTAGGCCCCTTAAAACAACAATTATCATCATCAAACTCCTTTCCCTTATACAAACACCCTATGTAAGCTTTCCATCGCTCAACGTTTTCTTCCCTATCTGTTAGAGGCTTTCCATTTGTGTCCTTAATAATACAGCACTTAGTCTTCTTTTCCCCAAAAGTATTCTTAATCCTTCGATAAGCTGTGTCTACTTTTCCTAATTTCAGTCAATATTCTATACCTGCACATTACCTCACTGAACAGTGTTATCGAATATTATCATCCTTCTGTATTGTACCCGTTCGTCCTGGGGATGCGATGACCCATCTGCTATAACATCGCATTCCTGGAGTTCCAGGACAGAGCGGAGTTAAATGAACCTCTAGTCAAATAAGGAATGTGTCGGAAATTCAGCTGAGTTATCGAAAAAGCAGTGGGTATCACGAGACAAAGTATCTCTAGGGTCGTTACGGGCTTAAGTTTAATAGAAATAATGCAAATATAAATAGGCGCCATCAACTGAATTCCTAGCAAACCACTTCCTTTCCGGATAAGCCTTACTCAAGACAAGGAAAGAAAAAGGAACATCACACCATCATCAGATCACAACTAAGATAAAAACAAATTTATTTCACTTTGATAGTCAGACAGACATTTTAAATATAACTCCTACCTGAGAGTATGGTCGAATGCCAAAGTTAAATTGTCATTGTCCAAAAATCGAACCATCTCTTTTCTAATCCAAAATTATTTCATCCACATAACAAGAAAAATCTCTAAAGTTCTCTTGGGTTCTCAGGATCACTGTAGCACTATGTCTTTCGTCTCTGACATTTGTGAAACCTGAGACCTAATTTCTCTTTAATTTAACATCATCAATGTGGATTTAAAAAAGTTATTAATCTGTCTAAACATACACATATTATAATCACATATATTAAACATCACGTAATTTACGGTTTGCATGGCATAATTTAAATGTTGAACATGTTAGTCAAATGCTCCTAAACATCGAATAATTAATTTACACTATTTACATTGTCATTAACAATCTCTTATCTGTGAATTACAGAAAATTCATGGCTCATTGGTCATCGTTATCGTCATCATCAAAATTAACTATTCCTCACATTAATTTTCACTTCAAAATTCTACATATTCCTGTCAGAATCATTAATTCATCACCATTACATCATTTAAATTCTCAACTCAAGTTGCAATTCCTCAAATTATATCTCAATTAAATTTATTTAATTCCATATAAATTCCTTAATCATCAGCTTCTTTAATTAATTATCACCTTCTAATTCAGTTATTCATCATCATTACAATCGTCTATTAATTTATTTCAATCAGTTTATTTCTCCAATCTTTAATTCATCCATCTATTTAATTCATTGATTTATTCCAAAATTTAATTTATCAAATTATTTAAATTTCAATCTTCTGGTTATTTAGATTTTTATTATTTCATCTAGTCATTCTGATTTTTATTTCATTAGGTCAGATCGTTAATATGCTTAAATCTCAGATTATTATTTCATTAATTATTATTTTCAGAAAATCTTGTATTATCAACTTCATTTATTTGTTTAATTTCCTAACAAATTGTTTAATATGGTTTATAGAACGTTGTCTTACAGTTTTATCACTTCCAAGTTATATCTCGTATTTAATTATCATGCCAAAAAATATTATTGCCTCCACGACATCACGTTGGATCTAACTATCCACAACGACATTACATTTCCTCAATACTTCAAATATCACATTTGAATACAACAATTATTCCACAAAAACTCCATAAATATTCAGCACATACAGCATGAATCTCAACAAATACGCTAGACTGGGTACGACGACCTCATGTCTGCTTCAAAATACATTATCAACGTTGCAACTATCACATGGCAACTTCCACAAAATGCCTATCACAAACTCCACTTAACCATGTTGCATGATCTACAAAAATATATAACTGGCTTCAAAATATCAACGCACACAATCTCCAATAACTGTAATTAATCTGATCACATCTAGACAACTTCTTAAACAATTGGAAAAAAATATATTACCTCAGTAATTTAAGATCTGCATTCAAATAGCATAAATTCTCTTACAATTCTTAACTCACATCACAGAAAAAACACCAATGTGCTATAATCTCTCATATCAAAATCTGCAATACTGATCTGCCTTAAAATAAATCTGACCATTAATGATTAATCTTACAAGATTCAATTACTTTAAATCCTTCTCAAAGGTATCAAACACAATTATAAAACTCATCAAAAGCATCAGCTATAACAGCTGTTAAACTGAAATTACTCTCAAAAGAGTATAGCAACAAAATATTGGATTGGCAAACAAGAATTACTAAATGCAATCCTGTTGACATTTATCGTTACTTTGTTTAACAAAATTTCGACTGATATGTGACTAGTAGTTCCTTGTTTGATTCACTTACAATCTCGTGTACACTCGGATGATAAAAATGAGTCCCTCAATGGCGAGTAAGATGTGTAACCACCGTACAGTCGTATAAATACGAAATACCTCGCCCCGTCGACTTAGATGATATTGCCCTGAACGATGGGTAAGATGAGTAGCCACCATACAATCGTATAAATACGAAAGACCCCATCTCGTAGACTATATGAGTGAATGTACCAGATAGGAATCAACAAGTCTCTAGTTGTCATATAAAAGCGATGTTCATTCACTAAAGTGAATAACTTCTTAATATCTCCAAACAATCCAATGGAAAAAATCCCTACTGATGAATAATACACACTCGCTAGTATGCAATGAACTGACGAAGTAATTTTAGATAATCAATTGCAGATCACGAGTTCGAAATACTCGTTACACAAAAAAAACTATTCATGAAAAAATATCCTAGCTGGAAAAATGTCTAAAAGACCAAACATCTGCTTAATAAAGCCAACCAATGGTGAGAATTTCGTATAATGATGCCTGCCATATCATATGGTCACTCCATATTCTAGCAAATTCGAAGTATATAAAGCCAAACCATGTCTTAATAATCGTATCACTCCTATTAGAAAAATATACATGTGTGCCCAGTATTCATGAAAATAATCGTATCAGGTAGTTATGACTCTTACAGTACCTTTCATAATCAGCTGTTATTAAATTTCCAAGATCGTCGATTTTCCCTACATAATGAATTTCTCGAAAGATCGGCGTGAATATCATTCCATCCATGAAATGACGATTGCCTTCGAAATCCCAAGTGAATCAGCTGGTGGACCTCCTCTCGTCAGGAATCGAATCCATCGCTCTGCGGTGCCATCTTGTCTCTATCTGCGTCTACTCTGACATGTTGAACTTCGGATTACCCATAGCGGATATTGTCCAACTCCTCTCGAAAAAGTTCATGGAAACAGCGGACCCCCTACTCCTCTTCTAAGTTACGCCACTGTTCCATTAAACGTTCAGTTTGAGTATTGAAAGATCAATCTCTAATAACTGTAATTACTCACTTTCGTAAAATAAAATTTTACATGAGAGTGTCCAAGTTTATTAAACACCCTGTAGTTGTCTGTATTTGGTAATTCATGAAACTGCATAAGAAATACATTTCATTAATGCACGATCTAATGTTCATCAGTGCCTATGCTAACAACATTCCGTTGCTTGAAATTGTTAAAGTAACTTTGAATGCGTTATAGAAAAGCATAGTCATAAAGTTGTTCAAAAGAACTATGTTCAAACTGCGTTGAAATGTAGCTTGTAATAAAGTCTCCAACTACTTGCAGTGCTGTTCTAACATATCCCGGCCGTCTGTGATTGCTTCCTCGGCAAGTCCGCCTGGATCAACGACCTGCTTGGCGTTCGCTGCTCGGCGATGCTGAAACTGTCACCTACACTCTGCCGTGACAGTTTCGGTATGCTACGCGACCTTCACCGTGCGTCTCGCTTGCACTACAGAGCTCGACCCTACTTGCTCGACTGACAGAGCTCCACTGAATGTGCTGGCACTGTCTTCACCCTTATCTGCCTGGCGCAGACACGTGGTGTAGTCCCCCACCACAGTGCTCTCGCGTCACGATCATAGTCTCGAACCCACATCATCTCGGCTATTCCGTTATAAAATAACTTAAGGGTTATCTGACTTCCTTAAAATTATTTCCACATATAATGCATGTTATATATCCTCTTCTAAGATGTTTAATTACCATATTCCACACATATCTTAATAAAGCTTCACATCTCTATCCAAAATTCCATCTTCTTACAGATGTCAGTGCCTCCTTGATCCTAGACCTCCTACGTCATCTTGACATTCTTCTTGACTCGATCGGTGCGCTATCTTTTCCTAACTCTTCCCAAAACCTCAACTACGCCTTAATGTCTGCTGGCGTAGCCGATAGCCTAAACTAGGTATCGGGTACTTCTCTCCCGTACATCTCCTTTTTTTATCAGGATTGAGAAAAAAAAATACACTCTCAGGCATTCTATATATAATACATGTACACGATAGCTCTACAATTCCCTTACTCAGCATGATGGTACTTTCTGACTCTCAATAATGATGATTGACTTCCAATGATTAGCATCTTGATTCCGTGTTATTCTGACGTTTGTTTCTCCCTTCGCCACTCGTGCTTGCTCGATTGACATCTCTCACTGTCTCTTCGGGTGGTGCACTAGGCTGTCTATCTTCTTGCCTCGACCTCTCATGTCCACGATTATCTCGTCTGTCGTTAGGATCGTTTCTTCGGCCATCCAGCCTGTCGTTCCCATTATACTGTTGACCTTGGCTCCAGTTATTTCTGCCCCGATATCTATTGTTATATCGATTCCTGTCTTGATATCTGGAATTCTGGTTATAATTCCTATATCGGCTATCTCTTGCTTCTTGATCGTATGGCCTCTCATATGGTCCTCTATATCGATCATTTCCTCGAGCGTTACGGATGTTTCCTCGGTTCCCTTCGTTCCGTCGGTTTTCCCAGGAATCTCTTCTGTCCGTTTGAGCTGCATTGTCCACGACTACCGCATTCACTTCTTGCGTGTTTCTATTGTCGTTTCTGGTATTTCTAGGCGTAACTTGAGCGCTTGTATAGTCCAATCGCCGTAAAATGTCGTCATAATGCTCAAGTGTATTGGCTCCCGACGCTATTAGTGATCGCTGTACCTCAATCGGTAACTGTCTCGCGATAGCTTGCAAAAGCTCTTCTTCTGGCAATGGAGGAATCAGAAACTGTAATTTAGCCAGCTGTGACGTGAAATAATTGGCATAATGCGTCGGATGTGACGTAGAATAGCGCTTTGAGTACATTTCCGCTCTTACGTTAAGTTGATCCTCGGCACTCCAAAATCTCCTCAAGAAAGCTATGGCAAATTGCTTCATGTTCGCAAAATTGCTTCTGAACGCTCTAAACCAAGTAAGCGCAGACCCATCTAAGGCGCGTTCGACTATCCTTAGCTCTCTTTCTTTGGCTACCCTATGTTCCGCCATGTAGTCTCGAATATCTCGCAGAAATTCGACTGGTGTGACTCCTGTATTTCCCGAAAACTTCCTCGGCTTGTCATCTAGATTCCTAATAATGGTGACTGGACCTGAGTATCGTTCGCTTGGACCCAACGTACTCCTATTCGAACTTGGATTATCCTGAGGGGTTGAACTGACCCTTTCGAATGTCACATTCGGTTGCATTTGACGGTCTTCTCCCATGCTCGCTTCTTGATTAGTCATACTGCGGTCTATCGCTGTCTGATTTATCAATGTTTCCCCTGATGTTATATTCTGACTGGTGAAACTGTTAATCATGGATTCTAGTTTAGTTATCCTGTCTTCTGCTAATTTCTCCACGGTCTTGACCTGAAGTTTCAATTCATCTAGCGACGTAACATTCTGCGTTTTGTTACTCTCGTCTAAATCGTTTTTTAACTTGTCAATTTTGCCTTCGCACGTGTTCTTTACTGACGCGACTTGTTCCTTTAACAGATCAACATCTGTTCTAAATAGAGTTGAATCTATCTTCATCGCTTCCTTGTTCTCCGTAAACCTCGCTTCTAAGTTTGCCATACCTGCGATTAATTTTTCATCTAACCCTTCACGTTTCTCTTTTGCTTCGGCATCGACCTCACTATACCGTTCTTCCACAATTGCACCGACTCTATTTTTGAATAAAGCTAAGTTGTCATTAACCTTTTGCTCTATATCGTCGTCTATCTTCCTAATATCTTTCTGCAATTGATTTTCTAATGATTTTAAATTAGAATTAACCTCTCCTAAGACTTCCTCTTTAATGGTCCCAATTACTGTCTTTAAATCTTTAATCTCATTACCTAGATTCATTTCTAGACCTTTGATCTTAGTCTCGAAAGATACTTCGGTAGACCACTCTTGAATTTTGCCTACATCTGCCACTAAACCATCGATGTCGAATCTCAACTTCGATACATCTGATTTAATGTCTTTCTGTATGGACATAACGTCAGTTCTTAAAGTAAAAATATTTTCTTCTCCCCTACTTTCTAATTCAATAATATTTTTTCTTAATATTTGAACATTTTCCTCTCCTTTCATGTTTACTGCAATTATATCTAATTGTAAAGTCTTCAGCATTTCATTATTCTTTAAAGTTAAGCTATTCTCTAATCTAGTTAACTTGTTTTCTAATTCAGTGTTAGTTTCTTCACTACGAGCTTGTAATTTCTCTTCCAATGACTTAAAGTTAGCTTCACTAGCTTTTAAATGACTTTCAGTACTAGTCTGTAATCTAGTTTCTAATGACTTCAACTCATCTTTACTATTTGACTGTAGCCTTTCTTCTAATGACTTAAAATTGTCCTCACTATTTAACTGTAACCTAGTCTCTAATAACATCAACTCATCTTTGCTATTTGACTGTAATAATTTTAAATTTTCTTCACTAGTTGACTGTAGCCTAGTCTCTAATGATTTTAAATTATCTTCACTAGTTGACTGTAGCCTAGTCTCTAATGACTTTAAACTGTCGTTCAGATTGCCTTCGTTACTAGCCTGTAATGCTTGTACATTCTCTTTACATTTAGCTTCTAATCTAGCTTCTGAATTATTAATTTGTTCTTTAACTTCCGTTTCCATTTTAGAAATAGTTTCTGCAATACCAGACATACCCGTCTGTAACTTTCCTAACACCTTAGCTAAATCGTCTGGCAACATAATTATATTTTCAATATACGTTTTATATAGAGACGTTAGACAACAACACATCACAATGTCTCAATTCCTGCATTCACTTGAGTATAGGAAAAAATGTCTTATAACTAACATGATATAACTAATACGATTAACATGAACACTGGAATGGGCACACAAGTACATTGTCTGACTACGTTTAATAAATTTTGTAACACAATTAAATGAACTAGAGATCAATCTCTCAGTAATCTAAATCTGATGTGATTCCATAGAATAAACAAAATCGAAGCCCCACTAGTTGGATAAAGCCAATTCTCCCCCTCTCTCTCTCTGTACCCGTTCGTCCTGGGGATGCGATGACCCATCTGCTATAACATCGCATTCCTGGAGTTCCAGGACAGAGCGGAGTTAAATGAACCTCTAGTCAAATAAGGAATGTGTCGGAAATTCAGCTGAGTTATCGAAAAAGCAGTGGGTATCACGAGACAAAGTATCTCTAGGGTCGTTACGGGCTTAAGTTTAATAAAAATAATGCAAATATAAATGGGCGCCATCAACTGAATTCCTAGCAAACCACTTCCTTTCCGGATAAGCCTTACTCAAGACAAGGAAAGAAAAAGGAACATCACACCATCATCAGATCACAACTAAGATAAAAACAAATTTATTTCACTTTGATAGTCAGACAGACATTTTAAATATAACTCCTACCTGAGAGTATGGTCAAATGCCAAAGTTAAATTGTCGTTGTCCAAAAATCGAACCATCTCTTTTCTAATCCAAAATTATTTCATCCACATAACAAGAAAAATCTCTAAAGTTCTCTTGGGTTCTCAGGATCACTGTAGCACTATGTCTTTCGTCACTGACATTTGTGAAACCTGAGACCTAATTTCTCTTTAATTTAACATCATCAATGTGGATTTAAAAAGTTATTAATCTGTCTAAACATACACATATTATAATCACATATATTAAACATCACGTAATTTACGGTTTGCATGGCATAATTTAAATGTTGAACATGTTAGTCAAATGCTCCTAAACATCGAATAATTAATTTACACTATTTACATTGTCATTAACAATCTCTTATCTGTGAATTACAGAGAATTCATGGCTCATTGGTCATCGTTATCGTCATCATCAAAATTAACTATTCCTCACATTAATTTTCACTTCAAAATTCTACATATTCCTGTCAGAATCATTAATTCATCACCATTACATCATTTAAATTCTCAACTCAAGTTGCAATTCCTCAAATTATATCTCAATTAAATTTATTTAATTCCATATAAATTCCTTAATCATCAGCTTCTTTAATTAATTATCACCTTCTAATTCAGTTATTCATCATCATTACAATCGTCTATTAATTTATTTCAATCAGTTTATTTCTCCAATCTTTAATTCATCCATCTATTTAATTCATTGATTTATTCCAAAATTTAATTTATCAAATTATTTAAATTTCAATCTTCTGGTTATTTAGATTTTTATTATTTCATCTAGTCATTCTGATTTTTATTTCATTAGGTCAGATCGTTAATATGCTTAAATCTCAGATTATTATTTCATTAATTATTATTTTCAGAAAATCTTGTATTATCAACTTCATTTATTTGTTTAATTTCCTAACAAATTGTTTAATATGGTTTATAGAACGTTGTCTTACAGTTTTATCACTTCCAAGTTATATCTCGTATTTAATTATCATGCCAAAAAATATTATTGCCTCCACGACATCACGTTGGATCTAACTATCCACAACGACATTACATTTCCTCAATACTTCAAATATCACATTTGAATACAACAATTATTCCACAAAAACTCCATAAATATTCAGCACATACAGCATGAATCTCAACAAATACGCTAGACTGGGTACGACGACCTCATGTCTGCTTCAAAATACATTATCAACGTTGCAACTATCACATGGCAACTTCCACAAAATGCCTATCACAAACTCCACTTAACCATGTTGCATGATCTACAAAAATATATAACTGGCTTCAAAATATCAACGCACACAATCTCCAATAACTGTAATTAATCTGATCACATCTAGACAACTTCTTAAACAATTGGAAAAAAATATATTACCTCAGTAATTTAAGATCTGCATTCAAATAGCATAAATTCTCTTACAATTCTTAACTCACATCACAGAAAAAACACCAATGTGCTATAATCTCTCATATCAAAATCTGCAATACTGATCTGCCTTAAAATAAATCTGACCATTAATGATTAATCTTACAAGATTCAATTACTTTAAATCCTTCTCAAAGGTATCAAACACAATTATAAAACTCATCAAAAGCATCAGCTATAACAGCTGTTAAACTGAAATTACTCTCAAAAGAGTATAGCAACAAAATATTGGATTGGCAAACAAGAATTACTAAATGCAATCCTGTTGACATTTATCGTTACTTTGTTTAACAAAATTTCGACTGATATGTGACTAGTAGTTCCTTGTTTGATTCACTTACAATCTCGTGTACACTCGGATGATAAAAATGAGTCCCTCAATGGCGAGTAAGATGTGTAACCACCGTACAGTCGTATAAATACGAAATACCTCGCCCCGTCGACTTAGATGATATTGCCCTGAACGATGGGTAAGATGAGTAGCCACCATACAATCGTATAAATACGAAAGACCCCATCTCGTAGACTATATGAGTGAATGTACCAGATAGGAATCAACAAGTCTCTAGTTGTCATATAAAAGCGATGTTCATTCACTAAAGTGAATAACTTCTTAATATCTCCAAACAATCCAATGGAAAAAATCCCTACTGATGAATAATACACACTCGCTAGTATGCAATGAACTGACGAAGTAATTTTAGATAATCAATTGCAGATCACGAGTTCGAAATACTCGTTACACAAAAAAAAACTATTCATGAAAAAATATCCTAGCTGGAAAAATGTCTAAAAGACCAAACATCTGCTTAATAAAGCCAACCAATGGTGAGAATTTCGTATAATGATGCCTGCCATATCATATGGTCACTCCATATTCTAGCAAATTCGAAGTATATAAAGCCAAACCATGTCTTAATAATCGTATCACTCCTATTAGAAAAATATACATGTGTGCCCAGTATTCATGAAAATAATCGTATCAGGTAGTTATGACTCTTACAGTACCTTTCATAATCAGCTGTTATTAAATTTCCAAGATCGTCGATTTTCCCTACATAATGAATTTCTCGAAAGATCGGCGTGAATATCATTCCATCCATGAAATGACGATTGCCTTCGAAATCCCAAGTGAATCAGCTGGTGGACCTCCTCTCGTCAGGAATCGAATCCATCGCTCTGCGGTGCCATCTTGTCTCTATCTGCGTCTACTCTGACATGTTGAACTTCGGATTACCCATAGCGGATATTGTCCAACTCCTCTCGAAAAAGTTCATGGAAACAGCGGACCCCCTACTCCTCTTCTAAGTTACGCCACTGTTCCATTAAACGTTCAGTTTGAGTATTGAAAGATCAATCTCTAATAACTGTAATTACTCACTTTCGTAAAATAAAATTTTACATGAGAGTGTCCAAGTTTATTAAACACCCTGTAGTTGTCTGTATTTGGTAATTCATGAAACTGCATAAGAAATACATTTCATTAATGCACGATCTAATGTTCATCAGTGCCTATGCTAACAACATTCCGTTGCTTGAAATTGTTAAAGTAACTTTGAATGCGTTATAGAAAAGCATAGTCATAAAGTTGTTCAAAAGAACTATGTTCAAACTGCGTTGAAATGTAGCTTGTAATAAAGTCTCCAACTACTTGCAGTGCTGTTCTAACATATCCCGGCCGTCTGTGATTGCTTCCTCGGCAAGTCCGCCTGGATCAACGACCTGCTTGGCGTTCGCTGCTCGGCGATGCTGAAACTGTCACCTACACTCTGCCGTGACAGTTTCGGTATGCTACGCGACCTTCACCGTGCGTCTCGCTTGCACTACAGAGCTCGACCCTACTTGCTCGACTGACAGAGCTCCACTGAATGTGCTGGCACTGTCTTCACCCTTATCTGCCTGGCGCAGACACGTGGTGTAGTCCCCCACCACAGTGCTCTCGCGTCACGATCATAGTCTCGAACCCACATCATCTCGGCTATTCCGTTATAAAATAACTTAAGGGTTATCTGACTTCCTTAAAATTATTTCCACATATAATGCATGTTATATATCCTCTTCTAAGATGTTTAATTACCATATTCCACACATATCTTAATAAAGCTTCACATCTCTATCCAAAATTCCATCTTCTTACAGATGTCAGTGCCTCCTTGATCCTAGACCTCCTACGTCATCTTGACATTCTTCTTGACTCGATCGGTGCGCTATCTTTTCCTAACTCTTCCCAAAACCTCAACTACGCCTTAATGTCTGCTGGCGTAGCCGATAGCCTAAACTAGGTATCGGGTACTTCTCTCCCGTACATCTCCTTTTTTTATCAGGATTGAGAAAAAAAAATACACTCTCAGGCATTCTATATATAATACATGTACACGATAGCTCTACAATTCCCTTACTCAGCATGATGGTACTTTCTGACTCTCAATAATGATGATTGACTTCCAATGATTAGCATCTTGATTCCGTGTTATTCTGACGTTTGTTTCTCCCTTCGCCACTCGTGCTTGCTCGATTGACATCTCTCACTGTCTCTTCGGGTGGTGCACTAGGCTGTCTATCTTCTTGCCTCGACCTCTCATGTCCACGATTATCTCGTCTGTCGTTAGGATCGTTTCTTCGGCCATCCAGCCTGTCGTTCCCATTATACTGTTGACCTTGGCTCCAGTTATTTCTGCCCCGATATCTATTGTTATATCGATTCCTGTCTTGATATCTGGAATTCTGGTTATAATTCCTATATCGGCTATCTCTTGCTTCTTGATCGTATGGCCTCTCATATGGTCCTCTATATCGATCATTTCCTCGAGCGTTACGGATGTTTCCTCGGTTCCCTTCGTTCCGTCGGTTTTCCCAGGAATCTCTTCTGTCCGTTTGAGCTGCATTGTCCACGACTACCGCATTCACTTCTTGCGTGTTTCTATTGTCGTTTCTGGTATTTCTAGGCGTAACTTGAGCGCTTGTATAGTCCAATCGCCGTAAAATGTCGTCATAATGCTCAAGTGTATTGGCTCCCGACGCTATTAGTGATCGCTGTACCTCAATCGGTAACTGTCTCGCGATAGCTTGCAAAAGCTCTTCTTCTGGCAATGGAGGAATCAGAAACTGTAATTTAGCCAGCTGTGACGTGAAATAATTGGCATAATGCGTCGGATGTGACGTAGAATAGCGCTTTGAGTACATTTCCGCTCTTACGTTAAGTTGATCCTCGGCACTCCAAAATCTCCTCAAGAAAGCTATGGCAAATTGCTTCATGTTCGCAAAATTGCTTCTGAACGCTCTAAACCAAGTAAGCGCAGACCCATCTAAGGCGCGTTCGACTATCCTTAGCTCTCTTTCTTTGGCTACCCTATGTTCCGCCATGTAGTCTCGAATATCTCGCAGAAATTCGACTGGTGTGACTCCTGTATTTCCCGAAAACTTCCTCGGCTTGTCATCTAGATTCCTAATAATGGTGACTGGACCTGAGTATCGTTCGCTTGGACCCAACGTACTCCTATTCGAACTTGGATTATCCTGAGGGGTTGAACTGACCCTTTCGAATGTCACATTCGGTTGCATTTGACGGTCTTCTCCCATGCTCGCTTCTTGATTAGTCATACTGCGGTCTATCGCTGTCTGATTTATCAATGTTTCCCCTGATGTTATATTCTGACTGGTGAAACTGTTAATCATGGATTCTAGTTTAGTTATCCTGTCTTCTGCTAATTTCTCCACGGTCTTGACCTGAAGTTTCAATTCATCTAGCGACGTAACATTCTGCGTTTTGTTACTCTCGTCTAAATCGTTTTTTAACTTGTCAATTTTGCCTTCGCACGTGTTCTTTACTGACGCGACTTGTTCCTTTAACAGATCAACATCTGTTCTAAATAGAGTTGAATCTATCTTCATCGCTTCCTTGTTCTCCGTAAACCTCGCTTCTAAGTTTGCCATACCTGCGATTAATTTTTCATCTAACCCTTCACGTTTCTCTTTTGCTTCGGCATCGACCTCACTATACCGTTCTTCCACAATTGCACCGACTCTATTTTTGAATAAAGCTAAGTTGTCATTAACCTTTTGCTCTATATCGTCGTCTATCTTCCTAATATCTTTCTGCAATTGATTTTCTAATGATTTTAAATTAGAATTAACCTCTCCTAAGACTTCCTCTTTAATGGTCCCAATTACTGTCTTTAAATCTTTAATCTCATTACCTAGATTCATTTCTAGACCTTTGATCTTAGTCTCGAAAGATACTTCGGTAGACCACTCTTGAATTTTGCCTACATCTGCCACTAAACCATCGATGTCGAATCTCAACTTCGATACATCTGATTTAATGTCTTTCTGTATGGACATAACGTCAGTTCTTAAAGTAAAAATATTTTCTTCTCCCCTACTTTCTAATTCAATAATATTTTTTCTTAATATTTGAACATTTTCCTCTCCTTTCATGTTTACTGCAATTATATCTAATTGTAAAGTCTTCAGCATTTCATTATTCTTTAAAGTTAAGCTATTCTCTAATCTAGTTAACTTGTTTTCTAATTCAGTGTTAGTTTCTTCACTACGAGCTTGTAATTTCTCTTCCAATGACTTAAAGTTAGCTTCACTAGCTTTTAAATGACTTTCAGTACTAGTCTGTAATCTAGTTTCTAATGACTTCAACTCATCTTTACTATTTGACTGTAGCCTTTCTTCTAATGACTTAAAATTGTCCTCACTATTTAACTGTAACCTAGTCTCTAATAACATCAACTCATCTTTGCTATTTGACTGTAATAATTTTAAATTTTCTTCACTAGTTGACTGTAGCCTAGTCTCTAATGATTTTAAATTATCTTCACTAGTTGACTGTAGCCTAGTCTCTAATGACTTTAAACTGTCGTTCAGATTGCCTTCGTTACTAGCCTGTAATGCTTGTACATTCTCTTTACATTTAGCTTCTAATCTAGCTTCTGAATTATTAATTTGTTCTTTAACTTCCGTTTCCATTTTAGAAATAGTTTCTGCAATACCAGACATACCCGTCTGTAACTTTCCTAACACCTTAGCTAAATCGTCTGGCAACATAATTATATTTTCAATATACGTTTTATATAGAGACGTTAGACAACAACACATCACAATGTCTCAATTCCTGCATTCACTTGAGTATAGGAAAAAATGTCTTATAACTAACATGATATAACTAATACGATTAACATGAACACTGGAATGGGCACACAAGTACATTGTCTGACTACGTTTAATAAATTTTGTAACACAATTAAATGAACTAGAGATCAATCTCTCAGTAATCTAAATCTGATGTGATTCCATAGAATAAACAAAATCGAAGCCCCACTAGTTGGATAAAGCCAATTCTCCCCCTCTCTCTCTCTGTACCCGTTCGTCCTGGGGATGCGATGACCCATCTGCTATAACATCGCATTCCTGGAGTTCCAGGACAGAGCGGAGTTAAATGAACCTCTAGTCAAATAAGGAATGTGTCGGAAATTCAGCTGAGTTATCGAAAAAGCAGTGGGTATCACGAGACAAAGTATCTCTAGGGTCGTTACGGGCTTAAGTTTAATAAAAATAATGCAAATATAAATGGGCGCCATCAACTGAATTCCTAGCAAACCACTTCCTTTCCGGATAAGCCTTACTCAAGACAAGGAAAGAAAAAGGAACATCACACCATCATCAGATCACAACTAAGATAAAAACAAATTTATTTCACTTTGATAGTCAGACAGACATTTTAAATATAACTCCTACCTGAGAGTATGGTCAAATGCCAAAGTTAAATTGTCGTTGTCCAAAAATCGAACCATCTCTTTTCTAATCCAAAATTATTTCATCCACATAACAAGAAAAATCTCTAAAGTTCTCTTGGGTTCTCAGGATCACTGTAGCACTATGTCTTTCGTCACTGACATTTGTGAAACCTGAGACCTAATTTCTCTTTAATTTAACATCATCAATGTGGATTTAAAAAGTTATTAATCTGTCTAAACATACACATATTATAATCACATATATTAAACATCACGTAATTTACGGTTTGCATGGCATAATTTAAATGTTGAACATGTTAGTCAAATGCTCCTAAACATCGAATAATTAATTTACACTATTTACATTGTCATTAACAATCTCTTATCTGTGAATTACAGAGAATTCATGGCTCATTGGTCATCGTTATCGTCATCATCAAAATTAACTATTCCTCACATTAATTTTCACTTCAAAATTCTACATATTCCTGTCAGAATCATTAATTCATCACCATTACATCATTTAAATTCTCAACTCAAGTTGCAATTCCTCAAATTATATCTCAATTAAATTTATTTAATTCCATATAAATTCCTTAATCATCAGCTTCTTTAATTAATTATCACCTTCTAATTCAGTTATTCATCATCATTACAATCGTCTATTAATTTATTTCAATCAGTTTATTTCTCCAATCTTTAATTCATCCATCTATTTAATTCATTGATTTATTCCAAAATTTAATTTATCAAATTATTTAAATTTCAATCTTCTGGTTATTTAGATTTTTATTATTTCATCTAGTCATTCTGATTTTTATTTCATTAGGTCAGATCGTTAATATGCTTAAATCTCAGATTATTATTTCATTAATTATTATTTTCAGAAAATCTTGTATTATCAACTTCATTTATTTGTTTAATTTCCTAACAAATTGTTTAATATGGTTTATAGAACGTTGTCTTACAGTTTTATCACTTCCAAGTTATATCTCGTATTTAATTATCATGCCAAAAAATATTATTGCCTCCACGACATCACGTTGGATCTAACTATCCACAACGACATTACATTTCCTCAATACTTCAAATATCACATTTGAATACAACAATTATTCCACAAAAACTCCATAAATATTCAGCACATACAGCATGAATCTCAACAAATACGCTAGACTGGGTACGACGACCTCATGTCTGCTTCAAAATACATTATCAACGTTGCAACTATCACATGGCAACTTCCACAAAATGCCGATCACAAACTCCACTTAACCATGTTGCATGATCTACAAAAATATATAACTGGCTTCAAAATATCAACGCACACAATCTCCAATAACTGTAATTAATCTGATCACATCTAGACAACTTCTTAAACAATTGGAAAAAAATATATTACCTCAGTAATTTAAGATCTGCTTTCAAATAGCATAAATTCTCTTACAATTCTTAACTCACATCACAGAAAAACACCAATGTGCTATAATCTCTCATATCAAAATCTGCAATACTGATCTGCCTTAAAATAAATCTGACCATTAATGATTAATCTTACAAGATTCAATTACTTTAAATCCTTCTCAAAGTTATCAAACACAATTATAAAACTCATCAAAAGCATCAGCTGTAACAGCTGTTAAACTGAAATTACTCTCAAAAGAGTATAGCAACAAAATATTGGATTGGCAAACAAGAATTACTAAATGCAATCCTGTTGACATTTATCGTTACTTTGTTTAACAAAATTTCGACTGATATGTGACTAGTAGTTCCTTGTTTGATTCACTTACAATCTCGTGTACACTCGAATGATAAAAATGAGTCCCTCAATGACGAGTAAGATGTGTAACCACCGTACAGTCGTATAAATACGAAAGACCTCGCCCCGTCGACTTAGATGATATTGCCCTGAACGATGGGTAAGATGAGTAGCCACCATACAATCGTATAAATACGAAAGACCCCATCTCGTAGACTATATGAGTGAATGTACCAGATAGGAATCAACAAGTCTCTAGTTGTCATATAAAAGCGATGTTCATTCACTAAAGTTAATAACTTCTTAATATCTCCAAACAATCCAATGGAAAAAATCCATACTGATGAATAATACACACTCGCTAGTATGCAATGAACTGACGAAGTAATTTTAGATAATCAATTGCAGATCACGAGTTCGAAATACTCGTTACACAAAAAAAAACTATTCATGAAAAAATATCCTAGCTGGAAAAATGTCTAAAAGACCAAACATCTGCTTAATAAAGCCAACCAATGGTGAGAATTTCGTATAATGATGCCTGCCATATCATATGGTCACTCCATATTCTAGCAAATTCGAAGTATATAAAGCCAAACCATGTCTTAATAATCGTATCACTCCTATTAGAAAAATATACATGTGTGCCCAGTATTCATGAAAATAATCGTATCAGGTAGTTATGACTCTTACAGTACCTTTCATAATCAGCTGTTATTAAATTTCCAAGATCGTCGATTTTCCCTACATAATGAATTTCTCGAAAGATCGGCGTGAATATCATTCCATCCATGAAATGACGATTGCCTTCGAAATCCCAAGTGAATCAGCTGGTGGACCTCCTCTCGTCAGGAATCGAATCCATCGCTCTGCGGTGCCATCTTGTCTCTATCTGCGTCTACTCTGACATGTTGAACTTCGGATTACCCATAGCGGATATTGTCCAACTCCTCTCGAAAAAGTTCATGGAAACAGCGGACCCCCTACTCCTCTTCTAAGTTACGCCACTGTTCCATTAAACGTTCAGTTTGAGTATTGAAAGATCAATCTCTAATAACTGTAATTACTCACTTTCGTAAAATAAAATTTTACATGAGAGTGTCCAAGTTTATTAAACACCCTGTAGTTGTCTGTATTTGGTAATTCATGAAACTGCATAAGAAATAAATTTCATTAATGCACGATCTAATGTTCATCAGTGCCTATGCTAACAACATTCCGTTGCTTGAAATTGTTAAAGTAACTTTGAATGCGTTATAGAAAAGCATAGTCATAAAGTTGTTCAAAAGAACTATGTTCAAACTGCGTTGAAATGTAGCTTGTAATAAAGTCTCCAACTACTTGCAGTGCTGTTCTAACATATCCCGGCCGTCTGTGATTGCTTCCTCGGCAAGTCCGCCTGGATCAACGACCTGCTTGGCGTTCGCTGCTCGGCGATGCTGAAACTGTCACCTACACTCTGCCGTGACAGTTTCGGTATGCTACGCGACCTTCACCGTGCGTCTCGCTTGCACTACAGAGCTCGACCCTACTTGCTCGACTGACAGAGCTCCACTGAATGTGCTGGCACTGTCTTCACCCTTATCTGCCTGGCGCAGACACGTGGTGTAGTCCTCCACCACAGTGCTCTCGCGTCACGATCATAGTCTCGAACCCACATCATCTCGGCTATTCCGTTATAAAATAACTTAAGGGTTATCTGACTTCCTTAAAATTATTTCCACATATAATGCATGTTATATATCCTCTTCTAAGATGTTTAATTACCATATTCCACACATATCTTAATAAAGCTTCACATCTCTATCCAAAATTCCATCTTCTTACAGATGTCAGTGCCTCCTTGATCCTAGACCTCCTACGTCATCTTGACATTCTTCTTGACTCGATCGGTGCGCTATCTTTTCCTAACTCTTCCCAAAACCTCAACTACGGCTTAATGTCTGCTGGCGTAGCCGATAGCCTAAACTAGGTATCGTGTACAGTATGATAGTGTCCATTACCTCACTGAACAGTGTTATCGAATATTATCATCCTTCTGTATGATAGTGCCCATTACCTCGCTGTTGAAAGCTAAAGGAGACACTTCGGCATCCCGTACGTTTTTCACATTTTTGTTGTTCTCGACGGTTGAGCTTTGCTTGTGGGCAGATTCTGTTGAGTGCCCAATGATATCTACCGTCTTTCACTTACGGAGATGCTCGATTACATTTTAAAGCGAATGGCATGCTTACACGTGAACGTTACATCTACATTACGCACAATGTGGTGGTTCCACAGGGGAAAGCTGTATGCCTCTCACCAAGGCGGTCCGAGTTCGAATCCCGGTCAATGCATGTGAGATTTTCGAAGTGAAATGCCATGTCTTGTGGTTCGGATTCCACGTTAAAAGGAGGTCCCGTGGCTCATAATCTCACGATTAATGGTCACGTTTAACTACAAGCTTCCTTTTCCACAGGGGAAATATAAAATATCGTGTAAGTTGCACGTGTGGATGTTTTGGTTGAACTTTGACCTTGAGCTGGAGCAAAATGTGTTCACAAATTTCAGTGTATATGAAGAAATATTTTGGAACGTTTTCATGGTTATCTGATCAGATTCAATTTTCAATGAATTCTGTATTAATTTTCTAAATGTAACCATTTGAAAAGAGTGAAAACCCACTAGGACTTCATTTAAACTCCCCACTCCTTAATATTATGCAAATCATTTGTAGCGAAGTTGTTTTCAAGGTATGTATTCTGCTTAAATACCATGTGTGTGCGTGTGTGCATATGTGCCTTCACGCTCACTTGTCTGTGTGTTTAATGTCCTCATTTCTACAAGGGGGCACATACAGCTCATGGAGCCACAACAATAACGATTTTAATATTATAACTGTGCCTGCCACAAATCTTGTACAGCAATGATATACATATCCAAGGAAACACACATACCTTGCTATTAGAAGCAAAGTTTAAAATTTTCAAAATTCAAATGACGGTTTTGAGTGAGATTCATTTTGTAGCAGAAGGTTTAACACCCACATTAAAAAAAGAAAACTCCAAAAATCCCTATAAACACGGGAGATATCAGGGAAACGGTGAAGGTCAGCACAAAACAAGAACCAATTATGAAAAAATTGATAAAATAATTATAATTTGAATTTTGAAAATTTTTAACTTTGCTTCTAATAGCAAGGTGTGTGTGTTTCCTTGGATATGTATATCATTGTTGTACAATATTTGTGGCAGGCACAGTTATACCATTAAAATCGTTATTGTTGTGGCTCCTTGAGCTGTATGTGCCCCCTTAAGAACAAGTTGTACCCGGCATGAGTTGCAATGCCAATCAAAGAAAGTGTTGGCATTGTATTTCTTGAAGTTCTTTTGGATACACAATACATTTTTTTCAATTTCCGTTAACTGCCTCTAAACTATCGCAAAATAGATTTACTAATTCAGAAACATTCGTGGGAGCGTGCACAACAACTCACCAAAGTTTTATCGCAATCGGGTGAATGGCATTTGAACGTATGCAGGGTTTTGTTGAAACGATTTGTGCTCTGTCACTCATTTGTTTAATCTTCTCATGCGCTACCAACTGTAAATGGATTTACTAAGTCAGAAGCCTTTCCTGGAGTGTACAAAACAACCCACCGAAGTTTCATCTCAATCGGATGAATGGTATATGAACGCATACGGGACTGAATGAAACGATTCGCACGCCGTCAATCATTTTTTAATCTACTCGGGTGCTACATATTGTAAAAAGCGATTTACTAAGTTAGAAACCTTTCCTGGAGTGTACTCTACAATTCACCCATGTTTCATCGCTATCGGATGAATCTTATATAAACGCATATGGGACTTTGTTGAAACGATTTGCGCGTCGTCGCTCATTTGTTGAATCTACTCGTGCGCTACCTATTGTTAAATTGATTTACCAACCCAAAAACCTTTGCTGGACTGTACACAACAACTCACCCACGTTCCATCGCAATCGGATGAATGGTATATGAACGCATAGGAGACATACATACACACACACACACACACACACACATACAGACAAACTGTAACATTAATTTTTATATAGAGAGATTTTATGTCATAGATGCCATGTAGGCAACAGGCGTTTATCTATGTATAGCAATGTGAAGTTTTAAATTTGTAAATTGCATATATAAATATGTGACATATGCGGATTTGTTTAGAATAGGCTATATTTAACAAACGTAGATGGAGACACTGCCGTGAATGTGGGGCTCGCCCTTGCTCCATCTGCCGTCCTTAAATTGGGAAAATAAATAACTAATATATAAATAAATAATTTAATTAATTCATTCATTAATTATCATCATCTGTATGTCAATTACTCTGTCTTTGCAAGAGCACACAGCAAACTGACGTACAAGAAGGAAATTTAGACTATAGTTGATCATTATTCATTACACATATTAAACCGAAAAATATAAAATATTAAGACTATTTTTGAGAGTTACAGGGCTGATACATAACAATATATTGAAGAGGCTTGAATTTTTATACGCATATAAACTTTTTTTTAAAATTGTAATGGTGCGGTAGTTGAGAAACTGGAATTCGAATTCGGTGAATATATTTTCTCCATTATAAAAGTAGAAAAAATCACACGGGTGTGTCAGAATGTGATGAAGATACATAGGACTAGAGGAGCAAGAATAAGAGAGGAAAAAATAATACTTTATACTGTATATCGTTACCGACAGTAGTGGCTACGATGGCTAAAGCGCAGCATTAGGTCATGGGGCCAAGCTCTCTGCTGACTCGGTAGACGCGTGGGTTCGAGCCCCACCGTCGGCCGTCCTTGAAATGGTTTTCCGTGGTTTCCCATTTTCAACACCAGGCAAATGCTGGGACGGTACCTTCTGACAGGCCACGGCCGCTTCCTTCCACATCCTTGCCCAGGTTCATTCACCATCATTCATTTCATCTCTCATTAACTCTTCTCATGAGGTTGGCGTCAGGAAGGGCATCCGGCCGTAAAAACCATCGCCACAAAGACTTTCATCGCATCTCATCCCCGACCCCGTTGGAAAAACGGGAATAATACTGTATATCGTTCACGTCCTCAATTTATAACTCTATTTCGTCCACAGTTGTTTAGTGGACATCATTCCATCAAATCGAACGTGTTCTTTGGAAAATTGAAAAGATTCACTGTTTATTTGAAGATGGAAAGAATGATTCCATTTATTACATAGCCTATAGATATCGAAATATCTTAAGAAAAATAAATATTTTAAATATACGGAAATACCAAATGATTAGATTTATTAGACTGATATGCACCAATTTTGCTACAGAGAAACTGTCTACATTTTTCAGTTCCCCCTATGGGTAGTTATAAAGCCAATGTATAACTTAGTTTCGTTTCAATACGTCCAATTATTTTAAAAACTACTTTTTTTGAAATTCATAAAAATGTCTAAATACTGACATTGATAAATATATTTACATCAATAATACCATTATTAACGTATTGGGTAAAACTGGTAATTTACACATAATAGAATCATTAAAATCTTATAAAGCAACTGAAATTAAAAATGATGAACAAAGTATCTCTATATACGCTTACGCTCGTTTTATAAACATACTCGTGTCTTAATTACCATTATAGGCGAGTTGCATACGACTGTTTATGTTCGACGATAATTATAACTTTATTATATGTTTTAACATAAATATTCATAAATATCTGTGGGAATCAGTTAGTGAACAGGGGGGTCTGGCTTTGCTGGCTGAACAGAGCGCATGAGTGGGTCAAGGCACTCAAAAAGCAGAGACCATTCACTTTGCTTGCCAACACAGAAATATGTTGGATTTTGAGCGAATGCGCGAAGGTATCCTTACCTAATTGGTCACACAACTGTTTCTTCAGCTCTGATTGGTGTGAGAAACTGTTTCATAATGAAAAATAGTGTTATAATTAGCCTCATTATGATACAGTTTTCTGACACATAATGTTTACATTTCGACATCGTCGAAAATAAATTAATATTTTCTTGCTTAATATTGCAAGGAAATTAGAAAAGGATCTGAATGCGTTTCTACATTTGTATGAATGTCATTACTTGAAACTGATAGGCATAAACCTTAATTGTGTGTTCATTTTGTGTTTGATATACCCAGCGCAGTAAATAGATAGTATTCAGAAAATATGTTGCTCTTTTGTAGTGGATCTGAGGAGGTTAAGTGGTGTTATAAAATTATTTCTGTTGAAATGCACCGTCAAAACAAGTAACTTAATGGCTGTAAGTACCTCGTATTAATATACTTGAAGGTTTTAAATTATATTTTATACACTCGAAATTTATATATCGGTATTAATACACATTTTTAAAAACAAGTAGTTCCGTGACGAACAAAAGAGCCTACTTTTCTTAAAATGTAAGATTCATGCCAATAATTAATCTATATGGATCTATCTAGAATAATGGCGAAATTAAGTTGCTAATATCGAAATTTCTAATTAGTTCGAAATACTGTATACCTGGCATAATGTAGCCTAATAAAGCACTACAGTTGGCAGCCCTGGTGACTGAATATATTCTTAGATCCATTTCTTAGGGTACAGAATACAAAATTTGGTTGAAGTCCAATGCATAGCATGGACGTTACATGCAGTTAAACATTGGATCTAACAGCGCGCGTCAAATCATGTTGGCAACAATGCCATGCATGTATTGGCCAGAAATAATCTGAAATAACATGATCTATTGTTGTGCCAATTTTGAATGAAATCCATTAGTTAGTATAGAAGTTACATGAATTTAAAGTTGGACGTCTCAGCAGGCTTAGAATCATGTTGGTAGCACTGACGTATATAAGTTACTCCAAATTAATATAGAATGGCAGGTACTATACGTGTGCATAGTTTAAAACTGTCGGCTTGCATACTTTCTGATATATGGGTATTTGGATTTAAAAAAATTGAGAGCATTTATTAACAGTTGGCTGCAGCCGTTTAGGAGTTGATAGGGGGGGGGGGGGGACACACACACAGCCAGCCAGACAGACAGACAGAAGGACAGACAGACAGACAGAAGGACAGACATTTGCCCGATCTCATAAGTCTACTTTTTCCTCATTTTTTCAATATGTGAAAAGTAGGCTAATAATATACTGTGCCCGTTTAGACCGAAGTCCAACAGCCACATTTGCAAATTACCGAAATCAGTTCAGCACGAGATTCTAAAATCTCAGGGTCAATCTGGGCAAACAATAAATCAAAAACTGGCCTCACTGATCTCGGCAATATACAAACAAGGATGAGAGAAGGAGAAATGAAAATAGCACAATTTCCTTAAAAAAACAATTCATTTTATTTTAAATATTACATTGAAACTTATGTGACGAACATGAAGTATCAACACTCGGAAACTCAGTTTCCCCGTCGAAATATAGTTCACTAAGAAAAATTGAATCACTCGAAGTGTCAAAATTATGCTTCTTTGATATCCAGAAAATTATCAGTCCATTCTGGAATCAACTTTAAATATATTTACGCTAGTTATAGCAGGTGGTCTAGAATAAAATATCAGTTCGTCTGACCCCTGTATGCGAATGCATATTAAAACACTGTTCATCATTTATCAAAAAAACTTGTTATTATAATCACTGTTTTCAAATTAATCGTTTGAATCATAGCTCTTGACAAGTTCTGATGTAAAAGTTCATCAGTAATAGAATTAGTTTGTCACCATTAGGTAACTGGTGTTTTATTTCATTCGTCCGCGTCATCATCTGCTTCGTCACTCTAATCCACCATTGTCCTATCCGTTCGTAATTTAGTGACACATGTTCGCGCTCGGCATTTCACACTGATAACGTTCCCGATAACTTTCACGAGTGTCTTGACTTCGTAGCTTGTGCTATAATAAACATATTAGTGGTTTCCCACACTTGCTCCACTTTTTCAAAATACATAATATTGTTCACGGATAAAGTTCAGTCATTTAACCACATATGACAGCTCTGACATGGCAACTTGCTACAATGGTAATACTCTGAGTATCATGGAGTGTCGAAAAATCGAAGATGCCTGCATTAATTTATACATGAGTACGGGATATGCTCCCACGCAACACGCTGGGCTATATTGGTCTCATATCGTAGGCTAACCTGTGTTTGGGTAATGAAGGATGATTCAACCATATCCACATAAGCAGATAGGCCTCAAATAATACTCCTATAACTGGATAAAGGGTATTGTGCCCAAATCCTGTTGTCCAGATTTGAGAGCACAGGCCCAGATGCTAAGTCCAGAGCAAAGGTTTTGAATAGCGCGCTCCCAATGTTCTAATAAGCATTTCGAAGCTTTATGCAGCCTACAGAACGTTAAGTGACGTAGCAAGTTTGTCATAGTCGAGGCTATATTTTGATAAAATATTTCCAGATTGATTAGAAACATGGGACTAGTACCAGATTACTGGCACGGAAAAGGGAAGAAGAACGTGCTATATTTCAAGAAAATCGAACCAGCGAAAGCGGAGATGGGAGATGTTTTAGTTTTGAGCTGATATCTCACAGTGACGTCAGGAGTCCGCCTGGAGAATATAAAACGGCCGCGGACCATGGCATATGATGTTACTACTACACAGTGCCCAGTCGCTGATACATCGCTGTTAAGTCGTGAAGATAACCTACGAGCACATGGTTGCCATATTCTATGTTACGCTTATAACTAGCACACGGTTGTTAGGACTTAGTGCGATTCAATGACAGTACATGGTTACTGGACTTCGAAAAGTGTTTGAAATTATTTCAAGTGAACTTAGGATTCTTCATAAGTTATTACTCAGGTGATAGACTTTTGTGGCAGAACATTGTTAATTATAACTTCTACACGGACATAATAATGATAGACTTTGTCTATATTTTTTTCCACAGTCCACAAATATTTAAACTGGATTATTTTTATATCCAATGGCCAGAAGCAAGTTTTTGTCTTGGTAACTATTTGACCAACCAAGATAATAAGACAGTACTTTTCAAATATCATTCTTGCATGGTTCAGTTCATTTAGCGGACTTAGAGGAACCAGCTGTGCCTAGCATGGTCTGGAGAGTGAGAAGCTCTGCCCAGGGACTTGAACATCAGAACTTGTACCGGTGCTGAATAAGATTGACAGAGTATTGATGGTACTGAATTCATCACAGTTGGGTCATGTTACATCTGGTATTTTGCATCATGGATCAATTCGATCTTGCCCCTGTCAAGAATATTACTTCAGCTGTTGAAGCAGCTTATATGAACAATTTGCATCAAGAATATCAGGCAACGAATATGATTACCGCTATGTCTGGTCAGACATCTTGCGGGTATACAATGGAGGCCGATACAAGAATTTAAGTACGTTGTCAAAATGGAGACAAAAGACTGGAATGATCTGGTTTTGACCAGCTTATCTTCAACATCAAGATCTACAAGAATGTAAGCTACAATTTGCATTATTTGTATGCATAGTTAGCTGGAATTTCTAATTTTTCTACATTCTTGCCAACACATATTTTTCTTCGATATTTTGCTGTTGCAAATATTTATGCGAGGCATGGGAAGCCTTGTTCTGAGCAGTTTTTACACTCACACATAAGGATTCAATTATTTGAATCAATGGACGAGCATAATGAGCATTTATCTGATTTTGATATTTTTTTCTAATCGCGGTCATCAGCCGTCGTAACTGTAAATTTAATGATAAATTTAAGTTGAGGAATGGATATTTATCCATATTTAAGAATCAAGTATGATATTTCTCGAATAATTTAGCAACATTAAATTCAGTTGTGGAATTAATAATAATAATAATGCTGATTTAATAATAATTATTATTTTCTATTTTTTAAAATAATAATAATATGATTTATATTTTCTAATAATCATATCATGTAGTGTGATTTATAAATTGGATATTTAAACAGTTTACTAGATCGGATACTTGCTTCTCCGAAGGCTAGTGGTTAACGCACGCCCACATTCAACTAACAGAGTAATTCAATGGAAACATTTTACACTTGCATTATGCAGTTAAATCTTTTGGAAGACGCGGAAAGTAATGATACGGGAAGCAAATAGAATGTATAAAACAGGGTTTTACTAGAGTTTGTATAAATATAAATCATTATGAGCAACGTCTTTTGATATAACGTTTGACCAGAAATAGACACGTTATGAAATTATTAATGTTTAAACTGATGGTAAAATTACAGTAAACTCATTGAGGAGCTTACTAGCTTCCAGTATGAAGCTAGTATGAGTATGAGTAACAAACAAAGGCTTGATTATTATGTTTAATTTGGGAAGAAATTATTGTGTGTGGAAATAGTTAAATGTGCCATTCTGATTGTGCAATTTAAGTCACAGGAATGAGGTTGTTAAAATGGAGCATCAACCATATTGTGGGTTGGATGACTTTAAAATACGTTGGGGAGTTGAAATATTGTTACAAGCCACACTTTCATCGAATTTATTACCAAGGGTTATTTTATGGAGCCATCATGATTAATTCACAGTTTATCCACGTGTTCTATAAATATTTCCTAGTACTGGTTGACCCGGATTTTGTTATTAACATTTACCTTTCATTATGAGAAGACTTTACCGTTGTCTAATGCTAATATTGATTATGTGAATTTTGACACATTTAAATAGAATGGGCCGATGCTATAAATAAATTAATACTGTTATTTCATGAACAGCCACTACAATTTAGAGGATATTTGTGATCCTAGTAAAAATATAAATATTATGTAAAATAATTAATTGATTAACATTTTGACATTCTGTCAAAGAATTGCAATTTTTGACAATAGCAAAAAATGCTATTTTTGTAAACAATTTTCTAAATAATATTTTCAAATGATATTTGAATGTTTGAATGGTTGAATTAATATTTAAAGATTTGATGTTTTGTTAATAATAAATTTTGACCATAATTGATAATAGAATCAAGAACTCAGAATAATTATTTTGGATCGAGAACAGATGGTACAATAAATTTTTCTGTTTATTGAAGTTCTTCGAATCCATGCTCAGATGTCCATATAAATTGATGTTGTGTTATACCCATTGTTATGACTTTATAATTGAACCAATTTAGAGATATTGATTTTTGGAAAAGTGTTAGTTATTTTCTGCAACTATTTGAAAAACAAAAACAAAGTGATTTTTTTTCTACATCGAGTGAAACCATTTAATTTCAACAAGTGAATACTTAAAAGTTAGGAATCAGGCTGGACAATTTAATTTGATCTGAAAAACCTACGACTGTAAATAGTACATTTGAACGAAGTCAACAGGACTAACAATCTGGCTTTCGTTTCAAATATTTAGTGTCCAAGTGTTGGTAAATCTGTAAATTTGTGTACATAAATGTATGATCCGTCATGCATCAATAATGATATTCTGGCATTAGTTCAGTCAATTTTTAAACATTTTAATAAAATGAGATAATTTTACGAATTGTGTTATTTTCAGAAAATCTCCTTCTATTCTTATTGTTGCATCGAGCCGAAAATCAGTAAATCAATTTTTTTTATTGTGTTATTGTAGTCACTGGGATGTAGTCACTGGCGCCCTGGGATGTTTAGATTCTCGTGCTGACTGATTTTTGGTGAAATGCATATGTGGTCGTCCGGACGTCGGTCTAAACGGGCACAGTATTGCCCTGCACAATCTGTTCAAGACAGATGGGTCCAGGTCGTTGACTAAATATTTTCAAACAACTCCAGATTAGTGTCCCAAGAAATTACAAGTGCAATCCACTGCATATTCGTAGCATGGTTATTAGGGTGTCCCTTATTTTTCAAAGTTTAAATTTTGCAACGCATAGGTTATTGTTTTATTCATTTGGGCCTAAAACACCCAAACACATTTTCTTTCCATATTTGGAATAGTGCAACCTGTGCCGACTCGCGCGCAAACATGTCCATACAAGTTGCGTCACAAGAGTGGCGCGCTCACATGGTTCTTGTTGCTTAGTTTTCGCTTTTCGTGTAGCTAGCACGGATTGTTTTATATTTCGAAGTTGTCAGAAGAACTAAGGAACAATAAAAAAAGTATTTTCTTGGTTGGTGAAGTAAATCACCAGATAACAGGCGCAAAATTACCATCTAATCGTAAGTTCTCGCAGTTCTATTTTTCAACATACGTGAGGTTAAGTGAACTTAGTGAAAGCCCAAATCTTGTCATTCGGGAGTGAAATATATTCTGGGGAAAGGCTGGAATACCTACCAGATCTGTTCCTAATTGTGTTAAGAAGTTAGTGGATCTTTATCAGGTCTGGCGAGAACTGCAAAAAAAAAAAAAAATAGCAAGAAGATTCAGGATTTACATAGGCGTCACGAGGAGAACTTTCAACTTGAATTAGATAATTTATTAGATATCGCACATGCTGATGCTCTTGAAAGAATAAAAATCGTAGAAGATAAAATATTTTTGCAAAAGCAAAGAGAGCCAGAGGGCGTCCGGGGTGCCTAGCGGTGTTGACAAAAAGTTGGCTGAAATTGAAGAAAGGGCTAGGCTGTGAAAACTCGCAGAAGATAAAAAGAGACCAAAGCAAATGCCTTCCGCGAGATCACTTGAATCTGCAACTTTACAGACCTTTGATACACACGAAGACGTAGAAGAGCAATCTACAAGCTCTGAAGAAAGCCTGGAAGGATCTCTGCCATCCACATCTCAATCTGTAAGTTCTTTAGCTACTTCGACAAGAAGAGGAAGAAAAGATTTTATCACATCTAAATTAGTTGCAACTTTAGACAGATGTCATCTAAGCATCAGAGATTCTGTTTATATAATTCAGTCTGTAGTAGAAGTACTTGGTCTTATTTCTGACAATTACCCGATCAACAAATCCTCTATTCAACGCATTCGAACACAAATGAGAAAAGATACAGCGGGATCCATTAAATCCGATTTTCAGAATAACGTGTCAGAAGTAGTTACTGTTCATTGGGATGGAAGATTGTTACCTGCTCTGGACGTAAGAAGTTCTAAAGAAGAACGCCTACCAATTATTATTTCATATGACGAGGAAGAACAACTTCTTGCTGTGCCAAAGTTAGACAACTCTTCCGGCAAAGAGCAAGCGAAAGCAGTATCAAATGCCCTTCATGACTGGAATCTGGAAGACAAGATACAAATAATGTGCTGTGATTCAACAGCATCTAATACAGGACGCTTGAACGGAGCTTGTGTGCTTTTAGAGCAAAAACTAGAAAGAGAGTTTTTACTCTTTCCTTGCCGCCATCATGTTTACGAACTGGTGCTCAAAAGTGTGTTTGATTCAAAGATCCAACAAATCACTAGCAGTCAAGATATTCCGCCGTTCGAAAAGTTTAGAGACAACTGGAAGAATATTAATCCTAGTGCCATCGAACCGTGCACTGATTTTGTCCAACAACATCTCTGTGAGGCAAATATTATTGAATTGGTGACGTTATTAACAACGCGAGGGCAAAATCGACTGTACGAGATGATTATCGCGAGCTCATGAGCTCGCTATTGTTTTTCTGGGTGGTGACATTAAAAATAAAATAAAAATCAGACCTCCTGGTGCAATGCATCAAGCACGATGGATGGCAAGAGCTATTTACTCCTTAAAAATTTGTTTACTGCAGTCCCAGTTTAAAATGAGCGCTAAGGACAAACAAGCTTTACAAGATGTTTGTTTATTCATTGTGGCAGTTTACGTGAAGCCCTGGTTTGGATGTAGTTTGGCGATAAAAGCGCCGAATCAAGATTTTTGTTTTTTAAAGACCTTAAAAGATTACGAGAAAGTTGACAAGTTGATTTCCAAAGCGGCTTTAAACAAGTTCAGTCAACACTTGTGGTACTTGTCAGAGGAAATAGCCATCCTTTCAATTTTTGATGATGAGCAGATCAAAGGAAATATTGTAGAAAACTTACAAAAAGAAAGATTTGGTGATTCCGGAAAGAGATATGTTCCTTCGAAAGAAGAGATGTCTGGTTCTCTATATGGTACGTAGTAGACTAGTAGTGTTTAATCTGGTATTTCATTTAGAACTTATTTGTTTTATTTATAGGCACTACAAGTATTTTTTTTATCTTGTTTCAGGGAAATCTTTGAGTGATTTTGTTTCTGTCAAAAGTAAAGATTTAATTTTACGACTGGAACTCGACAGTGGTTTCCTTCAAGAAATTGAATCTTCATAGAAAGACAACGTGGCGTTTGTGGAAGCTAAAAAGAAGGTTTCTACCTTAAAAGCCGTTAATGACACAGCTGAAAGAGCTGTTAAATTAATGACAGACTTTCATGGTTTGACTACCGCAGATGAAGAACAGAAGCAGTTCTTATTACAATGTGTGCAAGAACATAGAAAAATTTACCCCGACTGTAAAAAAGAGACTTTGAAGTGGAAATATCCAAATGAATAATTATAAAAATTGTACCTTTTTGGTACTTACAAGAAGAGCATTATATAAATTTCTGTTATCATTTATATTTCTCTAAAATAATTGTTTTTGTGATCATCTACAACTACATTTAAGAGACACTTTAAGCAACTATTTTCTAAAATTTTTGGTCCTGTCGGCACGGGTTAAAATTAATGTAGAAAGTTGAAATTCTGTACTTGGGTAACTAATAGACTAATAAACACAATAACGGGGTATGCGTTTCAATAAATGAAAAAAATGCCCTTTTAAGGGACACCCTAATGGTTATATTGCTTCAGTCTCTCCGACAGACTAAGTGCTGACGCGTAGTATAACGGTGTAGTAACTATATGACGTCGAATAGTAAGACTGACCGAACTGTAATGAACTGAAAACCGCAACTGCAACTAATGAGTGTATCCATGTACAGCTCGCCCAAATAAATGGGCAATTATAAGACTAGCATCTGCCGACCTTACTCAGGTCCCTGGAGCCATCCAATATTTAAGGTAGTCACAGCAGTTTGAATTTACAAGTTAAACATTTATTAATTCAGCTTTGAATATTTATGCATAAAATTGCATTTGTCAAGAGAAAAAATATATTAAAAATATGTGAATAATTGAGTTCAAGTATGAAATCTTATGTATAAATTTCTATTCTTAAAAACTTCTGCCCATATAATATGGGGAGTCGTAAATCTATCAAGTGTTGACCAAACGGCCCTTGCTGTATACAGTTCTTCAGGGCCACCAATCTGAAACATAAAACAGAACAACAACAAAACACATAAATCATGAAACATTAAAACCTAAAAAACACTAAAAACTCTGTGGAGCATGAACTTATTAAAGAAGCTAAGAAGAAATTGTTATAAAATTTATAAAACATGTGATGCCATTATCGTGAGTCGATGAATACAAGGGGGAAATAATAAAACATATCAGCAATAGTATGAGGTTAGGTAAAAATAGTTTTCGGGTGCCTGTAATTATGTATTACAGACCCATCAACATTTCCTATTGCATTGCGGATAATTTGATTTGTTGAATTTTCCGCTTTCAGGTGGAAGCTGGTTGCAGCATGCTTAATGGCCTGTACAATGGTCTTGATATTGCACATCTTGTGTGTTATTACATTTTTTGTATATCTGGGCATTTTGGTCATCATTTTCATCCATCTGTTTTGGAACCTTTGCAGTTGATTGATATGGGTTTTATATTGGCACCCCAAAGCCTCCGTGGCTTAGGCGGCAGCACGCCGGCCTCTCACCGCTGGGTCCGTGGTTCAAATCCCGGTCACTCCATGTGAGATCTGTGCTGGACAAAACGGAGGCAGACAGGTTTTTCTCCGGGTACTCCGGTTTTCCCTGACAAAATTTCATTCCAGCAACACTCTCCACTATCATTTCATTTCATCTGTCATTCATTTAATCATTGCCCCAGAGGAGTGCGTCAGGCCTCGGCAGCCGGCACAGTCCATATCCTCGCCGCTAGATGGGGGCTTCATTCATTCCATTCCTGACCCGGTCGGAGACTGGAAGCAGGCTGTGGATTTTCATTTTCATTGGCACCCCAAGCCGAAGCACCACATAGGATCATAGAGGACACTATGGACTTATAAATCAAGCTCTTGTTGGCCAAGTTTAGATGAGACTTTCTATTTAAGAGATGGTGGAATTTTGATGCAACTTTTGTCGCTTTTTCCAGAATGTTCATAATGTGATTCTTAAAGGTCAACTTATTGTCGAGTATAACACCAAGGTACTTGGTTTGATTAGTCCATGATATCCTCTGGTCATATAGCGTGGGCGCTATATTGTTATTTCTGCTTGTCCTTCTGGTGAAGTATACCGCCTGTGTTTTCGAGGTATTTATCTTAATTCTCCAAGTTTGACACCAGCTTTCTATTTCTTTAAGAGCAGAGTTCAGCCTGCTCGTGACCAGCTCCGGCTTCCATGACTCCGCCATGACCGCTGTGTCATCTGCATAAAATGCAGTCTCGGTGTCGTCGGTCCTGGGGAAGTCATGGGTATATAGATTGTATAGTATGGGCCCGAGTATAGATCTCGGCGGAACACCAGCCTTGTGGATTGCAGTTAATAGTTCTAGTTAACTATAGGTTCCAGCAATTTGACGGTATTGAAATATAGTTCTTTGCGGTTTGGAGTTTATTTTAAATGGAAAATTCCAGAACTGTATTGACAGTTAAATGGAGCGGTAATAATCCCTTGGCGGAAAAAGTTAAGTTTTAGACAGCGGTTAATTGACATGAAATCTCCGTTGCCTTGATCTGTTTTAAGGTGGACTTATGTCCTTCACAGGTGACATAGAATTGTCTATCTTTAAGGTAGTTATAAATTATGCGCCAGATGGGCTGGCTTAATCCTAATGTATTCAACTTCCGCAGGAGCCCCGCGTGCCATACCCTGTCAAAAGCTTGCGCGATGTCGAGGAAGACAGCCCAGGTTCCCCTGCGAAAGTTGAATGACTTTATTAACGATCCTAGTAAGCTGGTGAACCGCAGAGTACTCTGACCTGAAACCAAACTGCCCATCGAGCACGGCTGCTAAAATACATTTCTGCTGTAACAATCTTGCTAGTATTATCCTTTCGTAGATTTTAGCAAATAGATCCAATAAACTTATGGTTCTATAGTTAGCTGGGTCCTGTATGTCTTTTCCGTCCTTGGGAAACATGACTACATTTGACAGCTTCCACCTGATGGGGATATAACCTATTTTTAGCATTGCATTAAAAAGATGCACAATATGTTCATATGCATTGATTGTTAAGTTCTTTAAAATTGCATCTTGGATGCCGGTGGGGCCTGGGGCCTTATTTGTTGGAAGTGATTTTATTATTCTCTTTAATTCACTTTGTGTGACTGGCTGAATAACATCTGCACAACCCTCATTACTTATTTACCACTTTCGCTAGCACTAGCACTATTAGAGGTATTGGTGGTTCCACTTAACTTGCTGAGATTTTCAACCTGAAGTTCAGTTTCTGCCACGAAGTTTATTTCTTTGCGTATACAATTAGGTTTGAAGCGTTCCTCCAGCGTTGCGGCCGGAAGTACTGCTTTGGCTAGCGGTGTTTGTGCTGTAGTGGTTGATGTCTTCAAAATTGGGATTGCTTTTGCAGTTTTGGTCAAAATTTTAGTAGTTTCCCACAGACTATTGTCTTTGGTAGAGAGTTTAGTCAGTTTAGTGTTCCACATATTGTTGTTAATGATTTTGATGTCTCTATTAATTTGCCGTTTGAGCCTGTTGAACTCGGTTTTGATGCGAGGATCTTTGGTGGTCTGCCACATTCTCCTGAGCTGCTGTTTTGCCTTTATGGCTGCTCTTATTTCTGATGTCAACACATCTGAAAGGTTTGACAGTTTCTCCTCCTTTCTGCTTGAATTTTTCGTGTCGGAGGACTTTGCCAACGACGTGATTCTTTGTGTGATATCCGTAGCCACCGCTTCTATTTGGTCAGGCGTTTCGGTGGTCGGAGGAGTATCTGCAAACATTTCATTTGCCATCTGTTTGAACCTATCCCAGTCAATCCTCTGTGTTTGTATTTTGGAGTTTAGTGTACTAGGTATTTCAAAAAGGAAAGGAAGGAAGCTTGTAGTTTAACGTGACCGTTAATCTTGAGATCATGAGCCACGGGACCTCCTATTTACGTGGAATCCGAACCACAGGACATGGCATTTCACTTCGAAAATCTCACATGCACTGACCAGGAATCGAACCCGGACCGCCTTGGTGAGAGGCATACAGCTAGACCGCTGAGCCACCACGCCTCTACTAGGTATTTCAGCACCCAGCTTTAGGAGGACTGGGTTGTGGTCTGAGCTTGTTCTTACCAGAGTGTTGACGTTTATTGACATATTAATGTCCTTGCATATCACTAAGTCTATAACGTCTCCGTCATAATTTGAACTATAGGGGACGTATGTGAAGTCAACGGGCCCAGTGACGGATATGTTATTGTTTATGACGTAGTCGAAAAGATTTTTCCCATATGGATTATCGGTGCGTGAGTTCCAGCTGGGATTTTTTGCATTAAAGTTGCCAGCCATAATAGTTGGTACCCCAGTGTTAAATAACTACCCGCTTTAGACCTGCTCCTAAGCATATTGGCCAAAGGCCCGGAGGCCGGCCTAACCGTAGGGAACCCGACCGCTGTATTCTCACCTCAGGCTATCGTTTTAAGACCAGGACGATACTGGGGCAAGGGGTGAGAAATACAGACGGTATCGCGACAACTGACGACTTACGAGCACAAGGTGTATGTGCGGGATAGACGGACTGTGACGTACGTAGCGTGGATACAGCAAGATTAAAAAACTAATGAGAGCTCGTGACTGGCTCCTTATATATGGTTCGGGACTGATGTTATGGATCGCCGGCTTTACCATCAAGCAGGCAGGCTCTTACTCTTACTTCGGTCGGTCTCACCCCCTTGACTGCTCAATGCTCAGTGCAAGTTTACAAAAATATACATAACTCCTGTGCTTCTGGGTCGATTCACGTGAAACGTCTTCTGGTAACATCAAAATTCCATAGCCAGTAATTATTTAACGGTTCCAAACCTCAAATTTGCAAACATTATGTTTCCATCAATAGGTTTCTTCAAGTGGGCCGTCAGCGCCACGGGTGCGATCTCTGATCTCCCCGGAAAACTACTACTCAGCGCGCTATTCAAATCTGCGTCTCGCTGGTGTCATACAGAAATGATATCACATAGGTATCCGAAATTTAGGTACAATACCTAATCAGACGTTATTGAAATTCTTATTCAAATTCTGAAGTTTTTCGTTCTTATTTCTAAAAATTACATAAAACGGTGGACGATAGAGACAATCTGAATACATGCTTTGCTTCTACATTACCCCATGCCTAAGCAGTCATTTCAGGCATATTGTCTTATTAATATAACCTACAGTATATGTATTATTTTAATGATGAACTTCGCCAATTTTGATATTTTTTCGATTTTATTTTAAAAAATTACAAAAGAAACTGACGTGATACGGAAAATCTGAACACAGATATGGTTTCAGGGCAATTTACATACCAAAAACCAGTAATATTTTCCCTTGAAGCAGAAAAAAAATAATTGAAATGCATATCAGTCGTATGAAAGCTTTTGGTGGCACTAACTGAATAGTTGAAAAGACAATTCTGTTTCTTAATACAGTATGTTCCTACCACACAAACTACTGAATCAATGTAATGGACAAATATCAACATTTACCTTCATAAGGTAAAGTAATTAAGTTACTGAAAAGGCATTGTCATTCACTGATACCAACTTTACAATTAATGATTTTTTGAAAATAAATCAAACGGTACGTTTATGACCTAACTATTGAAGTTCAAGGGTCGAAACTTAATTCATTTGAAGATGATTTCATGGCTTGCAATCCGAATTAGAATCGTGATTCTAGTGCTTCAATTGTTTTTGTTTGTAAAATTTTCTTTGTTAAGTTTAAGAAGTTTTGAAGCAATGCATTTTCTCTCAAATTACATAAATACTGCAGCCATTACTCTAGGTCAGATTAATGCACATCAAGAGTAGCACATATTTGCCAAGATATAAGTTATGGATGATTTGTACTCACCTTACATGCAAACGGAGGTTTTTTTCTTTTTCAGTTGTCTACACATAGAGATACTGTGAACATTTCAAGCAGATGGGTGCAGTCAATGCACCTTATTTGTATGAAAATACAATTTGTAAGAAATGGCTATCAGAGAAATGTCTGCGAAGGTAGCTGAATAAAGATTTAGTAGATGTTTGCCAATGTTCACAAACTTCAAAACTCCTTATCTTGGAAACATATCAACAGTTTTGCTCCAAACTAACGCTCCTATGATATTTCAATATGCTGAAAATACTGAAAGCCTAAACCATCAGAAAAGAGAAATTGCATTTCTCAAGTGAAACCTAAGTTAGCACCACATTAAGAATAAATTAAAATAATAACCGAATGGTGTAAAACCTAAGAATTTAGATGGTAGGTGACAATAGTATAGTCCTTTAAAACATATATTCTATTTTATTTTTAAATTTCCAAAGCTCGGTTGTTCTAAACCGCAGTCTCAGGCTTGGAGTGTGCTTATTAGCTGACTTGTTAATGATGGGAGATAAGTGCCATATGATGACGCTCCCTGTGCACCCCTTATCATGTGGCGCGCATTCAGAACTGGAAAGAGTGTAGCAATATGCCGCATTGTTATTGTCATTATGCAAATTTGAGTTGGCGGTAATGTAACAGAGTGGTGTGGGGAGAAACAGCTTTGTTTGTTCTCGTTTTTTCTACTATCCCTCTCTCTCTCTCTCGCTGCCGCTGTATAAGTTCATTCAAATTTCAAACTGTCGCTCTTGGTAATTAATGGTAGATTAGTGTTGCTCTAATCATGGTTGGAGGTAGGGTGTATGTCATCTCACATCTGGCTCCTCTATTAACATGCTGACCGGCCTGTGGTAAACATTCACACCACCAAACTTGCTGCACTCCGGAGTGCAATAATACACACCACACTACCGCATGTTAGCTCAAGACGCCAACGCTTCACTGTCTTATAGAGGGACCGGGCCTACAGTTCTCATCATCACCGATTTTGTCCAAATTTATGGTAAATGCAGGGTTGGACCAGAAATGAAAGTGACAAAGGTGGAAGCTCCGGATGGCCAAGCGTTTAGAAAAAATAGCATTTTTGGTGTGGATCGGGCGAGGCATGAGTCACGTATATCAGCGTAGTTTCCAGTCAGCGGAAATGTAATCCGTGGGTCGGAGGATCGAGTCCTTACGCGGAAATATTTGTGTCTTGTTTTCATTTTTAATTTGTACGTTACTTACACTGAAAATAAACCGAAATACTGTTCAATATGATGGTATATTGGATTTGACGGCCCGTGAATTAAAACTCACCAATTGTTTTAGGTTTATACCGTGTCTTGAGTGGGGCTTCGCCTAGAAACACCAAGCTGGCTCATCAGCGGGCTCTCAGTGCTCCCCGCCCGGACCCCCACAGGAGTAGCAAACTTTGCTTCCAAAAATATGCTATATTGACTTTCACGGCCAGTGAATTAAAACTCAGCAATTTTTTTAGTTTCAATTCACGAGTCGTGAAAGTTAATATGCCACCTTTTCGGAAGCCTTTATAGGGAGGTGAAAGACTGCTTGAGTTTTGGCTCTCGCAGTTAGAGACGCACGTGCGCTTCATAAGAAGGTCGGTAGTGCACAGTTCGCTACTCTTGTGGGGGTCCAGGCGGGGAGCACTGAGAGCCCGCTGATGAGCCAGCTTGGTGTTCCTAGGCAAAACCCCTCACAAGACACAGCATAAACCAACAAAAAATCCTGAGTTTTAATGTTCAATATATTGTATCTATTAATATTTGCATAACAGTCATGAAACAGAAAGGCAAAGGAAAATTTAGGATGTCAAATAAATTTGCAAGTAGGAATTGCAATTTCGTCATACACGAGAACGTCGTATACTGTATGACATTAGATACATTTAGGATTTTACAGTTGATGATTTACACGTACTGGGGTGATATTCATCGTAAAAACAGGGAAAGCAGTATAATTTCTCAGCATCTTGCTTACGTTATAAATACGACACTTTTAGAATTACATGGTTGTTTTAAAGAATACATAAAAACAGACGTGGCTTATGCCTCGCCCAACCGGCGCCAAAAAAACTACTTTTTTTTCTCAAACCCTTGGTCATCTGTATCTCCCCACTTCTATCACATTCTTTTCTGGCCATCCCTGTATATATATATATATATTGAACCCTTCAGAAAAGCAGTGTTTAATGTAAGAAATCTTAATCAAGGGGTCGCGCTCAGTTCCTATGTGATGTTTACGTTCGCCAAACAACATGCTCTACTGAGGTAAGGGTCATAGGATATAAACTATAAATTAGAAAGAAAGGTGACAAGATGTAAAATAATAACATGATTTAATGACTAATAGTGCATAAAAAAATAAACAACAATCAAATATAAAACAATCCTCCCTGAATTTCCCATGTTAGGAATATCTATAAATTTGAGAAGTTAGACGGATCTCCCCTTTTATTTAAAATGTGGATCCTGGTTCCACTACCTTGAAATTTGGGTTTTATGTGCGCGTAATGACTAACTACGAGGAATGAGTACTTTGGATGACTGTTCGTTTACAACGGGTTAACAGCCACGATGCTTACGAACAATCATCTCGTAAATCAACGTTTATGGATATGGAACATGACATTAAATAAAACCCTTAAAAAGTAATGCTGACACACGCACTACAAATCTACTATTTACAGGAATCTCCCTCGGGACCCTCATTAGCGCGAAGACGCACTTGACTATGAGCTGCCAACACGGCCAACTTGCTCAACACAAACAAGGAAATACAGCAAGCATGTGACTCACGGGTCACTGAATAAAATCAAAACATGGAATGAACCAACAACAACAAAAGCCTGACTGGCTGACATTACTTTATATGAACAAAAACTGCAAGTTAAGCTAACGCTTCGGAGATTATCGTGATTCGTAGGCAACTCCCATTTATTTAAACAAATTTTATCATTGATCAGTTCTTATTCTGTATTTAAAGTTATTACTGAGCCACACAGGCACTTTCCACTAATGACCTGGCTGGCACCCTTCAGTTCGTCTTGTGCAACATCTCCCCTCTTCCTCAATCACCTGCCATTGTCCCACTCCAGTGTGTATAAATACCTGACCAGCTGTGCCGTTATCTCAAGGAATCAACAGCAACAAACTCAACCACTTCAAAATATGGTCAGACATTAATCAAAATATCCAGAATTGCCCTCGCGAGGTCACAATCTAGATTTGTTATCAAGCTGCCAGAAATCAGTCTACGCTGAAATTCCCGCTTGTAATGACACAAAAACACACACTCACACACACACATTTGGGAATGACAATACGTATTTTCACACAGATCGGCTGAATGGATGCTCGCCAACAATTAAAAATATTAAAACCTACGGTAGAGCTGACTGCTCTTCGTCACAAATCACATTGCTCCAAAGGCAATAATCTCATTGAATCTGATCAATAATAAAACAAAAGAAATTAATTACCCTCCAATCTACTGTATAATTATTTTACTTCAGTCCTACTTCTGAAACACAACATATCTCCGAGAGACGTTTTTAACCGCATTGCGTAACATATGCAAACACGGCCGTTCACATAGCTACGTTAGTTAAAACAACAAAAAAGAAAAGAACCTTCTACTAAATATATATGCGAGCTGTTTCCATGCAAAAGGTGTGTCAGACCTAAACTAAATAGACTACGTTAATCACACAAGCAAATTATTTACAAAACAAGATATGTCCCATACACCATAAGTTAATTTATCAGATAATAATAAATATTATTTGGTACTCATCCTCAGTCAGCCACCCGTCAAAGAACATCTGCAGCCATTTCCCAACTGGATTCTTCTTATCTCATCTCAACCATCTTGACGGAGTCTTGATATTTCCAGGCTTCCTCCATGGTCAATGATGTCATCTCTCGTGCTGATTCAAAAATGAAATTATTATACACTTGATGTCTGACTACTAAATTCGCCGTTCGGGTACTTCTTTCCCCAAAGCAGTTTATTGGCGAATTATCGAAGATACTGCCCCTACAAATATAGTACTGTGACTATCTAACACTGAATTTAACACTTTTAATAATAATTTCTGTGTCCTTCATGACACGCAAAGTTTAACTGTCAACGTCCTTAGACGCACAAAGTAATAGTCAACCTGTGTCCACGACACACAAATTATAATAAGCTTACGTCCGTAGACGCACAGAATAATAAGCCTGTGCCCTCGACACACACAATAATAATAAGCAAAGTCTTGGCTCTTCACACCACTTATAAATGAACTGGCCCTAGGTCTTGATAGAGGGGGAATTTAGATAAAAATTTCACAAAATAATGGTGGTACAGGAATGAAATAAACATCACTGAACTCGTAAAATAGCGCAGGTCAAGAATATGCCCATTAATCCTAGAATCGATCGTAGAGATTTTGTCAAGGCGATCTCCCGCGTGAATGCTAGCCGAGCGTGCCCACGCTAGACCTGCCGCGCTAAATAGGCATTCTTCTCTCATTGGTTCCCACATTTTCTGTAATTTGGCGGTTTTAGCAGATCTTGGCGTCGTAGGAGTGTCTATTTTCTTCATCAGCCACTCACGTTACTGCATCATATTACTTCTAGGCGCGAATATCACAATGAACATACCAGCCGCATGTCTCACTGCGCGTCGCTTCTATTTTTGAGGTGGCCAACACCTGTCCTTCTGACACATCGCTAGGCTATTTCCTTTCACAGCTAAAGTATTTAGCCTTTTTTCAATCTGCTTCAGGTATGTCCCCGCTGTCTCCAACCAATGCTTGAAATTTCCTCATCTCCGTCTGGCTATTTTCATGATGCTGGTGGAAATATTTATTAATTGAAGTAATAAAACATAGAATCATTTATCCAACAGAGGATAAAGGGTTCAATATATATAAATCAATGTACGTGATAGTTTGTCTGTCTGCTTGTCTGTCTGCATGTATGTCCCCTATGCGTTCATACACCATTCACCCGATTCCGATGAAATTTAGGTTAGTTGTTGTGTGCATTCCAGGGAAGGTTTCCGGCTGCAAATTATTTATGGAACACAAAAGAGTGAGGGACTTAACAGGAAGCCTTAAATCCCACAGCAACCCAATTGAACAATCTGTATACTGCTCGGGTCTAAAATGCGTGAACCTGAAAGGAATGTAGATCGCGGACTATGAGTAGTGATGGAGACGAGTGATGAGGTTTTCCGGTACGTGCGTAGTAACAGAACCAAATACATTGGTCGGTGACTCACTCACTCATTCGCAACACCACAGTGGTTTGAGCAACAGCCGTATGTTAACAGTATTGGAATAGAAAGGAATACCACATATCACGGCGGGCTGTTGACAGATCCTTCTCTTCTCGCCTGACACTTCCCTGCCCCTTCCCCTCACCCCACAATTTCACAGAGCTTGATTCCGAGCAGTACTTATGACACCGTAATGCAAGGTGTGAGAAAGGCTTGCTGATTCATCGCGAGGTGACATGTCCTGATATGGATGTCTCAGCCGAGCTGCTCGCGAGTGAGCAGTGTATTACTCACCGCCTTGCGTGAGTACAGGCCGGACGTTTGTTTTAGACGAGTGAAAAATCTTAATGGAAGCCTGGAGGCGAGTTACTGCAGTACCTGTGTTGTTATCAGCTGCCCCAAGCGGTCCGATGATTGACAACGCTGTCTCACACTCCTACTGAAGTACAGTCATTGGCAAATATAATGACGTTCTGTTCGTAAATACGTAACGTGTACTTCCGCGTCACACAATACTTCGACGTTGACTGTACTGTCTGCAAGTCGGTGTCACCACGTGCTCAAGTCTGGAATTCCAGTACATCAGATCGGTGGTGACAAATGTGAAGCGATAGGGTGAGAGAGTGACTGTGTACAGGCTCACCCGCAGGCTTCAAGGTCAAGGGCAATCGTCTAAAACAAACGTCCTGCCTGTAAACCTGCAACATGGAATACAGCTCTGGTGTGGGGGCTGCCGTCACTGCGCGGTGGATACATAAAGACTGGCAGGAAGGGCATGGACTTGTGTTATGACCTTCGCCCAGTGACGTATTGGCTATCATCCTCAGTCCCTCTCCAACAGTACTCCGAGCTTCACTGCTGGGTACTCGAGTGTACGCATACTCAAACTCGTGGATTTGGAACAGCCTGGCCTAATGCATAAAGACCGGGGCACCAGACAGAAAAACAAAGAATGTTGTTTATCGAAAGGCACCTCAGGTTCTATCTTTCTTGGGCTGGCTGCGTGACTCAGCGGTAACATTCTCGTCAGCTGTGACCAAGATAGCAGAATCGAATTCTGGCGCAGCCAATGGGAATTTGAGGGTGCGCAAATGCGATTTAGATTTACTGGCACGTTAAAGATCCCCTTCGGGCCAAAATTCCGTCACCCTGGCGTCTCTAAAATCCGCAGTTGTTAAATGGGACGTAAAACCAATAACAGTATTATCTTCCTTTCTTTCTATCTGTCTTCGATTGGCACTGCAACGCATGCCGGGCATAGGCCTAGCTAGTATACCATAAATTTGAACGAAATCGGTGATGAGTAGGTGCGGTTCCCTTGCTAGTCGGCCAGAGCATAATGTGCAAAACTCTATACAAATCAAGACAGAGGGAGTGAGTAATAGGAAGTCTTGATGTCACATCTTTCTCTCTTCACAGTCGAGTTAACTTTCTCGTCCGCATCTTTTTGTGCGTCACGTTTAGTTTCGGTCTCGCCCCGCCTAGCGAAGACCTCAACGCTAATGTCGCTCTTATGCAAATCATTCTTCTCCTTAACTGGTCGTCATTAAGCTCTCGCCATCTCACTTAATTCACTCATCACATTTAGGGGCATTGATTACCTCCCCTCCACCCCCTCTCCACTCAAGGCTCGCTCCTCATTAAATTGTAACTAATAACTCAGCTCCCAGTGACTCACTCTTCTGCCGATATCCCCAGTTTACTGGCATTAATGAAGTTACGAGGTCCTATGTCTAACAAGAGTGACAATTAAACAAAATTTCAAAAATGAAGTGCCTCTTTCATCTTTCAATATAAAGCCGGTTTAATATAGTAAACCCTAGATTTGCAAAGAGCATTCTAAATAGGAAACGTATATCAACATGGTGTCCTGTAAAACCCGCCCAGTGTAAATCGCGCCCTATGTAAATCGCGCCCAGCACGATCTCTATTACCCATTCAACATTTGATTGCCGCTGAGCGTGGCTGCGACAGCGTTTGTCTAGCATGAGCCCCGCGGGGCGAATCAGAGAATACAGGGATGACAAAGTGCAGTCTGCACATAAGTCAAGCAGCATTGCGTCAGAGAAGCGTCACATGAGCTCATGTTATCATGGACAGTTAAACGATGACTGAGGCTACTGGAGCTCAGTCATATCATACTCGCGCAACTGTACCTGTCAATGAAGCAGGCTGACGTGGGACACAAGTAAGCAAAGAATAGTTCCCATCTGAACCACCGGCAATCAATTCTTGAAAGGGTGATACCTGGAGTATTAGTGGCTGATATGGATGAAACCATTAGTCTGGACGAAACCATTGGTCGATACTTGGTTAGATGACTGTCTGGACGAAAATTACTGATTGCACTACAAGCAAGGGGGTCTGGGGTTTGTTTTGTATGTAGAACAGTATTGTCACGAGGAAAATTTCTGGATAGGGCGTGATTTACGCACATTTCTCAGTGGGCGCTATTTTTCCTGGGCCTAGTTTTCATACAACCATCAACATGGCTTACCTGGCAACGTTACTGTAAAGACATTACGATCTGTGAGAATTATTTTGACGTGATCCACAATTATTTTGCCACTTTTTCTTTAGATGCATACATAATACCAGACAGCACTCTATCAGTGTTTCCCCTCAAATAAAATATAGCAGGTGTTAATACCACATTTTATTTGATCACCTGTATTAAGTAGGCAAAATGATAATACAATGAAGGCCATCCCTGTAGAACGGAAGCTCGCCAGGGCAGTGTGATGGCTAAATAACCTATTTTCATATATCCTAGTTATGTTACTTGCCTCTATCAACATAAAAAATTTCAGTTTGATTGCTGTAATAGTTTCTTAGATATTGAGAACCGTCTAAATATTTCGGATGGCCGCCATGGTGAATTTTTATGTATGTAGGCCATACAGTTTTGTACGATTACTTGAAGATTATTCCGTAGGTGTATTATTCTAACGTCAATTGAATGATTAGGACACAAGAAATAAAAACGAGATTTAAAAATTTCAAACAGGTGCCATCGTGTGGTTATGAAAGCAATTTAAATAAGTTAGATGTCGGTGGATTCAAATTAGTATATACATTTACCGTACCATGTTTCACTGCGCTCGGTTGGTTAAATTGCGGGAAACGTCCATTTAAATATTTAAAATTCGCGTCGCCGCCATGTTCGATTTGTGCTCACCAGGTTATGGAAAGCTCCATAGGTGAACTGATGTTCATAGCCTTTATCAACATACATAATTTCAGTTTGACTGCTGTCATGGATAAGTAGATATTGAGAATCGTCTCAATATTTCGGATGGTCGCCTTGTTGGATTTTTATATAAGTAGGCCATAGAGTTATATACTATTTGATGGCGAATATTGCGTAGGTTCATTATTCAAACGTTGAATCCGATCGCATGATTAGGACACAAGGAAATGAAAGTTAATTTTAAAATTTTGCACAGCCACCATCTTGAAGTTATGTAAACAATTGAACCACATTAGATGTCTGTACATAACAATGTTTTAAAACATTTGCTGCACCATGATTCACTGTGCTCGGGTGGTTAAATAGCGAGAAAGGTCTATTTAAATGTTTCATTTTCGCTTGGCCGCCATGTTCGTTTTGTAGATATCAGGTTTTTGATAGTCACATTGGTGAACCGTACACAATTTCATGGTGATAGTTCCGGAGATATGGAATGCCGGTGAAATATTTCGCACAGCCACCATGTTGGATTGGTGAGACGTAATAAAATATGTGGGGCACGGTCGGGGTCGACCGAAATAGTACTATGACCTTACGGAGTTTCATTGAAATCGCTCCAGCCGTTTAGAAGTTATTAGAGGGGACATAAACACGGACGCACACACATACAAACACACACTTACACATACACACACACGGACAAAAGGTGATCTCATACTCCTATTTTTAGCCTACTTTTCACATTTTGCAAAAATGAGGAAAAAGTAGACTTATGAGATCGATCCGGGAAAATGTGTGTCTGTCTGTCTGGCGGTGTGTGTCCCCCCCCCCCCCCTATCAACTCCTAAACGGCTGCAGCAATCAAAACCAAATTTAGTATGAGTAAAGATGTGCACCGGAATATCTCTCGTCCATATTTGAAAATGATGTCAGTGCTACCAACTGCTGAAAAAAAACGCTCTAGAAATTTGAGCTCCATGTTGGATATCTAGCAAGGTATGCATTGGAGCTATTCCAAAATTGGCACACATGTAGATAATACTATTTCAGTTTAATTTCCAGGAGGCCAACCATGACAGTGTTGCCAAAATAATTTTAAGCCTTCTGATAGGTCCAATGTTTAAATGCATATAACTTCTACACTATCAATTGGATTTCAACCAAATTTTGTATATAATATCTGTACATAAACAGATATGACTGAGCGTATTCTTAAGAGCCACCAGGCCTGCCAACTGTTCATAATTGCTCTCTCTATTCTTTTTATCCGAATGCCAATATATCAGAAAGTATGCAAGCCAACAGCTTTAAACTATGCACACGTACATTCTGACATTTTAGATTAATTTGGAATAACATATATACGTCAGTTCTACCAACATGATTATAAGCCTGCTGATAGTACCAATTTTTAAATACATGCGACATCTATACTATCAGTTGGATGTCAACCAAATTTCGTATGTACTATGTGTACCATAACAGATATGACTATAAGTATTGTTAAGAGCAATCAGGGCTGCCAACTGTTAATAAATGCTGTCTTTTTTTTTTAACCCTAATATCAATATATCAGAAAGTATGCAAGCCAACAGCTCTATACTTTGCACACGTATAGCACCTGACCCTCTTAGATAATTTGGAGTAATTAATATAAGTCAGTGCTGCCAACATGATTCTATGCCTGCTGATATGTCCAATTTTAAAATACATGTAACTTCTATACTAACAAATGGATTTCATCCAAAATTGGCACAACAAGATATCATAATATTTCAGATTATTTCTGACCAGCACCCGCATGGTATTGTTGGCAACATGCTTTTACGCGTGCTGATAGATCCAGTGTCTAACTGCATGTAACGTCCATTGGACTTCAACCAAATTTTGTATTCTGTACCTTAAGAGATGGAACTAAGAATATATTCAGTCACCAGGGCTGCCAACTGTAGTGCTCTATTAGGCTACATGATACCAGGTATATTTTGAACTAGTTAGACCTTTCGATATTACCAACTTAATTTCGTCATTATTCTAGATAGGTTCATATACTGTAGAATAATCATTGGCATGAAAAGTAGGCTGTATAGTTCTTCACGGAACTTCTTGTTTCATAAATGAAAACAGGCTAAAAGAGACAATTTGAAACATTGTGATGACAAAATACCATTCGAAACACCACAAATAATGTAATGTGTTTCGTAAATAGACTCATATAAGGAGAAAAGATAAAGGACATTTTCTTACTTGGCCTGTTTGCCATCTCTTGATGAATACAGTACATTTGCATTTGTCAGTTGGCACAGGCTAGAGTAAAAGGTGGCTTTTCACCGATGTCTCAGTCTCACTCACGGCTGTGATTATATGGAAGCTACTGAGGTATGGGTGGTGCTTAGTAATGGCATTTGGGGCACAGTCAGTGCCTGTGAATGCTGTGAAAGGTTCTACTCATAGGGTTAGGACTACTGATCTGACTCAGTGAGGAAAGCAATGGCAAACTACCTCACTCCTCTTCTTGCCTAGAACGCCTCAAAATAGCGCTGCCTTGGGTTTTTGTGGGTATCTACTCACATAACGTAACGGCGGTGCTTTTTGAGGATCCAACCAGCCTTCGGGCTGACTACCTAACAGACAGACAAAATGTCCAGGTAGGCTCAGCCTGCGCTGCCTGCCCTCTGGAGACGCGCCTGTTAAATTCTTTCCAGGTGGTTCTTCTAACTGTCATTGAGGACTCGACAGATGGCGATGATCTTTGACCTCCTGGTCGACGATGGATAGATAGCTGAATAAAATGCTAGTTGTTAACATTGTTTATCAATCCCCAGCCACTTAAGACATACGCTCAAATCTACATTATATCCCCCCCCTGCAATAGTACTAAAGTTAGTACTAAAGACTTGTGTGGTTACATCCACCCAAATCAACAGTATATTCGAATCCCCCACCCTTTCCCCCTAGTTAATACTTGACAGGTGGTGCATGTAACTGCATCGAAGGACTCCCCAAAGGGAAATGATGTTCACCCTCCAAGTAAACGATGTAGCCACCTGTTAACAGTGTTTGTAGCATTGTAGGCGTAAAGGACGATTTAATATGACCTGGAGTCGACAATGTAAATTACAGCTAGAAACTGGTTGTGCCGGCCGCCGGCTTGCCAGCTAATATGGTCCATGACAAATGACTTGCCGGACTATAATATCGTGTAACAGGATACTACTGGTCTTGAGGATGTGAGTAATCCTTAAAGCAATTTGTATTCTTAAGTGTATTCAGCATATTGATACTTTTAATGGAAGTAATTCCTGAGGAACCTTGTGTAATCTATTAACGCTATAGAAGCCTGAAGAGGAGTCCATTTGTAGTAAATAATAGCGTCCCAGCTGTTCCGTATTTAGCTTCCATTAGCATTCGACACGGGCCTGTGTCGGGACGAACAAGGTATTAGTTATTAGAATAGTGGCAAATGGATGTTCTCTCAGGGCGGGCCTTTACCAAGCCCGCTTTACTATCATCAGTGTAGTAGGCCCACTCTCCAATCCAACCCATAGCACAGCCATCCTCGTTATCTTGACTGCAAGTCCGAACATTGACTATTCGAATCCCGGTGTTGACAGCAGCAATCCTGAGTGTAGTTTCACCCCGGGTTTCCCATACTTCCTCCCGTTATATCTCTACAATGGTGTAAACCAATGCATTCTGTTCATAATCGAGAAAATAGATACACAAAATTAACACTCCAGATTCCTATAACTTAGACCAAACCATGAAGTTCAATAAATCTTTTGTTTGCACCGCCTCACGCCTCTTCAACACCTTCGATTTATATAAGTTCGTCAACATTGGAAGCACTGCAGCTCTCAAAAGACGTCTTTCATCCTGCTCCTTGGAGCAGTATACCTCTCATATCTGATTACTGCATTATGTTAAAATACTATTTTTAGTTCAATTATAACATCAGGGCAATAGCTGACAACCTGCCTACTTTAATGTCTTTTAATATATATGGTGTTTGTTTTTCTGTCTGATACTCCGTCTGTATACACTCATTTGTACATCATTTTTCCATTCTTCTTCTTCTTCTTCTTCTTCTTATTATTATTATTATTATTATTATTATTATTATTATTATTATTATTATTATTATTATTATAGTATTATTACTGTCTCGTTCTTACTATCATTGTTAGACTATTATTACCGGTATTTATATTGTGAATGTTAGTATGTATGTATGTATGTATGTCTACCCCTTATTATTCCCGTTTTTCCTACGGAGTCGGGGATGAGATGCGATGGAAGTCTTTGTGTGGCGGATGTTTTTACGGCCGGATGCCCTTCCTGACACCAACCTCATGAGAGGAGTTAATGAGAGATGAAATGAATGATGGTGAATGAAACTGGGCAAGGATGTGGAAGGAAGCGGCCGTGGCCTGTCAGAAGGTACCGTCCCAGCATTTGCCTGGAGTTGAAAATGGGAAACCACGGAAAACCATTTCAAGGACGGCCGACGGTGGGGCTCGAACCCACGCGTCTACCGAGTCAGCAGAGAGCTTGGCCCCATGACCTAACGCAGCGCTTTAGCGAGCGCAGCCACTTCTGTCGGTATATTGTGAATGTTAGTGAAATGTTTTATTTTTATAATCCGTAATCTTATTGTATGTAGGGCGCTACTGTAAGGGAGCTCTTAAGGTAGGCCTATGTGTTCACTTTGCAAATAAATTTATATAGTTCTTACTCAGTCTTTTTGAAATGTATATGGTTGATTCAGCATTTGTATACATTAACAAAGGTAATTTTATATATATATATATATTTTAGTTTTAAGTTGCAAATATTTTGAAATGTCCAGAAATTTTCAAACTTTTCAAAATAATGTATTTCCACAACTAATAATACAATCCATATGTATATCATATCAAATTGGAGCTACTTTAATACTGAATGATGTATAATACATTCACGATGATGTGTGTTAAGTCAGAGGATTGGTAATGACTTTTATCGTATATCTATATTTTGACTTATAGAAATTTATTTCAATGACTGGCCACTCTTCAGATATTCAAAATTTCCCAAAGTTTTTGTTTACTATATTGGACAGCTTTAAACCTATAATTTGACATAATATTCATATCCCTAGGTCAAAATCTGCGTGAGATAGCATGTTTAGAATTTGTAAATCTGCATAAAATATTAAATTTGAGAACATCAAGGAGGAAGTTCTAAAAATATATTTTTGATGTAACACATTCCACACACCTACTTGATTTCTTAAAACAGTACAGCTTCATAAGTTTCTCCTTTCTTGTTAGTGATCTGATCTTCCACAAAATGCGAAAATAAAAGTTTAAAAATTCCGAAAAATTACATTTTTCAATGTGAACTCATACCTTAAGCTCTAAATGTAGCCGTGGAAATAAATCAATCAATCCAGCGAAAGCCCGGGTCTCCTACATAAAACCCAGACCCCAACAATTACAGTTCTTTTCACTGCTACAGTCAGCACAGAAACATGGGTTATCAGACAAATGCAATGCACACCCGAGTCTATGGGGCTGATGACCAGGATATCTTTAGCCAATCAATTGCATTAACAACAACAACTACTCTCCAATCCAAAATTATGCGCAATTACAGTTATACTACATTACATCGTACATTTAAATGCTTTTCAGTCTGTCAACACGATTGTACCCTAACTGCAATGGGTGTTGTTCGCTAAACCCGAAATAAACTATTTGATATTAATTATACTCTGATGACCAGTTTTGATCGTCAAGCGATCATCATCAGATCCTTAACACTCTTAACCCACATATCCGCGGGTTGACCGACTGAAAGGCAATTAAATTTCAGTCACGTTATATAGTAGTAGATTTCCCACGTGAACAACTGGTAGAGCGTGCGATTCCTGATTCCAGGATCGTGGGTTCGTTTCCCATCCGAGGAGGACAGACTTATAAAGAATGGAAAAATTAGCCTACATGGTACTTGCATCTGGGTGATGGGGAAGGAGGTGGTCGAGGCTTTAATTTTGGTATGACTCTGGTATTTGCCTGAAGTAGAAGTACAAAACCACGGAAAAAACTTCTAGGATTGCTGAAGTAGGAATCGAACACACCTCTTCTCAGTTTTGACTCGTGAGACAAAACTGTGAAGAGGTGGATTCGATTCCCACCTCAGCCAATCTGGAAGTGGTTTTCCGAGGTTTTCCTACTTCTACTCCAGGCAAATGCCGGGGTGGTTCTTAAATTAAAACCACGGCTGCCTCCTTCCCAATCCTCATCTAAATTACTAATACACACACCAATACAGCCGTCACAATAACATAGGTTATCAGACAAATTCCACACACACCCAAGTACACGAGGTTACATGACCATGAGGTCACAAGGCCCCTAAAGAATCAACAACAACTCTACGAAGTTGGGGATGAGATCTGATGTGTTTTCCAAGTAGCAAATTGTCTACCGACCGAAGGCCCTTTCTTATTGGAGAAGTTAATGAGAGATCAAATGAATAATTAATAGAATAATTAAAAGAATGAAGACGAATGAAACTGGACAAGAAATAGGAAGGACACAGTTGTGGCTTAATATGAAATGGTGTTGATCAACATCCCAGAATGTTAATGATGGGAATGGGCCATAACATCGTGGTCATCTGTCCCTAACGAAGGAAGCTGCCATGGCCTATTTGAAGGTACTTGGCTTGAGGTGAAAATGTGAAAACTAAGTAACCGTTTCCAAGACGGCCGACAGTAGGGTTCAAACCCACTCGGTTTCTGAATTTGGAGATAGCCTCGCCCCCTTTATCTTGAGCCTTACCGCGCTGAACTTTCTCGGTCAGTAGTCCAGTCAAGAAAATCCAAATTAATTCCATCTGATGTCGTTTCATATGAGAGTACGGTGGGAAATAAGACCCACTGTCTTTTGAAAAAAAAAAAAAAAAAGAAGTGTCACCACAGTCCATGAAGTGCCTAGGCCTACCAAGCGACCGCTTTCCAGCCATATGGCGTGCAGATTGTGGGGTGACGCGTGGTCAGCGCGTCGGGGTCCTTTTGCCATTAATCTTGGTTTCCGTCACCGGGTCGCTGCTTCACTGTCAAACAGCTACTCAGTTACCCTCACGAGGCCGAGTGCACCCCGTTTGAGCCCTCACGTCTGTTTCTAAAACCCCTGACGTAGCAGGGTATCGAACCCGGGGCCTCCGTGTGAGAGGCAGGCGCGCTTTCCCAATACCACGGCTCTTTCCTTTGACAATCCAGACCACTATCCAAATGTTTGTTTGCTTGCGATTTACTTATTCACGGGAAATTGTCTGAAACTATTTCTCCGAAATTCCGGGGTGCTAGTATATTGCCCTGAAGGGGATCTTTAACGTGTCAGTAAATCTAAAGATGTGGCTCTCTCGCATTTCAGCGCCCTCAAATGCCAACTATCTGCGCTGGGATTCAATCCCCAGAAGTTGCGTAGGCGAGAACGTTACCGCTGCGCCACACTGCCAGTCTAAATTGCTACTGTATGCGTTGATGTGAATCAATCTCAGTTGGGTTACTTATTATTACGGGGCTTTACTGCCGTTTAAAGGAGTAAATACATAGTGATCATCAACCCCATATACTTTTTATAGCCTCTGTTATTGTGATGTCTGTAATAGTACTGTATGTACACCTACGTTAGTGTTAAGGAGTGGGGCTAGGAAAGATGCGGCCATGGCCTTAAGTTAGGTACAGTATGATCCTCGCATTTGCTTGGAGAAGGCTTTAACCCTTAGATACACGCTAAGCGGCACCGAGTGCCGCTTTTTTGCAAAATTTTGTTTGACGTGGTAAACACGAGTTCTGTGAGATCGCCCGCTATATCCTTTGTCCGACATGTGCTGCAGGGGAGGGAGCAGGTTCGGAGCCTGTCTGGTTCCCAGTTAGTCTGAGTCAGGTTGTCAAAGTTGCGAGGTGCGCGAATGCGGCATTCCGTACCGCTAGCGTGTAACAACTGCCTGGAATCGGCATTGTGAAATAATGTAAGTATTTAACTTATTTTACCTTTGTTATTTCTTTCTATGCTTCTATCATTATTATCGATGTCAGCACATAGTCTGCACGCTTGCCTTCTGTTTATAGGTCTCGACATGGCTGTCAACAACAGGAGATTGAGAGGTTGCTCCCAGAACTTGATGAGCAAGAAGGGTCACTGGATGAAGAGGATCTATTCGATTTTTAAGTCCTAGAACAGAGTTATTTTGTCTATTTAGGCACTGTATATTATTTCGTACTGTAAATTAGCAGAAAGTGTCCTTTTCCAAGCCAAGAATCTAAGTGTATAGGCCTACATGATTCCGACAAACAGTTTTTATTTTACTCTAGTGTATTTCTTGAGCTTGTTGAGCATCAGGTACAATGTCTTGCAATATGAGCCTGAAAAAGGGCAATCTCAATACAATAATTCTCAATATCTCTTTTGAGTGCGAACATTTTTATCTTTTCTCCGTTGTCCAATAAATGTTGATAAGAATTCTTTATTACATTAGTAAATATGTTCTTATCCCATTCCTCACAATAATATAATTTTAATAAGAATTTCATACATACTGATAAGATTTTTTCAATGTATTCTCATGGGTTCTGTATAATTCTCCGTACAAATCAATTTTAGACGTTTAGCAAGTCACTAAATTACGAAAAAGAATGAAAAAATATATTGCGGCATGGAATGCCGCTAGCGTGTACGAATGTTAGTGAAAGAGATGCGTGTAGCTAAGGGTTAAGTGAGAATCCACGAAAATCGTCTCATAGAATAGCTAAGGGCAAATTTGAACCTACCTCTGGACAGTTGTCCTCACACCACAGAGCACCCAGCAACAAACTTAGGATCAGAACGTTTAATTTTTGTCAGAGGAATCGAACCCACGTCGTTTGAAGCAGGAGGCTCAATACGTAATCCTAGAGTGTAAAGAAAGCTACGCTTAGTTATTGTTTTAACGAATTGTTTCTGAGTCAACGAATATAACATGGACACCATTGACCCACGAGACCTAGCCAAAGCCTGCAGACACTCGTCCTCATCGACATGATTTCACGAATCTTTGCTAAGTATAATACTGCTACTGCACACTGTTTGGCTGTCACCCCAGAGGTCCGAGTTCGATTTCGGGCTCTGCCAAGAAATTTAATTCTGGTCTGAGGGCTGGAACGGGTTATACCCCCGGCGAAATGCCGGGACGGTTCCTAACTTAAGGCCACGGTCGCCTCCTACGAAATCCTAACCCCAATTACAAATATACATACTAATACAGCCAGCATGACACAGTTTATCACACAGATTCCAAACACAGCTAAGTACAATGATGCATCAAAAGAAGAAAGCAGAAGGCTTACGCAGAACAAAAATCAGATAACATATTCCAATGTTAAATTAAGCAGAGAGGATACGGCATATGCCCGTGCATACTCTTCTGCTTTTTTCAGATTATTTATTGGACACTGCTTTAACTAATCTTAATCATTAGGGCTCGGATTTTTAGTATTAAAAAATCGGGAAAATTTTTATTTTTTATGTATTAAAAATGCCTAAAATATGTGACAAAAAAGTAAAAATATTTAATTCTAATTTAGTTTATTAATGTGAATATAAACAATATGCAGTACTCACGAATACAATTTATTCTATGACTCACTGACTGCTGAAGCATTACATTACACAACGAGATACATCTTCAGGTTGTCCATCACAAATGACCAACGATTATCGCGAAACACTTATTCTGAAGGCGCGAAACTGTGGTTATATGTTTCTTGCCCTTGAGGTGTGGTGTAACTTCAGATCGCTGTTCAGCCTTGATTGCTTTCCCAAAAGGATGGCAGAACAGATCGCTTCCATCAGAAGCAAAATTATCTTCAAATTCTGCAACAGACGATAACTTGTAGTTGTTTTACTTTAGGCATCGTAGAACTGCCTTACATTTCACAGTGCCAGAAATTAACTGCGTGTGAGTGACACTGGTTCCAGGTAGCTGGGGGAGGGGGAGGTCTAGCACGAGGTGCAATATGGCTGTGGACAAGGAAATCCCCAGCTTCCACAGTGAGTGGCACGGGGCGACAAGTTAAGAATAATATAGCTGCAAGCTGACATACGCTCTGCATGAAGATTAGATAGCTCACAGGTTCTTCCCCGTTGAAGTAACACAGAACAAAAATGCAATAAACTGAAAGATCTAGCATACTGATTTTAAAATAGTACATTATACAACGAGCCTATAATGGCAATAATTAAGACACGGGTATGTTTATAAAACAAGCGAATCGAGTTTTATAATTTCCATACGAGTGTCTTAATTACCATTATAGGCGAGTTGCATACGACTTTTAAGTTCGACGATAATTATAACTATTTTATGTTCGTACATAAATATTCATAAATATCTGTCGAGATTTCGCCAGTTTTATGTACTGAACAGAGTGCGTGGGACGCAGAGAATACCTGTATTTAACCATGGCATCCTCGACTACTCCACTATGACACTAGTCACGCAGAGAAATTTAAATTAGGAGGCCGTGGAACTCAGTGCAGGTGCGATGCTATCCCTACCTAATTGGCCACACAACTGTTTCTTGAGCTCTGATTGGTGGGAGAAACTGTTTCATAATGAAGAATAGTGTTATAATGACCCTCAGTATGATACAGTTTTCTGACATAATATTTACATTTCGACATCGTCGAACATAAATGTACATATTATGTCTTTTTATGTGCTAATAAATGAAAAGCAGGAATTTATGTATTTATAAAAAAAATGCTTAAAATACAGGGTCTTTATATTTCCTTGGCAAGGACTTTCTCGCTCACGCGCTCCGCCAGTGACGCTTCAGTTGCCGGCTACAGCGCGCGCGTATGTACGGCGGAATACGGTGCTTAAATTCAGTATCATGCATTTTCATTCACCATGCTTACAGTACAGTAGATCCTGAAAATGTTTCCCATCCACTGCCAAACATAATCGGCATCTACTTATGAAGGTTCCGGTTACTTCGGTTAATTTAGCTTCAGCAAGGAAATAACGACCTTTACGTATATTTTTAATCGTTTACTGAACCTGTACGTTTGAATCTCTTAGCCAGTTATTTTATTGTGATTGTGTACAGTGCTGTAATGCCTTATGTGAAATATTCATTACTTTAACGTGTATATCTGCACAATACGTACATAAAGTGCAGGAAATCGTGAGCCTGAACATGACAAATGTTTCGAGTGAAATTACCAGGCAGACCCATTCCTATGAATCGGACAATAAAATATCTGGCTAATTTGAGATTCAAAGGTACAGGTTCAGCAAACAATAAACATAGACGTTAAGGTCGTTATTTCCTTACTGAAGCTAAATTAACCGGATTAACCAGAAACTTCATAAGAAGATGCAGATTATGTTTGGCAGCGGATGGAGAACATTTTCAGCATCTACTGTAAACATAGTGAGTAAAATGCATGATACTGATTTTAAGCACCGTATTCTGCCGAACATACGCGCGCGTGGTAGCCGGCAACTGAGCCGTCACTGACGGAGCGCGTGATCGAGAATGTCCTAGACAAGCAAATATAAATACCCTGTATGCGTTTATATGAAAAATTATTTATTTCCCAAAAATTCCGAGCCCTATTAATCAAATTACAGAGGTATACGATATGCAGAGGAATTCAAAAAGGAAAAATTGGTTTAGAGGATATATTTTTGTAGAACCTTGAAGTGATTTTTGGTGAGCTTAATGACTGATATAACAGAGCGAGGGAAGGAATTGGGACACACAGGTGCTACTCTTCACGTCAAAGTATCCCATCTGGACTACGTACTCATTAGGAAAAATAGAGACCAGATCACATAGTGCATACTCTCCTACAACACTGTTCACGAGGTCTAAAGAAGCTCAGCCCTCAAAATCCCCACCTCTCCTCGGCCTGCCTTACAGCCTTCGTCCCTCTGTCTTATAATCGACACTAAAGAAACCTCCCCGAAGTGCTATCCCGTCCAGCGCGACAACAAAGTAATTCAACTTGGATGCTTTTGTTTCGTGGTTTCGTACAATCGGCACAGTCGAGTCCTACGTTCGATTGTGCTTCTGAAGGCTTTTTGTATGCGACTAGATTTAATGGTCTCAAGGGACTGCCTAAGCTGTTACGATATCTCCTCGAGATCCCAAAGCTCCGAGTAGGCAAATATCTCGAAACACAAAGCCATTTAAAGGAAATGAACTCTGCAATATTATGCAGTTTATCAAAACTTTTATTTGTTTTTCTACAGCTCGCTGTATGGTAATCGTGTCATTCGATTGGAAGCAGAATATTGAACAATATAAGCCGACACGGTTGTGGTCGTAGCATCATTCAGATTTAGTAGAAAGTAAAAGTATATAGTGGCCTGTTCGCCATCTCTTGATGAATACAGTACTTTTGCATTTGTCAGTTGGCACAGGCTAGAGTAAAAGGTGGCTTTTCACCGATGTCTCAGTCTCACTCATGGCTGTGATTATATGGAAGCTACTGAGGTATGGGTGGGGCTTAGTAATGGCATTCGGGGCACAGTCAGTGCCTGTGAATGCTGTGAAAGGTTCAACTCATAGGGTTAGGACTACTGTTCTGACTCAGTGAGGAAAGCAATGGCAAACTACCTCACTCCTCTTCTTGCCTAGAACGCCTCGAAATAGTGCTGCCTTGGGTTTTTGTGGGTATCTACTCACATAACGTAACGGCGGTACTTTTTGAGGATCCAACCAGCCTTCGGGCTGACTACCTAACAGTGACAAAAAAGTATATAGCTTGGTCCAAAAATCATATTGTTGTTAGGAACTGTGATGGTGAAGTAGTCACGATGCTTGCCTCTCACATCAGAGGGCCGGGTTTGTTTCCCGGTCAATGCATCTGAGATTTTTGAAGTGAGATATCACTTAATGAGGTTTGAAATCCATGTATAACTGATGGTCCCGTGGCTCATAACAGCGAGATTAAAGGTCATATAAAACTAGAAGCTTCCTACCTTCCCTTCATATTATTATTATTATTGTTGTTGTTTCAGTGAGATTTGTTGTTGTTGTTAATTACTTCAGGGCCTTGTGACATCGTGCTCCATGTACTTGGATGTGTGTAGAATTTGTCTGATAACCTGTGTCACTGTGGTATCTGTACAAGTGTGGGTATTTGTAATCAATGTAGGATTTTGGTAGGAAGTTGCCGTGGCCTTTAGTTAAGTACCATCCCGTCATTTGCATGGAGTAAAAGTAGGAAACCACGGAAAACCACTGCAGGATGGCTGAGGTAGGAATCGGATACGCCTCATCTTACATTTACCTCACGAGGCTGAGTGAACCCCGTTCCAGCCCTCAGACCAGATTTAAATTTCTCGGCATAGCTGGGATTCGATCACGGATCTCCTGTACGACAGCCAAGAATGTTAGCCGCTACACCACGAGGTGTTTGTGGATAATAGACATACAATTTTAGGCCCAACCTTGATACTGTAATGAAGAACAGTTTCTACCATTGCTAATGGGTATCCAAGTAGGCTGTTTGTCTCTGGAAAATAAACTTATTGAAGTTACGTCAGTAGCTCATACCCTTCTGCTCGTAATAAATTATCCACCTCGTGGCGTAGTGACTAGTTTTTTGACTGTCATCGCGGAGGCCAAGATTTTTAATTGTGGTCTGAGGGCTGGAACTGGGTACACTCAGCCTCGTGTGGCACAACTGAGAAGAGGCAGGTTTGATTCCTAACTCAGTCATCCTGAAAGTAGTTTTCCGTGGTTTCCTCACTTGTACTCCAGGTAAATGCCGGTATGGTACCTAACTTAAGGCTACGGCCACTTCCTACCCAAAAATCTTCCCATAACTGCAAATACACTCACTAGTACAGACATCACAGTGACACAGGCTATCAGACAAATCTACATACACGTAGGTACACGGGGCTACATGACTACGATGTTGCAAAGCCCCTAAAACGAATCAATAACTCATCATGTTACTGTGGAGGTCCGGATTGAATTCACGGCTCTACTAAAAAAAAAAATCCTGCCTGAGGGATGGAAGAGTACACATTCAGCCTCGTGGGACGGAACTAGGAAGGGTTGGGTTTTATTTCCAACTCAACCATCCTTGAAGTGGTTTCCCGTGGTTTCCTACGTCTATTCCAGGCATTGTTAGGATAGTGCCTAAATTAAAGCCACATTAACCTCCTATCTAAATTCTAGCCCCTATTACAAGTAGGAATGACTTTGCTAATTTCGCAGTACTTGAAATATATCTTTTCTGCGGGTATTCCCCCGTGCAAGAGACGAGCTCAGCTCACCTGTTGTGTTGAGTCAGCTATTTAATATTTCGAGACGACAAATGCTACCACCTGGTGGTAAAATCGTGGAAACGTGTGCTGTATTTTGTTTGTGAAATGTTTCTAAAATCTCATGTATTTCGGTGATGTATTTATGCAGCAGTGGTAGTAATGGAGCATATTATTATAGTTACTATATTGCAGATTTAGACTAGGTACCTTGGATTTAGCACTAGTACCACTAGTATCAAACAAAACTCCCTATAAAGTTACTAAATTCAAATTTCATCCAAAGTATTATATTAGGTAATAATTGATTACGTAACCCATGCCAGATGAAATTTTAAGAACCTATTAATTTATGTCACAAATACATAGGATATTTTACTTTCTAAATTAATTCTATGAAACCCGTTCCCTTAATATTTATCATGTTTACCATCAATCCCTCAATATTGCCGATTTAGCTGAGTCTCCTCTACACAGACTGGTACAGCCATCAAATATAACACAGGTTATCGCACGGCTCACGCACACACACACCCAGGTACAGTTGGCTATATGACCACTACAGGGTCTTTCATATAAAAAAAGAACGGCAAGCGGCAGTTTTGTTATTCGCTGCTACGGCGGCCTTGGCCGAGCTTGTGGCGCGCCATGGCCCCCTGCCGAACTATTGAATGCGCGCGCATAGTACATATATGAGGGCTGCTTTTTCTTAAAGTTCCGATGTATAATAAAAACAGATTGACATACCAAACTGATTTTACTACTAAATGTTTGCTTGTTTTATTCGTATGTCTCAACATAATCGCCAAAACGATTGAAACATTTGTCGTATCGTTACACCAGCTTTCCAATGCCCTTGGCAAATAATTCTGCCGCCACTGACGTGGGTACGTCTGGTCAGTCTCCTGAAGTTTTTCCTTTTTGACGAGGCATTGCCGCCCAACCATACCTTCAATTCTCGAAAAAGGTGAAAATCATTCAGTGCTGGTTTGGACTAAACGGTAGATGGTCCAAAACTTCACACTTGAATTCTTTCTAAAAGTCTATCGTAACGTTGGTACAGTGTGGTCGTGAGTGATTTCCCCCTTTTTTAGAATTGAAGGTATGGTTGGGCGGCAACGCCTCGCCAAAAAGGAAACACTTCAGGAGACTCTCCAGACGTACCCACCTCAGTGGCGGCAGAATATTTTGCCGAGGGCATTGGAAAGCTGGTGTAACGATACGACAAATGTTGCAATCGTTTTGGCGATTATGTTGAGACATAAGAATAAAACAAGCAAACATTTATTAGTAAAATCAGTTTGGTATGTCAATCTGTTATTTTTATACAGTCCATCGGAACTTGAAAAAACACCAAAAAAAACAGCCCTCGTTTGTACTATGCGTGCTGTTTCAATAAAACAGCAGAGGGCCATGGCGCGCCACAAGCTCGGCCAAGGCCGCCGTAGCAGCGAATAACAAAACTGCCGCTTGCCGTTCTTATTTTATATGAAAGACCCTGTGTGTCGCAAAGCCCATAATAGAAATCAATATTAACAACATGTTTCGCGTGGGCTTATGAGATCACCGTTATAAGATTCTTCACAGTTAAACCTGGCTGTTAATTTTTTAAAGATATAAATAGTTTAATAGAGCAGTTTCTTTTCTACGTATTATGCCGCATCTGTTCGGGTCTCGGTCATATGACACGATTGGCCTAGTCAGAAGACGTCGGTACAACTTGTCTAGACCCCTTGTGGGATAGCAACTACTGTACATTATTATATTGTTATTTCAGTCCTGCTGCAGCGACAAGAGTGGTAGCAGGCGGACCGTCGGCTAAACAGAAAGCCCTTAGGTCGTGGAAAACAGAGAGGGGGTGAATTTGGAATTGTTGTAAATAGAAAGGAGTAGGCGTTCTCAACCTGGTGCTCTTTTAATGACATTTGGTGCTCTCATCATTCGAGCCAAAATTGCTCGCGAGCACAAGCTCCCATGAGATCCATTTTCCAATTCAAATTCTGTGGCACGATCCAGAATAATAGTGTTTTCATTACAAGTTTTGACAGTCAGAAATATTATCGTTTTGTGAAATAGTATTTTTATTCTACAGTGAAATTAATTGGACGTCCCTATTTTATGAGTAACACGAAAGTTGTTGATTCGACTCAACTGCCCACACGTAAATGTATCTCATCTGCATGATCCATTCAAGCAGTTAAACCATGTCTGATTAGCGGTGAATCCCTAGCTATTTCAGCACCTCTGTGGGAGAGAGAGATAGGCAAAGGGATGAGAGCAGCATGTTTGTTGCATAATAATAATTATTATTATGATTATTCTTTTTTATTATTATTTTATTATATTCGATTTGATAGTGCTCGGGTACTTGATATGGAATAAGGCTGGAACAAACAGTCTCAAAACGATTGAGAACAACTGGAGTAGGCTATGTTACGCATACTGTATAGGCTTCGTAGACGGAGGAAAGCTACAGCAGAGCCAGCGCAGAGGACCAACCAGCGACCTAAGGCGGACTCCAAGGAACAGACCCCCGAACGACACTTTGTCAGGAGATGCACCTCCCAACTCCCCATTTATTGAATATGAACAAAGTACAAAATATAACAGTTTACACAGGTTGTGTGGGATGGTCTGATAATTACAATACGTATACATCGTAAGATAAAGTAAGTTCAAATGAAGCCGTCTGGCTAAATAAGGAGGTAGAAGGCAACTAGTTTGATTGATGGTGTTATTTCATTCCCGCTCCCACGCTAGCGGGAAAAAGCGGGCACCCAGCTCAACGTGAAGCTCTTGTGTTGACTGGCTGCGTGGCTCAGTGGTAGCGTTCTCGCCTGCTGATCCCAAGCTAGCTGGATCGAATCCCTGAGCAGTCAGTTGGCATTTGAGGGTGTTTAAATGTGAGGGAGCCGTGTCAGAAGATTTACTGGCGAAAGTCCAGCACCCCGGCGTCTCTAAAATACGCAGTAGTTAAAAGGGACGTAACATTATTATTACACTGTTGTGCCGTAGACTAGGGGAAAGCTAATGTTGAGGAGAAAGGAAAGGGGAAATATACTAGGTATACACATAGGGAGAGCCTCCGTGACTTAGGCAGCAGCACGCTGGCCTCTCAACGCTGGGTCCGTGGTTCTAATCCCGGTCACTCCATGTCAGATTTGTGCTGGATAAAGCGGAGGCAGACAGGTATTTCTTCGGGTACTCCGGTTTTTCCTGTCACAATTTCATTCCAGAAACACCCTCCTCCATCATATCAGAAGTTTTGGTGCTTTGCAGACGGTCAACACGATTGTACCCAAATGGGATGGGTTATTCCCTAATCCTGAAAATAATTACATGACATTAATAAATGTAATTTTTTCAGGATAAGGGAATAAACCATCTCATTTGGGTACAATTGTGTTGACCGACTGAAAAGCACCAAACTTTTGTTTACAAAGGCAACACTGAAAAATGGCTTCAAACACCATAACTAAAACAAATGTTTGGTGCTTCTCAGTCGGTCAACACGAATGTACCCAAAAGAGCTGAGTTATGCCCTAATCCTGAAAAAATAAAAATTACGAGCCTCTCAGTAGTCGCATATGATGTGTAACATCTGACATAGAAGAAACCTCACGTGCAATTGTTGATACACCGGTATTTTATACTATTATTGGCACAAATATTAATCTATTGCAAAAGGGAGTGTTTTACAGATATTGTAGTTTATAATACGGAACTCATTTTATTAGATGATTTGTAGCTTCCACCAGCACTAGCCTAAATAAAGAATAAGATATGGATCAACTAGATTAATAGACGCGACACCGCTCATAAACTTAAATTCCTTATAAACAGGTCCTCTTCATTCACAGTCCAACACGTAATTTCATATGGATTCTTTTAAAATGAGTCATATTGATATTATGATACATATCGTTTAAAATGACAATCTGGTAGCAAAAATACCTACCCGCCTGGTATTCGAACCCAAGATCTATAGATTCACAGTCATAAGCACTAACCCCACGGCTATTTCGACTACGCAAATTTTGTGCACAAGATGGCGCCTTATTTCCACGTTCCAATAATACTGCATTACGGAATTAAGATTCATTTATATTTTGCTTGTTTCGATAATGTTCCTGCGTGAAATTGAGTTTAAAATGCCTTATGAATAGGCCCCCTTGTGAGTAAAGAGAATGTATTCAGTAATAGTTCATGAAGGCTTGCTCAATTCTCGTATAACCACAACAATTATATTATATTGATGACTGCATTACCGTTATGTGGGTTAATATTTGAATAGCCATTGTGCAGAAACATAATACCGGCAATGCCGACTACTTACAATGTTTGATATTAAGGCATTTTACCATTTAAATACTGATACGAAGACTTCGAACATGTACCATGTCATTTGTTTCAATCACTTGACAACAGAGTTCGCATGAGCGTATTCCGTTCAGTATGTCATATACATTCCACATGGCCGAGAGTACGTCGTGGTATCAATTTCTGACACCGCGCACTCATTGTTTCTCGTACCACTGCCAGCTGGGTCTTACCACTGCCCGCTGGATCGATCGATCGAGCGGGCAGTGCATACTTCCGTTTTCCACCACTGCCAGCTAGTACACTTCCGTTCGATTTATCGAGCGGGCAGTGCATACTTCCGTTTTCCACCACTGCCAGCTAGTACACTTCCTTTCGATCGATAGAGCGGGCAGTGCATACTTCCGTTCGATCCACCACTGCCAGCTCGATCGCTCCGATCCACTTCCGTCCCCAATTTTCAAAATCACTCCCACAATACTATCCAGCAACCGAGCGGAAAGATGTTACACATCAAAAAACACAAAATCTCCATTATCTCATTTCATCTGTCATTCATTTAATCATTGCCCCAGGGGAGTGCAACAGGCATCGGCAGCCAGCACAGTTCATATCCTTGCCGCTAGATGGGACCTTCATTCATTCCATACCCTGATCCGGTCGGTCGACTGGAAGCAGGCTGTGGATTTTCATATGCATAGGGAAGGACGAGGGAATGGCGCAGAGACACACCGCGACCCCCAAAGCGGGAGGAGACCACCACAGTACCCGCCGAGTCTAAACCCACTAGCCCTATTCATTGGACAAAACAAAGACACAAAATACAAGAAAACAAATAAGCAGTGGGTTAAATTACAAAACACAAACAAGTATAGAGAAAATAAGATGATGACATTTTTAAGCTGAGAAATAGTGTATCGTTCTACTTGATACTTGAAAAGTTCAGTTTCAGGAAAAATAAAAGGCACACGGCACTACTCGGTGTTTAAATAATACTCTAGGTGGGACGATGAAAACACAAAAGGCACTGAATGTGTATTGTCCGGCTTGATTCGTGGAGCCGTCGAGGATAAAAACATATAAGCAAAGTAAAGCCAACTTCGTACAGGCCATGGAGGTCCTGGGAGTGGGGGAAGGTAGAGGCTTCCACTCTTTGCGACATCAGCACTAGATGGGATGGAGTTGTTACCTCAACGTCCGGCCATCTTTGCTCCCAGGAATTACCCTGGTACTCATTTCTGGTGTGGGCTGAGTGAACCCCAGGGCTATTTGCGTTTCCGATAGTGGTAGTTTTGTTTCTAAAATCCAGTACCCAGGTGGAGATCGAACCGACTCCCTTTCAGTTAGAAGCTCAGCGCTTCTACCGATTGTGCTACGCAGCCCCCTATAAAACCATATAGGCTACAAAATATAAGAAAAAACATTGAAGATCGAAAAACCAACGGTGCCTAATTGAAGAGGAACGAATCACAAGGCACTATGACAGGCCCTATGTGTAAATGAATAAAAGACAAAGGAAAAAGAAATGAAAAAAGATGGCACTTCTGGTGCCGGCAACTACAGTACTTGGTTGGTAGGAGTTGGTTAATTCCCTTTCCCCGCTAGCGGGAAAGGGTGGCCACCCACTCAACGAGGAGCTCTTGTGCCATAGAGTGGGAGAGAATTGATGTAGAGGAAAAGAATAGTAGAAATATGCTAGGCATGTGAATAGGGAAGGACAAGGGAATGGCGCAGAGGCACATCGTAACCCCCGAAACGACACCCCCAGACGAGACCTCCCCCCACACCACCCGTCGTGGCTCGATCCCGCTAGCCCCATTTATTGAGCAAAGCAAACATAATACAAGAGAACAAAAGACAGAAGGTAAATACAAACAAGCATGATATTAATAAAGTGAGAGCACTGTTTGGCTGATAATGCCCTGCAAATGAGAAAACTATTTGTTTCACTGAAAATTTGAAAAAGTACAGCCTCAATAAAAATTTAAAAATATGAGAACACGGCACATCTCTGTGTTCAATGGTTTGACGGGACAAACACTAAACGTGTTTTGTCCTTGATGCGTGCTGCCGTCGAAGCGGAAATCATATACAAGACGTAAGGAAGACATTGTTTGTATACCTCTTATTATTCCCGTTTTCCAACAAGGTCGGGGATGAGATGTGGTTAAATTCTATGTGGCGGATGTATTTTACGAACGGAGGCTCTTCCTGATGCCAACCTCATGAGAGGAGTTAATGAGAGATAAATTAATGAAGATGAATGAAACTGGGCAAGGATGTGGAAGGAAGTGGCCGTGGCCTGTCAGGAAGTAACGTCGCAGCATTTTAACCATTTCAAGAACGGCTGACGGTTGGGCTCAAACCCACGTCTACCGAGTCCGCAGTTAGCTTGGCCCCATGGCCTAGCGCTGCGCTTTAGCGAGCATAGCTACCACTGTCGGTGCGTAAGGAAGACATTGAAGAACATAAATTGAAAGAGGCACTGTGACAGGGGCTATGGGTAAATAAATGCATAACTAAGAAAGAAAAGAAACGGAGATGGCACTTGTGGTGCTAACAACTACTTCATATGTCCCATCTATAAAGTGCTTTGTAGTGCTTCTTGGCTAAATGAGGCAAGAGCTTCTGGCTCCTTTAAGGACACCACGTACTCTTGGGCATACGAATTGTGCACATTCGTAACCACTTTTTAAAATTATTACTGGTTTAGAATGTAAGAAACAAATCACAAAAACATTTTTATTTATTTATAAAAAATCAAAATGTTTGTTGGGATTTGTTTTCTTACATTCTAACCCAATAATAATATAAAAAGTGGTCAATCGTCTGTCATTATCCATTCCCAATTTGTGAACAAAATTTGAGAGTATTTGATCGGTAAACATTTGAGGAATGTGTACCTAAAGTAACTAATGCCGGTACAATCTTTTTTCTGAAAAATTTCTATGTTTTTTTTGTCGTGTAGCCTCCTGAGAGGCCGAGTGCAGGTCTTTCTAGTCGACGCCCGTGGGCGACCTGCGCGTCGGGATGAGAGATGGAATGGATGAAGATGAATGAAACTGGGCAAGGATGTGGAAGGAAGCGGCCGTAGCCTGTCAGAAGGTACTGTCCCAGCATTTGCCTGGTGTTGAAAATGGGAAACCACGGAAAACCATTTCAAGGACAGCCGACGGTGGGGCTCGAACTCACGCGTCTACCGAGTCAGCAGAGAGCTTGGCCTCTTGACCTCTTGACCTAACGCTGCGCTTTAGCCCGCGTAGCCACTTCTGTCGGTTATTTCTATGTTGATATTTGTACTCATTACACACATTCTACTGTATAAAAGCAAAGTAGCATTTCATGGCCATAATCAGCTCATAATATACAGCTTTTTTCAAGTAACAAGAATGAAATGAAATGATCGTGTGGCCTCCTGAGAAGCCAAGTGCAGGTCTTTCTAATTGACGCCCGTGGGCGACCTGCGCGTCGTAATGAGGATGAAGTGATGATGAAGACGGCACATACACCCAGTCCCCGAGCACCGGGGATTAACCCCAGGAGATTAAAATCCCTGATGGCCCGGCCAGGAATCGAACCCTGGACATGGTGGGCCAAAGCCTAGCGCGCTAACCATTTAGACACGGAACCGGACGTCACAAGAATCATAGCTGTATCTTTACCATAAACCCAGACAATGCATAGTATAATGATGCCAGCTAACGTGCACAATTCGTATGCCTTGAGTACGTGGTGTGCTTAACACATCTTACCTCCCTATGTGGGTACTAAAAAGATTGCGGCCAGTGTAATTTATTTCAGCAATTTTTTAATCTGTATTCTTTTGGTGTATAATATTACCCTGGTCATGGAACCCAAAATTATAAAAGTTGTCTGATTGTGAGTAATCTTAACAACACCATTGCTCCAGTGTCAGATGCGCACTGCGAGTCAATGCTTTCTGAGAATAAATCTTTCACATGTTATGGGTCTAAACTTCTTCGCCTTTCCCGTCGTCGCTGACCGCCCTCCGCCCTGGCGCTTAGCTTAAAGAGCCTCCCCCTTCCCACCACCACGTCTAAGGATAATGTAACGTGTCCGACGGGATTTTGGCATGCTATGATTAACGGCAGAAATTAATTATGACTGAACCCTAACACACACACACAGTGTCTTGAACTAAAATATATGTAGCTAGCGTATGCATGGGCCCTCCTCACTCACCACCAGAAAACTTTCACTCCCTCTTCACACCCCCATGTAGGCTACCATAAAAAGGTCTCTTTCTTGTTCCAAGCCCTTTATCACTTAAGAGCCAGTTTCCTGGCATCTGTTACGGACATCGACCGCCTAGCTATGGAGCGTCGGCAACGCAGGCCAGTATCCGGTTATCAGAAGGATGCAAGATCGTGACTAGTATTGACCACGTCCAATGGTGGATACAAAGCGGTGTCCTACTTGCCGCTTCCTTGACGTTACAGCTGACTTTTTCTTGATATAAATGAAAACCAGAACTATAAGGAACTAGGGCTGTACATATCATTCGAATATTCGCCAATTCGACTACTTCCAATATTCGCCAATTCGACTACTTCAAATATTTGCCAATTCGACTACTTCCAATATTCGTCAATTTGACTACTTCAAATATTCGCCAACTCGACTACTTCCAATATTCGCCAATTCGACTACTTCAAATATGCGCCAATTCGACTACTTCGAACATTCGTCAATTCGACTACTTCGAACATTCGTCAATTCGACTACTTCGAATATTCGCCAATTAAACTACTTCCAATATTCGCCAATTCAACTACTTCGAATATTCGTCAATTCGACTACTTCGAATATTCGTCAATTCGACTACTTCGAATATTCGTCAATTCAACTATTTGGAATATTCGCAAATTCGACTACTTCGAATATTCATCAATTCGACTACTTCGAATATTCGCCAATTCTACTATTTCGAATATTCGCCAATTCGACTACTTCGAATATTCTTCAATTTGACTACGGTACTTCGAATATTCGCCAATTTGAAATCTTCGAATATTTGCAAAATTGATTTTCTAATATTCACCAATTTGACTACTTCGAATATTTGACAATTTGGCTATTTCGAATATTCGGCAATTCAACTACTTCAAATACTCGCCAATTCAACTATTTCGAATATTCGCCAATTCGACTAATTCAAATATTCGCCAATTCGACTACTTCGAATATTCGTCTATTCGACTACTTCGAATATTCGCTCATTTAAAATCTTTGAATATTCGCCAATTAAAAATCTTCAAATATTTGCCAATTCGACTACTTCGAATATTCGTGAATTCGACTATTCAAACATTCGCCAATTCGAAATCTTCGTCGTAATCTGTTAGCCATTGGGAATTCATTTTGTTTTTCCATATTAGCCTACTGGAATCCACAGTTGGGTTCGAATCAAGTAAACTGTTGTATTTTTGACCACCTCGTGGTGTAGCGGCTAACATTCTGATTGTCGCCCTCAAGGTCTGGGTTCGATTCCCGGCTCTGCCAAGAAATTTTAATTCTGGTCTGAGGGCTGCAACGGGGTACACTTAGCCTCGTGAGGCAAAACTGAGGTGGGTTCGATTCATATCTTGGAAGTGGTTTTCCATGGTTTCCCACTTCTATTGCAGGCAAATGCCGGAATGGTTCCTTATTTCAGTCCACAGCCGCCTCCTTCCCAATCCTCACCCTGAATAATTACAAATACACACGCTAATATAGCCATCAAAACAATGCAGGTTATTGGAAAGATTCCTTAAACATACAGTACAAGCTCAAAAGACTTTTCTAGCCCCTAATTTAAGCAGCAACGAACCTCTTATAAAATTGCCATTTCTCTCGTTGTTTATGATAATTCTACATTCATCATTTCGCACACACCCATGTACACGGGGCTACATGACCGCGATGTCCCCAAGCCTCCAAATCAATCTACAACTAGTAGTCTATATTATGGTGTTTGAAGCCATCTTCAGTGTTGCCTTAATAAACGATAGTTTAATGCTTTTCAGTCGGTCAATACGATCATTCTCTTTCTTTTCTTTTTCTAGAAATAAAGAAAGAAAGGAAGGAAGAAAGAAAGAAAGAAGAAGAAGGGGATGGAGAAGGAGAAGAAGATCTCTTTCTTTCTTTCTTTCTTTCTCAGAGATAGAAAAGGATTTAAAAGCAGAAGAAGAAGAAGGAGAAGAGGAAGATTTCTTTCTTCCTTTCTTTCTTTCTTTCTTTCTTTCTTCCTTTCTTTCTTTTCTTTCTTTCTTTCTTTCTCAGAGGTAGAAAAGGATTTAAAAGAAGAAGAAGAAGAAGAAGAAGAAGGAGAAGATTTCTTTCTTCCTTTCTTTCGCAGAGGTAGAAAAGGATTTAAAAGAAGAAGAAGATTTCTTTCTTTCTTTCTTCCTGCCTTTCTTTCTTTCTTTCTTTCTTTCTTCCTTTCTTTCTTTCCTTTCTTTCTCAGAGGTAGAAAAGGATTTAAAAGAAGAAGGAGAAGAAGATTTCTTTCTTTCTTTCTTTCTTTATTTATTTCTAGAAAGAGAAGGATTGTGTTGACCGACTGAAAATCATCAAACTTTCGTATAGTAGTCTGTCCTTTTTAGAATTCTGTTATTTAAATTAACTTGTGAATTATTCTGTGTCCTTTGACAAACACAAACTGTTGACAGATTGTAAGATTAAAATATTTATCAATGACGTGTTACTTCATCTTGTCTAAATGTAACGCTGATACTCTTCGATGAAAGTAACTGTAACTTAGTTACTATTAAAAAGCAACGTACCCAACACCGGCCACGGTGGCAACGGGAGAGAACGGGTTCGAATAGTCGGCATTGTCCTGAAAATGGTTTTCATGGTTTCCTATTCTCACCACCATGCGATTGCCAGGACGCGCACAGTGGTCCGGATCCGTAAAAAAGCGGTCAAAAATCGATTTTTCAACTTCACTTTAGAAACGCCAAACCACCTTCCAAGTGAAGTATGTTAATCAGTGTACATTAATTTCACTTTTTCTTTAGAAAATGCTTCTGTGTGTCTCAGATATATTACTGCAAAAGTGATACAACTCTTCGTTTCTGAACTTCGCACTCCGTTAATTAAACTTTGAAATATCATTCTAACTTCAAAATGAAACTCGGGGTCTTTCATACTGTATCAGTATGTAGCTTTGGGTCTGATATATATGTTTATAGCATGATTTTCAACTTCAGATCACTTATAAGAACTCTTGTACTTACTTTTATAGTGCATTTTTTTTTCAAGAAAAATATATTTTGCTTGACCTACAAAAGTATGTATACATATGTACAGCATGAAACTTATACAATTTTTAAAATGAAGACTGGAGAATATATCCTTAAAGGTTTCATCGCCAGAACACGCCAGATGCGTGATTGAGAAGGGAGAGAACATTACTGCGCGCTCTGAGGATAAACACTCGCGCGAGATAAGGGCCTGTTGAGACATTTGTTTATGCTACGCAAGGGATATCTCTAGGCCAGGAAACCAAAATAATCTTCAGTCGCGAGAAGTAATTGATTAGTGGTAGTTGTGAAGTGTGAAAAATGAATTTCGTTGTTAGTCGCAGTGAACTTCATAACAAGATCCGAGAGAACAAAAATCAATCTCGCGCTCGCCAAGTAAAAATTGTGGTAACATATCTCATTAACAAATTCCAATTAAATGTTGACGAGAGTGTCGAGAAAACAGTGTATAATAATATAAGAACCTTTTTCTTTTTGCCTTATTTTAATCGGTGGAAAAAGTGTCACTTCTTAGAACATTCTTTTTTGAAGAAATATTCAGACTGGTTGAAAAAAGAAATTGTGATTTCAATTCCGAGCCTGCCTGGCTACGCAAAATCAGAAGATCAAGGTCGTCCTTCAAAATAATTTGAATAGCTAACGGAGAGAAGCAAAAGAAGAAAAATTAAAGACCTAAGGGAGAGCGCCACTTCATCAGAGCTTGCCTATGCGACGGCTATGAATTTAAGGGCAGAGGGAGACGTTTCATCAGCCAAGCTATTAAAAGAAGCTACCACGACTACACCAACAAGGGGCAAGTGAATACGGGATGCATGGAGAAAAGGGGGTCAACGATCAACAAAAATGCCAGTGGAAGAAACTTTATCCTTCATAATTAAAGCGAAGTTATCCATGCACCAGTATGTGACAATGAGAAAATTAGTTAATAAACATAACCATGATTTATACCCTACCTATTATGCTATTTTGAATGCTAAAAAGGCTACTTATCCACAAAATGTAATAATTAAGGAAAATGAACGTGAAGTGAAAATACGAGACGAGCTGGACCACACTTCCTCCAGAATTTTATCAATGTTACCAGATGTGAGTGGTAAGAGCTATACATTATATTGTAAATGGGGCTTTGATGGCAACTCCGGCCATTCCCAATATAAAAAAACCTGGTCAGAAGCTGAAAAGAGTGACCAGAGTTTATTTATGTCATATGTCGTGCCTCTGCGCCTCGTTGACAGTAAAACAGGTATTATTGCGTGGAAAAATCCAAGAACCTCATCTACACGATTCGGCAGGCCTATTCGAATGCAGTGGGTTCATGAAACATCGGAAATTACACGGACGGAAAGGATGTATCTAAATGATCAAATTGAGAATTTACATAATTTGGTTATAAACAACACCGAAGTGCAGTATTCCTTAATATTGTCAGTGATATATGGAAAAATATGCAATGCTTTAGCACAGTCTTCAAGCATGAAGTGCTATATTTGTGGTGCGAAAATTTCAGAAATGAACAATCTACAAATAATGGCACAAAAGCTCGTCGACAATTTAAAGCTTGAATTTGGAATTTCAGTTCTGCACGCCCACATCCGATTTTTTGAAAGTCTCCTGCATATTTCATACCGCCTGGGTTTTAAAAAGTGGAAAGTGAGCGTGAAAGATAGTAATCGAGACTTATTCGAAAGAAAGAAAAAAAAAGTGCAAGACTCATTCAGAACGAGATTAGGTCTTCTAGTTGATATTCCGAAGCCTGGATATGGAACAACCAATGATGGCAAATCAACCCGAAGGTTTTTGAACAACCTCAAGTAGCATCCGAAACAACAGACGTAGACTGTGAGTTAATAACTCATTTCGGAATAATTTTAAAAGGAATTTCATCTGGTCATGAAAGTGATAGTTCAGAGTTCAATTCCTACTGCAGCGAAACAGCAAGCTTATATGTACGGCTATATCCATGGTATTACATGCCTCCAACACTTCATAAAATATTTATCCATGGATCTTCCATTATAGAAGCAGCTATTTTGCCGATTGGAGAACTTTCAGAAGAGGCCTTAGAGTCTAGAAACAAAGACTTAAGAAAATATAGGGAAGACCATACCAGAAAATCCTCAAGAATTCCCAATAATTTTGACTTGTTCCATAGACTATTGCTAAGCTCTGATCCAGTAATTTCAAACACGGGAGGTCTACCGAAGAAGAAAAGAAGACAGTTGCCTCAGGAGGTGTGTAATTTATTGTCTATACCCGACGACGAGACGGAGCAGGAAGGGGAAGAAGAAGTCGACTCATCCGGATCAGAGGATGAATAAGTAAGTAATTTTATGCACTACGACAAATTTGCCTCATAATAACATCTAATTTAAAGTTTTACACAAAAGTATTTCATTTCTTTTAACGGAAAATAATTTTGTCCGCTTTTTCTCGAATCCGGACCACTGTGGGACGGTTCCTTTCAACAGGTCGACGGCCGACTCTTTCCAAAATCCCTTCCCTGTCTCTACCTTCGTTAGACCCAAGTAAGCGGTCGCTTGGATGGTCGGCCGGTCATCATCCCCAATTGTATCTCCTGACAAAGTGTGCTTTGCTCCCAGACACTGTCCTTGTGGTGGTAGAGGAATGATCCCTCGCTGAGTCAGTGGGTGAAGCTGAGCTGGGAAGATATTAAGCACTAAATTAACTTGAATTTCAGGCAGTCTAGGCTGGTGTGTTTTGCTGCTTACACCACCGTGCATCGCTATGACTAGGACTTTAAGCTGAAGAGGACACTTGATTAGCAGTTTCCTGGATATTGTTGAGATTGCCATGATCTCATAAGGCGACACAAATTGCCGTAGTCGGAACCTAACTTAGAATTTTTTTAATCATAGAAAGGACTTAAGAGTGGTCCTAGATGTGGAGTCACAGTCGTGGCGTGGTTGTGGAGTTATGGAGGATGAAAATGAAAATCCAGAGCCTACTTCCAGTCGACCAACCGGGTCAGGGAATGGAATGAATGAAGCCCCCATCTAGCGGCGAGGATATGAACTTTGCCGGCTGCCGAAGCCTGTCACACTCCCCTGGGGCAATGATTAACTGAATGACAGATGAAATGAAACGATAGAGGAGAGTGGCGCTGGAATGAAATTGTGACAGGGAAAACCAAAGTACCCGGAGAAAACCCTGTCTGCCTCCGCTTTGTCCAGCACTAATCTCACATGGAGTGACCGGGATTTGAACCACGGACCCAGCGGTGAGAGACCGGCGTGCTGCCGCCTAAGCCACGGAAGCTAGTTATGGAGGATATTAAGCATTAATTATCTTATGAATTTCAACTTTGGTCTCATTAACGAATTATATACGAGATCGTCACCGGCCCCGTGGTGTTGGGGTAGCGCGCCAGCCTCTCACCCGGAGGCCCCGGGTTCGATTCCCGGCTCCGTCAGGGATTTTAGAAACTGACGTGAGGGTTGGAACGGGGTGCACTCAGCCTCGTGAGGACAATTGAGTAGCTGTCTGACAGTGAGGCAGCGCCCAGGTCACGAAAACCAAGATTAACGGCCGAGGGGATCCGATGCGCTGACCACGTGTCATCCCAATATCTGCAGGCCAAATGGCTGCACAGCGGTCGCTTGGTAGGCCTAGGCCCTTCACGGGCTGTAGTGCCAGGGGTTAATAATGATCGTCACGACGGATGCTATTCTCTAATTTAATTTCTGTGTATATTAATGTTATTTGGGCCAGCCTAGCTCAGTCCGCTGTGCTTCTATCGGGAAGGGTATCAGTCCGGTAAGGGCAATATGGCGCAATGGTCAAGCCGCTTGATTCCCAGTTCAGTTCCCGGTTAATTCATAGTGGTATTTTTGAGGTGAAATTTCACGTCCAATAGTCCGGATTTCACATTAAAATAGGCGGTCCATGGCTTGTGGTTGCGAGATTAACAGTCACTTAAAAATACAAGCGTTCTTCGTTCCTTCCGCTCATGTAGTGTGTTTTAGAAACAAACCTACCTCCTCCAGAAGCGCAATAGCCCTATGGTTCACTCAGTCTACAAAGGGAAAGTGTACCAGCTTGTGGAGCTTACAGACAACACCATCCCATCGAGTGCTGATGTTATAGGCAGATGACCTCAATGACCTGCCTCTTAAAACTAAATCCATCACCATCATCATTATCATCAGTGTAGATGATACGAACAAAACAAATGGAAGGAAGCTTGTTGTTTTACGTGACCGATAATCTTGTGATCGTCGGGACCTCCTTTCTACGTGGAATCCCAACCAAAGGACATAGCATTTCAGTTCAAAAATCTCACATGCATTGACCGGGAATCAAGTTACGAACAGTTGAAGCCTCTGCTCACCACTACTCCATAAGTCTTCATATCCTGCTTTTGATATTATGGGGCCTGCATATGCTGTCTCTTCTTACGGCTAATATCGCTGGACCTAATCGTGCTCTGATCTTCTGCCTTCTTGAATGCAACAAGTAGTTCGGTGAAGCAGAAAGCTTCCTCGTTGTGTATGAATATTCACTAGGGCCTGTAGCTTTCACAATTGGGAGCAAAATTACCTTCATTTGGTTACTAAGGAGATAAGTGGATTTGTTAATGAAGAGGCACTCCTTGCTATCAATGTTCGGGTAGCTAGTGATTTCCTCCGCAGCAAATTACAGTTCAACATATAAAACCAGTCATAACCCTCCTCAATACAACTGCCTGGTAATGCAAATCTCACCGGTAGAGTTCAGAATGGGGAGACATGCATTCTGGATGTCCACAGTTTGTAGGCTATACCGATTCTTACAGAGCAAAGCAAGCACAGTAAGCAACGTAAGCAATGGCAGCAAAGTAAGCAACGCGAGCAAATCAAGCAAACTAAGCAACGCGAGCAAAGTGAGCAAGAAAAGCAAAGTAGCCAAAGCGAGCAAAGTAAGAAAAGTAAACAAAGTAAGCTAAGTGAGCAAAGTAAACAACGGGAGCAAAGTAAGCGACGTGAGAAAAGTAAGCAAAGTAAGCGTAGTAAGCAAAGTGAGCAAAATAAGCAAAATACGCAAAGTAGGCAACGCGATCAAAGCAGGCAAAGTAATCAATGTAAGCAAAGTGAGCAAAGTACACATAATGAGCAGTGAGCAAAGTAAGAACGCGAGCAAAGTTAGCACCGTAAGCAACGTGAGCAAAGTAAGCAAAACAAGCGACGCGAGCAAAGTGAGCAAAGTAAGCAACACGAGCAAAGTAAGCACCGTAAGCAACGTGAGCAAAGTAAGCAAAATAAGCGACGCTTGCAAAGTGAGCAAAGTAAGCGACACGAGCAAACCAAGCACCGTAAGCAACGTGAGCAAAGTAAGCGATGTAAGGAAATTGAGAAAAGTAAGCAACGCGAGCAAAATAAGCCACACGAGCAAAGAGAGTAAAGTAAGCAACACGAGCAAAGCAAGCACCGTAAGCAACGTGAGCAAAGTTAGCAAAATAAGCAACGCAAGCAAAGTAAGCGATGTAAGCAAAGTGAGAAAAGTAAGCAATGCGAGCAAAATAAGCAACACGAGCAAAGTGAGTAAAATAAGCAAAGTAATCAAAGTGAGCAAGCTGAGCAAAGAAAGCACAATAAGCGACACGAGCAAAGTGAGCAAAGTAAGCAATGTAAGCAAAGTGAGAAAAGTAAGCAACGCGAGCAAAGTAAGCAAACTGAGCAAAGTTAACAATCTAAGCGATGTGAGAAAAGTTAGCAACGCGAGCGAATTGAGCAAAGTAAGCTAAGTAAGCAACGCGAGCAAGTTGAGCAAAATATACAATGTAAGCAAAGGGAGCAAAGTAAGCAACGCGAGCAAAGTAAACTAAGTGAGCAACGCGAGCAAATTGAGCAAAGTAAACAATGTAAGTGACGCGAGCTAAGTAAGCTAAGTGAGCAACGCGAGCAATACAATGTAAGCAAAGTGAGCAAAGTAGGCAACGCGAGTAAAGTAAACTAAGTAAGTAACGCGTGCAAATTGAGCAAAATATACATTGTAAGCAAAGTGAGCAAAGTAGGCAACGCGAGCAAAGTAAACTAAGTAAGCATCACGAGCAAATTGAGCAAAGTAAACAATGTAAGCGACGCGAGCAAAGTAAGCGACGTGAGCAAGTTGAGCAAAATATACAATTTAAGCAAAGGGAGCAAAGTAAGCGACGCGAGCAAAGTAAACAGAGTAAGCAACGCGAGAAAATTGAGCAAAGTAAACAATGTAAGCGACGCGAGCAAGTTGAGCAAAATATACAATTTAAGCAAAGGGAGCAAAGTAAGCAACGCGAGCAAAGTAAACTAAGTAAGCAACACGAGCAAATTGAGCAAAGTAAACAATGTAAGCGACGCGAGCAAAGTAAGCTAAGTAAACAACGCGAGCAAGTTGAGCAAAGTAAACAATGTAAGCGACGCAAGCAAGTTGAGCAAAGTAAACAATGTAAGCGACGCGAGCAAAGTAAGCTAAGTAAGCAACGCGAGAAAATTGAGCAAAGTAAACAATGTAAGCAACACGAGCAAATTGAGCAAAGTAAACAATGTAAGCGACGCGAGCAAAGTAAGCTAAGTAAACAACGCGAGCAAGTAGAGCAAAGTAAACAATGTAAGCGACGCGAGCAAAGTAAGCTAAGTAAACAACGCGAGCAAGTTGAGCAAAGTAAACAATGTAAGCGACGCGAGCAAAGTAAGCTAAGTAAGCAACGCGAGAAAATTGAGCAAAGTAAACTAAGTAAGCAACGCGAGCAAATTGAGCAAAGTAAACAATGTAAGCGACGCGAGCAAAGTAAGCTAAGTAAACAACGCGAGCAAGTTGAGCAAAGTAAACAATGTAAGCGACGTGAGCAAAGTAAGCGACGTGAGCCAATTGAGCAAAGTAAACAATGTAAGCGACGCGAGCAAAGTAAGCTAAGTAAGCAACGCGAAAAAGTTGAGCAAAGTAAACAATGTAAGCATAGCGTGCAAAGTAAGCGACGCGAGCAAAGTAAGCAATGTGAGAAAAGTTTGCAACGCAAGCACCGCGTGTTTTAGCATGTGTCCTTCTAACCTGTCTCTTCTCTTCATTAGCAGTCGCCAGACACATTTTTCCTCTCCCACTCGTCTTTATTCCTCATCATTTGTAAGCATACCGGGTGAGTTAGCCGTGGACGTTACGGCGTGGCTGTAGGCAGTCGCTCACATCCGTGAGGTGAGGAGGTTCGAATCCCTGCGCCGGCAACCTTGAAGATGGTCTTCTGTGATTTCCCATCTTCCTTCCAGGCAAATGGCGGGGTTGGTCTCTAACTATAGGCCACAGCAGCTACCTTCCAAATCCTAGTCCTTACATTCACACCCCCCACACAACACTCCACACGCGTCGGTACTTGTAGCTCATCCCATGGGTGTCCGCCTAGAATCAGCTACAAACTGGCGAGCCGAACATGTCCTCGGACACTCCCGGCACCAAAAGCCATACGCGAAAAAAAAATGGTAACATATCTACCCATCTGATCTTGATCATTCTCCTGTAACACCACATTTCAAATGCTTCTATTCTCTTTTCTGCTGCGCCAACAGTGCAAGTTTCACTTCCATAGAGCACCACGCTCCAGACAAAAGCTTTCAAAAATGTCAACAGATTTCATTTTTGCAGAAATGCTTTCCGTGCCAGAGTCAACCTACTTTTTGTATCATCATTGCTTCGTCCAATACCGGTAATTTTGCTTCCTAAATATAAGTGGGCCATTCCTTCTTGACCGGTATATATTACGTTCGCAGTAGTGTCACCACACACAATGAGCCTTCTTAACTTGTGATCAATGCAAATAAAGTGTGCAATATATTCTCGGCAGCGCATGTGAATATTCAGTGGTCTCAGTGTTCCACTCGGGCTTTGAGAAGAATTCTCACGCGCTTACGACCGGCCACGAATGACCGGCCCATCTATAACAGATGTCTCCTACTTAATTTAGCTTTTCACCTGTTAATTTGACGTCCATAGGGGTTTCTGATTTCTTTCGGCTGCATTCCATTACTTTTGCTTTACAGTTTGTTGATTTTCATCATCAATTCCTTCCTCAATACAGAGTCCATACCATTTAAAAACTCATTCAAATCCTCTGGTGTGTCGGCTAAGGTGACGATGTCATCAGCAAATCTCAGAGTTGAAATGATTTCTCCTGCTTCAAAATTTCTCTAATTTCCTTCATTGCTTGTTCATTGTACAGATTGAAAAGTATGGGTGATAAGTTGCAGCCTTGTCTTACACCTTTCCGAATACCAGCTTCTCTCTCATGTCTTTCGGCTCGAATAACTGCTGTCTGGTTTGTGTATAGATCGTAGTTATAATAATAATATCGTATGGCCTCGGGTGTCAGGCGCAAGCTTTGTTATTTGACACCCAGAGGGTAGCTTGCATGTCGAATTTTGTTGTTCCTTGAAGCACTATGAAAGTCAAGGAGATTAGATATCTAAGCTCCTTGACACTGTAGAGCTTTCTAGTAGAGAAATGAGGAACTTTGTGTTGGCGGAAAATCCTGAGATTAATTTTGTCATTATGAACACGGCATACTGAATTCAAATGGGTTCTTTAACATGCCAACATCATTTGACATGCGTGTCGTAATTTTTGCTTCGTTTCGAAAATCATTTACTACGGCCAGGAGCGAACCTGAAAGCTTGGGGTTAGTAATCCGACACGATAAGCACTCACCCACCGTGGTAGCTATATATAGATCGTAGTTTATAAATAAGAAGTGGAATGCTGAAAGCAGAATAAGAATTACTCCGCATTGAATAAATGGTTTAATAAGAACGTTAATTCATTCCAGTACGACACCCAGTGGACTTCTCCTTACATATGGGACACAAGAGAAGAATGAGGGAGTAATTCTCTTGGTATTGCTAGACAATTGTCCCTATATCTCAGCGGGGAGCAGGGTGTGGAAACGGACACAAACACATCCACAGATTTGTGTAATTAAGTGCTGAGGCTGCAACAATGCATGCTGGGAGAGAAATTGTGAGACTGCGGTGGGTGTAGCTAAGTAAGTGAAGCAAGTCAGTGGGCCCCACTGGGGAAGGGGGGGGGGGGAGGGGTTTTGTAAAGACGGCGCTCCCGTCTCCGCTGCCGCCGTCCTGGCGCGAGTAATACAAGCACCCGCAATGAGAATTATAACACTAATCACAACAAGGAATTCTACATACAAAACATAGGGTGGAGGCAGGGGCCAAGGCTCAAGAGTTAGTGCGCTAAGACTTGCTTAATAATTATTCTAGGAGACCAATGGCTAAGCTGTACATCCCAATTCTTGGTCCTTAAAACCCGAGAGTAGTTGCTGCAAGAGCATCTTGCTTATGCTTCACTGGTTACAAACTATTCTGTAGAAGGCGTGGAAGACTCATTTAGTTTGATTATCAACTTGAAAATTATTACTCCCGTTTTCTAATGGGGTCGGGGATGAGATGCGATGAATGTCTTTGTGGCGGATAGTTTTCACGGCCGGATACCCTTCCTGACACCAACCTCTTGAGAGTAGTAAATGTGAGATTAAATGAATGATGGCGAATGAAACTGGGCAAGGATGTGGAAGGAAGCGGCCATGGCCTGTCAGAAGGAACCGTCTTAGCATTTGGCTGGAGTCAACTTGAAAATAATAATTAATGTTATTGGTTTTACGTTCCTTTTAACTAACTTACTACGGCTTTTAGAGATGCCGAGTTGCCGAAAGTTTTCCCAGAAGGGGATCTTCAACGTGCCAGTAAACCTACTGACACGGCTCCCTCGCAATTGCGTGCCCTTAAATGCCAGCTCACTGCTCCAGGATTTGATCCTGCAACCTTGGAAACAGCAGTAGAGAACGTTACCGCTGAGCCACGCAGCTAATCAACTTGAAAATAGCCATGCATGATACAGTAAATAGGTAATTGCGATCTTAGTTACCAAATGACACTCTGTGATGTGTCAGAAAACACCTGCCTTATGTCTCTCCAGCTATTGATCTCCTCGTGCTGTAGTTGCTTACGTTTTTGACTGGCGGACTGGAGGTCCGGATTCGATTCCCGGCTCTGCCAAGAAATTTTAATGCTGGTGTGAGGACTGGAAAGGCGTACACTCAGCCTCGTGAGACAAAACTGTGAAGAGGAAGGTTCGATTCCAACCTCAGCCATCTTGGAAGTAGATTTCCGTTGTTTCCCCACTTTTACTCCAGGCAATTGCTGGGATGGTTTCTAACTTAAGACCACGGCCTCCTCCTTTCTAGTCATGAGCTGAATTTAAAATACACATACTAATACAGTAATAACAATAACACAGGTTATCACACAATATTTTGCACACACATAGACTAAGTACTTAGGGATATAATATGACTACCTTGTCCAAGCCCTTTAAATGAAACAACAACAGCAGGAAGTTTGTAAGTCAGAAAAAAATAGTTCCTCTAATAAAATATTTGTTGTTGTTGTGTTCTCAAAGTTATATTTCGAATCTCTGGAAAAGTTCATGTATACTTTTGTATGACTTACAAACTTTCCCATGCCAGCGACTCCAGTTAAGACGAGGAAGGCAACGTCTTCACAAATTCTGTCAAAAATATAAGGTAATGAAAACAACAGTTCTTTTCCAATGCCATTGCATTTTAGAATAGTCCGGCTTCGTGGCTAAGTGAACAGAGCGCTTGTCATGGTCCGAAGGGTTCCGGGTTCTATACTCGGTCTAGTCTTAGGATTAAATTTGAACTTCCCCTGGCTCGGGGAAAGGATATTTGTTATGCCTTTATCCTTCATTTTATTCTCCTGCGGGGGTGAACTCGAAATACTTGCACCAGGTCTACCAGAGGTCACACGCCATTATTATTATTAATGAATAAATCCGAATTAACATCCAGATTAAAGTGATATTCATGTTGGTATGGTGCTGAGGAATACCTTACCAGCTTTGCGTCATACTGTATGTCGAAAACACTTGCCTCTCTCATCTACTTGACCCTTAACTTAGAGAGATATATTGTATTCTCGATTCTCCCGGCACCCGTTACCTCTCTCTCTCTCTTGTGTTTGCATGTTGCTGTGATTTCATTATAGTAAGATAAGATTAATGCTGGCAAAAAGCATCTCACTCTAGCGGACTGGATTGCAAGTAATCATGCTTGGCCCTATAATTCTGAAGCATTTGCGATAACCCCTTTTTGCCGCCCGCTTCCCTCCCTTTTACTCCCCCACCCCACTCCTCACACCATTATTCCTAGCGCGTAGCGCATGGTCTTCCAGCTTGACCCCATTTGGCCGGCGGAGTTGACCAGTTTTCTTCTGGTACGCTACAGTACTGCCATAGGGTTTCCATGCAAAATATGCATTGCTGCTCCAGAGACCAATATATAACTCCACTCCAGAGTTCCTAACGCTGTAGTTTTGTGATGTTACCTATTTATTTTAACATTAATATAACTCCCAAGACACTGTCAGTGTTCAAACACCAATATGGAGGCGAAGTTCAGATGTAGGCATATTAATCAAAATTTTCTTATAATAAATAATGATCCAAAAATTAAATTTTGCTCATTTTCTTTACTCTTATCTTTAGGGGGTTTACCCCCATTCATAGGATTTACATCAACATAATTGATTATCCAAGCAATAGCCAAATTAAACAGATTACTAATTATTACTTTATATAATTCAAATTATTTATTTTGAAGAATTTCAATCCTTTTGATTGGGGCCTATTTTGTTTCCATCTACATCAGGGTTGCCGAACTGAAGATTCAAGGAGAGCCGCGACTGTTGTTGGTATTAAACTTTCAAGGCATGAGTGCCGCTAAACTTGGCTACGCCAACGTATTGTTACTATACGTCTGACGCATTGTACCCGTTTCCCAGATGTCACGTCGGCCCGGCAATCACAACGTGATGTCCAAGAAACGATACATTGCGATAATAATGAATTTAGGAGTCCCTGAAATATATATCCGAAATAAGCTACAAAAAAAAACGCTCGGCCTGGCAAGAGAACTAATATCTCGGGTCGTTTAACGGGATAGGTGAGAATGGTTAACTCGGATATATATTTCCAAATAAAATAGGTTCGTATTATTCAATCAGAGATAAACTCAAATCTGCAAGAATAATTTAGAGTTTCTAAAATAAAATGTTCTCTTTTATTCAAGAGCAGGCGAACACGCAAAAATAAATTAAATCAATAACACTCCTACGATCCAATTGGTCTGCCATTATGTCGGGATCGGGGATCCATAAGTTCTAGAGTCCCAATTGATCATTCTGTCTTAATATCTGGGGTTATGCACAGTTAAAATATAAGGTCAATTAATTGTTCGTTGACTAAGCTGAATTCAAACAAAAACAAAAATATCACTTCACTATTTCACCGGTTCAGCTTTGAATAAAAAAAAAACATATATATTTGAAAATTCACATATTTCATTTCCCCAGTCACAAATATAACTGGAAAAATACACTTAAAAGTTCACACATATTATTTTTAATGCGTTGACGATCTTCACTGATAAATCATAATCTTCAAGCAAATTTGACGCAATAAATCGAGGGGAAAAATGTAGGCTACAAATTATTAACAACATTATCTTAGAGGAGTAGCCTCCCTGGCTTAGGCCGCAGCACGCCGGCCTCTCACAGCTTGGTCCGTGGTTCAAATCCCGGTCACTCCATGTGAGATCTGTGCTGGACAAAACGGACGCAGACAGGTTTTTCCCCGGGTACTCCGGTTTTCCCTGTCAAAAATGTCATTCCAGCAACACTCTCCACTATCATTTCATTTCATCTGTCATTCTTTTAATCATTGCCTCAGAGTGCGACAGGCTTCGCTAGATAGGGGCGTCATTCATTCCATCCCTGACCCGGTCGGTCGACTGGAAGCAGGCTATGGATATTCATTATCGTAGAGGAATGTTCAAATGCCACCTCTCTTAATTTCATATGATTTCTTATCAATGTTCATTAATAAATCTCTAATCCATTTGATTAATTGTATCATTGTTTCTATCATGCGTGTCTATTCGAGGTTTTAATTCCATTGAATCACTATTATTATTTCCATAAATAATTATTATACTTTCCATTAATTATTATTATCATCAGAGAAATATACTTAAATAATTAAGATTACGATGTTAAATATTCTTTTAATTAGTTTCAGACCACCTGTGATTTCATTAATCATTCAAATAAAAATGATCAAACTCAGCTAAATTCCAATATATTATTTTAATGTTTCTCGATGTTCATGTAATCAGTATTCGTCTAACATTATCATTATTCAATTAATAATAATCAATTCATCATTATAATTAGCACGCACATAATAAATTAGCGTATTAGGATTGTATAGACGCTGACACATCCTAAAATTCCTATAATCACCAACATCCTTAGTGAAATTCTCTTCTAATATTTTTAATCCATTAAATATGTTGGATTGGCCATCTGACTCATATCCAACTGTTGACACTATAAGACCACTTTAAATAAAGTGTCTACAATATCAATATTAAATCGTGCTACAATTATGTGTGCTGTTACAAAATGTTATGAATACTGTTTTACAATACTCGATAATCTATTAATTTAATCATCAGAATCTTTCTAAGCTGATGAATTCAACATTAATAACCAAATAAAAATCACTGTAGTTAACTGCTTTATATTTGCATTAAAAATTCAATTTTTTGCCATAAATTGCCATAATATCTGCAATCATGATCCATAATAATTACCAAGTAATTATTATTATTATTTAATTAATTCTTCGTGAGCCTCCGTGGCTTAGGCGGCAGCACGCCGGCCTCTCACCGCTGGATCCGTGGTTCAAATCCCGGTCACTCCATGTGAGATCTGTGCTGGACAAAACGGAGGCAGACAGGTTTTTCTCTGGGTACTCCGGTTTTTCCTGTCACAATTTCATTCCAGCAACACTCCCCACTATCATTTCATTTCATCTGTCATTCATTTAATCATTGCCCCAGAGGAGTGCGACAGGCTTCGGCAGCCGGCACGCTTCATATCCTCGCCGCTAGATAGGGGCTTCATTCATTCCATTCCTGACCCGGTCGGAGACTGGAAGCAGGCAGTGGATTTTCATTTTTCATTTAATTAATTCTTCATAAATAATTCATTACAATTTATAATGTTCAACTTGACTCAATCAGTAAAACCTTGTACGTGTTGTTTGTATGATGTTAAATGAGTCTTCCTGAATCCTGGTTTGCATCTTTGCTCATAAATTTTCCCTTAATTGATTTAAGCTGTCATCATTTTGTGTGATTTGAAGGTCTGGAAAGTTCCCTTCATGTCCAAATTACGTGTAATATGCATGCTTGAAATTCTTGACCCTTGAAAATTGTGATAGTGTTCGCCACTGCTGGTCAAATATAGCATTTGTTTCATATGTTCATGAATTCCCATAAATCCAGAATATAGTTAATTGGATTGTGCAATGCTCACAAGTATGGTTCATTGCAGTGCAATAATTAACTATGTGTTGTGAGATTGTAGTTTCAATTTTAACGAAGTGAGAATGTCGTGTTAAAATGAGCTTGTATCCGCAGTGAACATGTGCTAGACGGTTGGCCTTCAATTTTGCGACCTGTGGTGCTGTTTCTTTAACTATAGTGTGTAATTTAATCAGTTCGTATTAATGTGGAATCGCATGAATATTCACTGTGTAGAATAGTTTATCACCTTCTGTGTAGAATAGTTTATGCTTATTACTTACGTCAGCCAAGCCTCCGTGGCTTAGGCGGCAGCACGCCGGCCTCTCACCGCTGGGTCCGTGGTTCAAATCCCGGTCACTCCATGTGAGATTTGTGCTGGACAAAACGGAGGCAGACAGGTTTTTCTCCGGGTACTCCGGTTTTCCCTGTCAAAATTTCATTCCAGCAACACTCTCCATAATCATTTCATTTCATCTGTCATTCATTTAATCATTGCCCCAGAGGTGTGCGTCAGGCCTCGGCAGCCGGCACAGTTCATATCCTCGCCGCTAGATGGGGGCTTCATTCATTCCATTCCTGACCCGGTCGGAGACTGGAAGCAGGCTGTGGATTTTCATTCACTTACGTCAGCCACTGCTATATTCACTAGTATTAGCACTGAATTTACTATCACATGTTGCTTGCGCACACGAAAAGAATATCATTCTTCCGTCTGATATGCGAAGTACGAGTAAATGTTTCGATTGCAGTTAATCACTGAGTTCAAATCTGTTACACTCACGAGCTTAATTTGCGTGTTCGCGACCATATCGTGATTGTAAGCGAATGTGTTCCTGTCAGGTCCGACATTGCACTGCAGACTAACCTCCTTATCACGTGGGTGGAAAGGGGTAGTACGAGAAATCATTCATTTCTCTGTCGTCATCATAAGGAGCTTCACATAGGATTAATAAGAAATAATCGGTTTTCTGCAGCAATAAATTAACCGTTTATCAACTAATATCTTCAGTTATCTTTGCTTGATAATAATAAGTAACGAAGATAATATAAGATGTTGAAATAAATATAAATCAGTGAGGTTTCATAAAAATGGAGTTGCATGCTGAACATATAAATTATATATTCCTGAGTTCATAAACTCGCTCTCAAGGTCTCGGTGTAGATTGGCTAGCGATCCTTCGTTTCCTTCTCGACCACGACTGGGGTAGCCGAGTTGTAACAGCTTTGCTAGCCCACACTGTTGGGAGATAAATGTAACTGTTTACATTTGCCTAAGCTATGTTGTTTTAATGGGCGCCAAGACCTCAACGCAATGTTGAAATCTAAATTTGTATTTAACAACGTCTAGCTCTGGCAGAACACATTCAAGACTCTATTCACTCAGATCGTGGTATGATTTGATCATTAACCCAACAAACAATTGTATCAGGAGAAGGAATTGGTCTATATCTAATGCTACCTACTGAAAGCAAAGATTGCATTGTAAAAGAAATGAATTTATTATATAAAACAAGTATAGCAAAATTAATAATAATAATAAGTTTAAAATTTAAATTGGAGCGTTGCGATTTTAATATTACCGATAGAAAATTACGTGAAAACGGAGTTTGATAAATTGATTTTACTCTTATTTCCAAGCTATGAAGTTACTGAAATATGAGATGTAAAACAAAGAAAAATGAGAGATTGCGTATTTCTGCGTCATTTGCGCTTACCACTGGAAATTGCTAAAGCATTTCCCTCGTACTGGATGATGCTGTGTGCTTCCCACAGTCTCCTGGACGTCGCCATCTTCCTCGAAATTTGATGATATTCTGGTAGATTAGATAATTCTATGGTCCGTACATCGGACCCAAACACACGTATAACCACACTGGTTAAGTTTTACAAAAGTTAGTCGTCCACTCCACGGAACATCGGAGCGACTCCCGCGTCCAACCGTCCTGCATTCGTCTTACACAGAATGTCTCCTAGAATGTCCGCCTTCCACGCCGGGCCGAACGATATATCTCCACGTTGGCTCCCCACTCCAGTCTCAACTTCCAGCTTACGTGGTCTCCACTGATTGGCTGCACCCCATGTGCTACTTCCCCTTCTCTGGCTCATTACACTCCGCGGGAGGGAGAAGTCGATTTCCGTTCCGTATATTCGCCTTTTCTTGACGATGCGAGCCCGCTTGCGTAATACTTCCCGACAGGATTAAGCTTGTATTTGAATTCCCAGTGAGTCACGTCTCTCAAATACCCTAACTGACAAAACTCCGTAAAATTCCCTAATCAGATAATTTTCTATGATATTGTCGTTCGTAATAATTTGCTTGATAGCGTTTTCTAAGACATAGAAAACCTATCTGTATGCTTATAATTTTTATAAAATGCTCCGAAAATACCTTAATAATAATTATAATAAATTAATAATAATAATAAATTAACATGAAAAATTCTCTTGGCTGAACAATTTGCCGCGTAAATAAATATAGAATGGCTCCCTACTGACTTATGCCAGTTGCATAAAAACCCCTCGAAAAACACGTTACATATTCGCCTCGGATCATCGGATGATTTACCGTGACGACGGTCCATTATCCGATTATCCCAGACACGTTAATAAACCCCATCCAAAATACATATTACATAAATGAGATCACCCTAAATTACAGATATATACACTCATAATTTTTCTTCACGCTCTTTGCGTCAAAGTTTGTTGTCACTATGGATTGCACTTTGCAACGAGTCCAATGTTTCTCATATAAAATAGTGTTCCACGGATATTTCCGCCTCTCAAATTTCTCTATGTTGGAGAAATAGACATAATTAATGTGTGAGCACTATGTATTTATGATGTCATATCACACGCATTGAAGGTGTTCTGATATATTTATATCACCATAGAACTTCCTAATTTCACTGGAGGTCCCTTCCTTATGGTGAAATTAATCCCACTTATCACTGGGCACACCATCACACTATTGTGGCAGCGCCTCGTGACCATAATACTTAATCTCTCTTTAAAGTAGATTAAATTAATATTGACTTCTGAAAAAAAAAACAGTAAATGCGCATTAAATATAACACCAAATATTTCTGTACCGTAATCGCCCTGTCTTGTTAAGTTCCCGTAGACCATATTCTACTTAATACTAGTTCTCAACACAGACCATTTCTCCTCACACAAATAATACCTTTGTACAAATTACCTTAAATTACCCACTTACAAATCTTACATGGCGAGGCCGTAAACAGAAATCACGTGTGCTGATATGTATGAGTTTCATGAAGGACTGTCTCGCCTTCTGATGGCCCATCTTTTGCCTCGTGGACGCCTTAAGCAAAAATACCCTGTTCAAGCGCTCACCCATCTCTTGGAGGCAAATGGGAATTCACCAGCGCTACCAAATTCTGGCCTTGGTGTATCGAGACATTTTAGTGCTCAAGAGCATCCGACAATCCCGTCATATTTCCCTGTACCTTAAAAACTCTCATTTACTTACATACTACTCCCCTGTGTGACTTCTGATACGCCTGCCTTGAAGACCAGATCTTCCACGCACCAGACACCACACTTACTCATTTGAGAGGCTGGCTCGCCAGCTAAACACACTCACTTTATGACACATATTTTCGCAGACTATGTATATTATACGTTCCGTATAATCTGTTTCCCTCACTATTCTCCAGCACATATGCTGTTTTTCCAATACGTTTGGAAACTATAAATGTTACTGCGTCACCTGCTTCCAACCTTGCAAGTGGCTCCCTTAAATGAACGTCATCACGTTGCTCCACTAGCATATTTCTCAGTGTCTGTAACGATGCCCTGTTGCTACTGTCCACACATGCTAACCCTACTTTCTTATGGTGTCACACCTCTACTCGACACTCTATGACCTAAAAATGTCACTTCTGACTGACAGAATGACGACTTAGACAGCTTCAAAGTGAACCCTGCCTGATCTAACTTCTGAAAAACTATATCTAAATGACGTAGATGCTCCTCAAAACTGCGTGAACTAATTACCATATCATCTATGTAAATGGTTACAAACTCTCCTGTGTCATCCCCTAATGCGATGTTTAAAGCCCTAATTAAAGCTGCTGAGCTACTCTTTAACCCATAAGGTGTTCTACAAAATTGATAAAGGTTATATTTATGACTAAAAGCTGTAAATGGTCTATCTTCGTACATAAGTGGCACTTGCCAAAAACTGGAACTCAAATCTACACAAGTGAAATACTTCTTCCCCTCAAATGTTTGCATTAATTCCTCTATTGACATAGATTTCAGCTGATCTGAACTAATTCTACTGTTAACCAAACGAGCGTCTAAACAAATACGAACCGTGCCGTCGGTCTTGGGTACCGTGATCAAAGAATTAACATATGGACTGTTAGAGTGCTCAATAATCCCATCTTCAAGCATCTGATTAATTTGTGCCTCAACTGCACTCTGATAAGCGAAAGGTACAGGATATCTATGTCCTGTGAATACTGACCTATCAATAACGTTCAATGAATGTGTATAGCAATTGGCCATACCAATGCGATCCTCAAAAACTCTCCTATTACACAATAACACATCATAGAGCCGAACACATTGTTCCACCTCGATATTTCCCTGAAATGCAGCCTCACGTAACGAGTCCTCTAGACTTCCGTTCGTAATCACACTGCCCACAAAACATGGAGAACCCCGCTCTACGGCTGGCGATATCTCATTTAAAGTACAAATCACATCTACAATACTACTCCTCTGAATATGGTCATTGAACGCTACTTCTACTTCAGAATCTCCCCATTTAAATTTCAAACTCCCTACATCATAACATAAGTTACCAGACACTCTACTTAGCCACTCTGAGCCCAAGATAACACTGAATACTAAATTTGGAATTACAAGACAAATCTGCTTCTCTACATGATTATTAATTTTAATGTCTACTAAAACTTGATTAGAAATTACTTTAGACCTCTTCCCAACAGCTGTGATAACAAAAGTGCTTTTAATTGGCATCTCCTCAAAATTTACTCCAGTTCCTTTCATTTTATCATAAAATGCACTACTTATGCAACTCTTCATACAACCACTATCAATTAAAACATCTGTGTACGCCTCGGACACGTTAAATTTAACTATGGGGCTCTTACTAACCACTTCCTGAATAATACCTTCATCATTTAGTTCATGTAATAATTCATTTCTTACATTTAGGTCATAGGGTTCCTGTATAATTGTATGGACAGGGCATGCTACAGACTGAGATTCTGACCTTACTTCGCAGCCTGGTTCGCGTTTAAAGAACCGGTACAGCTGGCCGTAGTACTACTAACTACTGAACTGGTCTGGTTGTTTTGGGCTGTGTTATTGTTTGGCTGTATATTACTACCACTAGGCTGTCCTCTTCCTTGACCCCTATTCTGGTTGTAATTATTGTCATTATAATTTCTCCCTTGATTTCCCCTGAAATCATTGTTTCTCCCTTGATTTCCCCTGTAATCATTGTTCCTCCCTTGATTTCCCCTGAAATCATTGTTCCTCCCTTGATACTGATTACCATAGCCATTTCCTCTGTTCTGATTTAGCTGATTATTATTATTTCTATTTTGAGCGTTGGCTCCTTCGCCACCGTTCCCTTGAACTTCTTGATGCCTGGCTTCATTAGGTCTATTATTATTATTACCCTGGTTCCTATTGAAATTGTCCTCATAACCCCCTCTCCCTAGTGCATCAAATGTGCTTAACAAATTTTCTACTTGTGATATAGTCTTTACATTCTGGATACAAGCAGCCTCCTTGATCCTATAGGGAAAGTGCCTAAGAAGCAACCTCACCACATCACTTTCCTCCTTCAAGCCATCCAGATATTTACACACTAATACCTGCCCTAAAAAGTATTCGGTCATGGTGGAGCTTCCTTTAGGGTTATATTTACCACACACTACTCCCTCACGATGCTGCGACTGAATAACCTCATTCCAGAACTTTTCACAGAATTTCATTTTAAAGTCATTAATATCAGTAAACTTGTCTCTGTAGACAGCAAACCAATTCCTCGTTTCCCCCACAAACACTTGTTCTAAAATTTCAACTACCTGGCACCACTCAATACTACCATTTTCCAACCTCTCCCCGAATTTATTTTCTATAGTGTTCATGAACTCCATTGGGCACACCTGTCGATTGCTGAACTTACCCAGTTCTACCTCCCTGTGTGTGCTATTCACAAAAACTGGCCTATTCTGACTATTTTCTTGCCTGATCCTAGCTTTTAATTTTAACTCTAATTCTGCGATTTTCTCCTCAGCCATCCTCTCAATACTGTTTACTGTTAATTTAATGTTTCCTTCTGATTTTTCTACTTTATCATATAGCTTTGCTTGTTTCTCCTCAATCTTGCTAATGCTCTCTCTATTACTCTCTCTTAAATCATTTACTTCTGCAACTATTTGTGAGTGGACTTTCTCAATTCTACCCCCCAGCTGTTCCTTAACCTCTTTAGTAGCTACCTGAATTTTGTCAATTTCTCCCCCCAATTGCTTTTTGACCTGCTGTGTTTCCAGTTGCACTAGTTCTTTTAAATTTTCAGCCTGTGTACTGATTCTAACTTCCAACTCCTCCTGTACTTTTCCTAATTTTCTGTCTACATCTGCAATAATCTCTTTAGCCTTTTCTTCCATTACTCCTCTGATTTCACCTCTAATCAGTTCGAATTTGTCACTCATTTCCCTACTGTTTTGTTCTAATTTAGCATTTAAAGTTTCAGTACTCTCTCTATTTTCCTTACTGTTTTGTTCTAATCTGGCGTTTAAAGTTTCATTACTCTCTCTATTTTCCCTACTGTTTTGTTCTAATTTAGCGTTGTTTTGTTCCAGTTTAGCATTTAAAGCGTCTGTACTTTCTTTATTTTCCCTACTGTTTTGTTCTAATCTTGCATTATTCTGTTCTAACTTTGCGTTTAAGGCATCACTACTAACTTTGTTCTGATACATAAACTCGAGAAGTAAAGTTTTTAATTCTGGTTGGCCGCCTACACTCCCTGTTTCAGTATCGGGATTTACCTCCGCTACCCCGGTACTACCATCACTCGACATACTGCTCGTATCATCACTCTCCAGTTGATGACCACTACGTAACCTCATCTGTCTTTCTTTCTCATCCCCCATAATGATATACACTGATAAAGACAAATAACCCCCAAAATACAGGCACAGAAATATATACCCTTCTCCTTCCACAAATGTTATTAGGTTTTCAGCCCCAAGTTGTCGGCGACAAGTGTAGCAGTTATTAATGCCCCATGTTGGTAGCGACAATTGTAACAGTTTGGCCCGCCCCTAACTGTTGGGAGATAAATGTAACTGTTTACATTTGCCTAAGCTATGTTGTTTTAATGGGCGCCAAGACCTCAACGCAATGTTGAAATCTAAATTTGTATTTAACAACGTCTAGCTCTGGCAGAACACATTCAAGACTCTATTCACTCAGATCGTGGTATGATTTGATCATTAACCCAACAAACAATTGTATCAGGAGAAGGAATTGGTCTATATCTAATGCTACCTACTGAAAGCAAAGATTGCATTGTAAAAGAAATGAATTTATTATATAAAACAAGTATAGCAAAATTAATAATATTAATAAGTTTAAAATTTAAATTGGAGCGTTGCGATTTTAATATTACCGATAGAAAATTACGTGAAAACGGAGTTTGATAAATTGATTTTACTCTTATTTCCAAGCTATGAAGTTACTGAAATATGAGATGTAAAACAAAGAAAAATGAGAGATTGCGTATTTCTGCGTCATTTGCGCTTACCACTGGAAATTGCTAAAGCATTTCCCTCGTACTGGATGATGCTGTGTGCTTCCCACAGTCTCCTGGACGTCGCCATCTTCCTCGAAATTTGATGATATTCTGGTAGATTAGATAATTCTATGGTCCGTACATTGGACCCAAACACACGTATAACCACACTGGTTAAGTTTTACAAAAGTTAGTCGTCCACACCACGGAACATCGGAGCGACTCCCGCGTCCAACCGTCCTGCATTCGTCTTACACAGAATGTCTCCTAGAATGTCCGCCTTCCACGCCGGGCCGAACGATATATCTCCACGTTGGCTCCCCACTCCAGTCTCAACTTCCAGCTTACGTGGTCTCCACTGATTGGCTGCACCCCATGTGCTACTTCCCCTTCTCTGGCTCATTACACTCCGCGGGAGGGAGAAGTCGATTTCCGTTCCGTATATTCGCCTTTTCTTGACGATGCGAGCCCGCTTGCGTAATACTTCCTGACAGGATTAAGCTTGTATTTGAATTCCCAGTGAGTCACGTCTCTCAAATACCCTAACTGACAAAACTCCGTAAAATTCCCTAATCAGATAATTTTCTATGATATTGTCGTTCGTAATAATTTGCTTGATAGCGTTTTCTAAGACATAGAAAACCTATCTGTATGCTTATAATTTTTATAAAATGCTCCGAAAATACCTTAATAATAATTATAATAAATTAATAATAATAATAAATTAACATGAAAAAATCTCTTGGCTGAACAATTTGCCGCGTAAATAAATATAGAATGGCTCCCTACTGACTTATGCCAGTTGCATAAAAACCCCTCGAAAAACACGTTACAGAGTTAAATGACTGGATTTCAGTCACAGTATCTTCGGCGGCGGTAGATGTATGAACTACGAGTTGTCAGTTGTATGCCGCAATCTGTTTTCCTGGAGATATCGGTACAGTTTGTACTGTTTGACGATGGATATTTGAGACACGAGCTTTGTGTTTGGTCAAATGTGTGTTATGGGAATAGTTTTAAGTCATTCGTACGCTTAATAGGTGTCTATAATTAGTAGGTAGCACCAGGAGCAGAACATCGCGCAGCCTCCTCGAGTCAATAACGCTTCATACGGACTGTACATGCCTTCCCTCTTGTCCCACACTATCCTTGTCTCGGTGATAGTTGTAAACAGTTGACAGCGGACTCACTTCAGAACGGCAAAGATTTGTCAGACGTATAATAATTGCAGCAGGAGCCTGGTGGGTCGGTGTGGGGGGCGCAGTGATAACGGAGTGCGGTCTGCACATAAGTCTAGCAGCATTGCGCACGCTACTTATGTTAGTCAGAAGTTATATTGTGATATGTAAACGGAAAAATAATAATAAACGTCGTATTAAGAATGGTGTGTTTCTAATAGTTTCGCAACAGCACAGCTAAGTGCAACAGGAGTAAATGTCATCACGGAGAGGAGAACAATGGTAGACTACTGGAGCTGAGTCATACCCTACCCACGTGACTGTACTTGTCACCGCTGCAGGCTGGCTGCGTGTTACAAGTAAACAAAGAATAGTTCCCATCTTAACCGCCCGCACTCGTATCTTGAAAGGGTAATACAGGCATGGAGCGAAGGCAAACGAATGCTTCTCCCCAGCGAGAGAGGTAGGGGATGATTGCAGGGAAAAACCCACTCAATCTGTGTTATATTGTTCTCTTCGTTGTGGAATAAATACGTGAGAAAAATGCTATGATCGTTTTGTGTTAAGATGAAAATCGATATTAGAACAGTAGTCCAATCGTAATTCTTTGAGCCAAATAGATTTAATTACATCTCTCATTTTAGGAGAGCAAATTGCTTGCATAGGAAGTTAACAACGGATTCTCTTCTCCACAAGATTAGCAGGCTGCATGGCTCAGTGGTAACGTTCCTGCCTGGTGATCCCAAGATTGCGGGATCAAAATCCCGGCGTAGTCAGTTGGCATTTGAGGGGGCGCAAATGCAAGGGAGCCGTGTCGGTAGATTTATTGGCACGTTAAAGATGTCCTTCAGGGCAAAATTCCGACATCCCGGAGTCTCTGAAAGCCGCAGTAGTTAAAAGGGACGTAAGTCCAATAACATCATTATTATTATTAATCATTCTCCACAAGATAACGAATAAGTTTAGCCATAATTAACTGAAGATAGTAGTTAAACAAGGGTTAATCTGACAATTAGCAAAAGCGCGATAAATTGCTAACCACGAACGCGATGGGAAGCCGTAATATGTCTGGAGGTCAGAGGTTTGAATCCCGCGGCTAACATCGCCTATCCTGAGTGTGATTTTCCCCTGGATTTCTTCACCCTCCTCCCAGTAAAATACCGGGATAACACCATATTTCAAGTCCGGGTCACCGATCCCAATCATTGATCCTAATGATTAGACTACAGTTTCATTACAGTCAACACAGAAACATAGGTTATCAGACAAACTTCAAAACACACACACCGAAGTGCACGTGTTTGTTGACCAAGATGTCCCAAATCCCTAAAGTGATTTAACAACAACAGCAACAACTCTGTTTACTTAAATGGAGCTAGAACTGGGAATGATGCCCAAGACTTGTATTAGGGTACTATTTCTCAATTTACAGTACTTGTTGTGAGTAATAAATGGATTTGAAAGAAAATATCCCCAGGAATCGATTCACTGAGTCGTGGCTTTCTAGCATTCTCATAATAAGAGACATGGCACGCAGAGCTACTGAGATACTGTAGGTCTTAAAATCAGATGTGTAACTAGATGCAGCTATTGCAATTTGCCGCAAATGAATCATATTTCTATGACGCATTTCACTACTCGTAAGACATTAGAATACCAGAGCCCCATATTCAGAACTACCTGTCATTTCAGATGTAATAGTGCCAAGAGTTTAAGACAGAATTGCAAGAACAGATACCAAGGACGGATATTACCCATGTGGAACAAGAATGGGAAAAGTTTAAGAGTGCATTTGTAAACAGTGCAGAGAAAACATGTGGTAGAACATCAGGAAAGGTCCGGGGAAAGGCGACAAAATGGTGGAATGATAGAGTGAAAGAAAAGGTAAAAGAGAAGAAGAAAGCTTGGAAGGAATGGAAAACATTGCAAGAAAGTAATTGCAGAGGAAAAGAAGAAAAGCTGGGAAGAATTCACTCAGGAAATAAGGGAGGATTTACATTGTGGAAAGAAATTGCTGTTTGGAATTATAAAAAGCAGAAGGAACGAAAAGGTGAACACTGGGTTCGTGAAAAACAAAGAAGGTGAAATATTGACAAAACCAGAAGAGATAACGGACAGATGGAAATAATATTTCAGCGAGCTTTTGAAGGTGAGACGCCAGGCATGCGGAGAAGTTATGCAAACAGTCAAAACGGTGGAGGAAGAAATAGAAGAAGAACCAGACATTACTAAGGCGGAAGTGGAATGGGCAGTTAGGAAGATGAAGATGGGGAAAGCTGTGGGAATAGACGAAGTGGCAATAGAAATGATCAAGGCGGCAGGACCAGTGGGACTGCAGTGGACATACAGACTTCTCAGGAGTGTGTGGAGAGAGAAGAAAGTTCCTGAAGACTCGAAAAAGGGAATAATACTGCCAATATTCAAGAAAGGAGACAGGAAGGTGTGTGATAACTACCGAGGAATCACCATCATCTCGCATGTTGCCAAAGTAATGGAAATAATCCTAGAAAAAAGAATTAGAGTAAAGGTAGAAAGCCAAATAGAGGTGGAGCAGTTTGGAATTAGAGGGGGCAGGTCGACAGTGGAACCCATTTTCATTCTGAGACAGAACATTGAAAAGAGTTGGGAATATGGGAAGGATATGGTAATGACTTTTATTGATCTAGAAATGGCCTATGATAGCATCCCTAGAACAAAAGTTTGGGAAAGCTTAACAAATAAGGGGATAGGCAAGGAACTGAGAGACATGATAAAAGGAATGTGCACGGTGTGCTACAGTAGTGTGAAGACTAGAGTCGGGACATCGGAATGGTTTAAAATTGGCACTGGACTAAAGCAAGGAAGTGTGTTGTCACCATTATTGTTCGTAATGGTGATGGATGACATCATGAAGGCAGCAATGAAAGAATATAGTAGGGCAAAGATGAAGATAATGTTGTTTGCAGACGACGTTGTGATCTGGGGCGAGGATGACATGAAGGTACAAGAACAGTTAGACGTAATAAATGAAAAGATTGAGCAATGGGCATTGAAGATAAATGTGGAGAAGAGTAAAACAGTGGTGATGAGTAGAGATAAGAAAGTAGGAAAAGGAGTAATCAAAGTAGGAGATAAGGAATTGGAAGTGGTGAAACACCTCAAATACTTGGGAAGCGAACTGACTGAAGATGGAAGACTAGATTTGTAAATTAGCAGAAGAGTACAACTCGGGAGTGCTTTCTACCAACAGGTACGGGGACTAGTAAGGAACAAGGATATACCAATTAAGGCTAAAGAAGTTATGTACAAAACATATTATGTTCCTATAATGACATATGCAGCAGAAACTTGGACAATGACTAAGAGGGATGAGAGCAGAATAGAGGCAGCTGAGATGAGATTCCTGAGAAGTATGGTCCAGAAAACGAGGAGAGACACAGTGAGAAATGAAGATATATCGAAAGAACTGGGAGTACAGAAACTAAATGACAAACTGGAGCAAAACAGATTGACATGGTTTGGACATGTCAAACGGATGAATGAAGTAAGGCTACCAAGACGAGCACTGGAACGACGGATGACAGGGAAGAGAGGACGTGGAAGACCAAGAATGCGTTGGATGGACTCGGTGGAGAATAGTATTAGAAAACGGAACCTGGATTGGAACACTGTGTCGGAAGAGGAATGGTGGAACGACAGAACAAAGTGGAGAGGAACCATATTAGCCCCCACCCAGTGTCAACTGGAAAAGGGGAAATGAAGATGCCAACGTTGAAATTCTCATAGTCAAGTAGTGAAGAAGAGGTTTAGATTTACACGGATTTCCTTTATCGATGTACAGATCGCTCAGTCCAATCAATCAATCGAGTTCTTACCAGTATCCGTGGTGATTAAGTGGTCCGAAATGGTAGGTTTCAGTTATTTTTCGAACTTCCGGTCTTCAACCCACTTTTAAATCATCTGCAACAGCATCCTTAGTTGATTAGTAATTGTTTTGTTTCGTAAAAAAGTTTTTTTAGGCTTTCGGCTTTTCATTTTAGCAGTACTGTCAGATTCATTGTTTTGCATTTTTACTTGTACAATGTGACTTATTATGATTAACAGAAATGGCTTTAATTGATATATTTTGGCTCAGAAATTAAGGAGCCGTACAATTAAATACAAACACTCAAATCCATGCCCGTGGCTGAATTGGGACTGACAGCCGAGTGCGAACTAATAGAAGTTGCAAGACCTACTACACATTGCCACTGATTATGCGAACCGGGGCACTATTAGTACAACAGAAATGTTTACCAAGCTTTCTCAATCATTATGAGACTGAGAACACCACTCTCATGCCATACCAAATACCCGAGCACCATTGCATCGAAAATAATAATATTAATGATAATGATAATAATAACATAATACCAATAATAATAGAAATAATAATAATAATAATAATAATAATGCAACATTCATGAAACTCTCGTTCCTTTCCCTCTTTCCCTATCCCTCAGAAGTGTTGGAATAGCTAGGGATTCACCACTCACCAGGTATACTGCAACTGCTTGCATGACTCATGTAGGCAAGACACTTTTGGGTGTGGACAGTCGAGTTGAATCAGCATATTTTGTGTTACTCATTAAACAGGGATGTCCAATTATTTTACTGTAGTTTAACATGCGAGGGTGCCGTGTCAGTAGATTTACTGGCACGTTAAAGATCCCCTTCGGCGTCTCTTAAAGCCAGAATAGTTAAACGGGACGTAAAACCAATAACATTATATAACTACTGAGGCTTTCAGAGACGCCGGTGTGCCAGAATTTTGACCCGAAGGGAATCTTCAACGTGCTAGTAAATTTACTAGCACGGCTCCCTCGCATTGGCGCACCCTCAAATGCCAGCTGACTGCGCCAGGATTCGATCCTACAACCTTGGACAGAGCAGGCGAGAACGTTACCGATGAGCCACGTAGCCAGTCATAATATAATATAATATAATATAATATAATATAATATAATATAATATAATATAATATAATATAATATAATATAATATAATATAATATAATATAATATAATATAATATAATATAATATAATATAATATAATATAATATGTTGATATTGAGGAACTCGCATGTTGCCCTTTTATCTAGCATTATTTCTATTATATAATAGAGGGAGTCCGGGAATGTTCTCCGCAGTGTCTACGTGCAGCTGCGAGTGGTTACGTCATCAGTTTAGTTGGCAGCACAGTGTCCTTGATAGGGTGAAGGCCACATGTGTGGGCTGTCGAATTCGTCAGTGCGTATAGTTAAATTATTGGAAGAGTGCAACAGTATGTTATGAATGGCTGTGGTGTGTATAACGTTTACTGTTTGTTATGATACAAGCGACAGCCGTGCTGCTAACGTAACTGGTGACGTAATCTCACGCAGCAGCTTAGAGGCACTGCGGAGAACATTCCCGGACTCCCTGTATAATAAAATATAGTATGTTGATATTGAGGAACTCGCATTTTGCCCTTTTATCTAGCATTATTTCCACTCTTCTGCTCACCTTGCAGGAAATAAGTACTGCACCATTTTAAGTTAATGTGCAAATAAATACAACCAAGAAGCATGTATTATTGGTAAATAAGAAGAGGGAAATTCAGCAATAGAAAAATGAATGAATAATCTACAAACTACAGTAACGGTACACTACAGTTGTAATTGTCATTTTAAAACAATAAATGAACGCAATGCAATACATATTTCCAATGCTGTACTTTGGTACAGGCGTAAACAGCCAGGAAATGATATTAACTTCAAGACCAGACGGGCAAGTTGACGCGTTTAAAAAATCCCGCACACAAATCATTATTTATTGACAGTAAAACCGTGTGGAACATTCATAGCTATTCAGCATAAATTGCAAGTACTTTCACAAGAATAAGATCATAACAATTTCAACTGCAACTAGTAGACATAGAAAACACCAACCCTTATCGTAGGTGAAGGAACATCTGCAAAGTATACGCACTTTTGCGGATCTAGTAAATTACGTATGTCACCCACAACGCGCGTGCATCTTCCCTCAGGCACAGGAAGGCGGAAGGAATTGGAAACAATGACCGGCACTTGCCATTTTATTGGGAAAGTAATTAAGAACACAGCACAGAACCCCTGCCTGTGCCAGTAGCCCTGCCCGCCTGGCGGACCCCTGGCCTGGAACATCCCTCACGTAATTGGTACAAGAGCGGAGATCGCTAGACAAAGGGAGAGAGAGATGGAGGGTCGCTTTCTTTTCGTCAACTCAAGAAGTCTCGTCACCGGCTACGAACTTTCTATGTTTATTTCAGGTAGAAAACAAGTCGTATGGGAACCGATAGTGGGTCTAATAGTGAAATCCGCTATTTCATGAAAATCCTAGGCACTTCAATGAAAGCCGGTATATGATGTAAAAAGGGATAGTTGTACTATCTGGCGCGTTTCCTCATGAAGTGATGGGTAAAGCCCTGCACGGGTGCAGATATCCGCAGATAAACCCGCAGTTATCCGCATGATTTCTAGCCATGCGGATATAGTTTGCATGGCTGTGCGGATAGCGGATAAGCTGCGGATAATGTTTGGAGAAAATTTGCGGATAGTTTTTAGAATATAATCCGAACTTGTTTAATATCATTATTAGGACCCGGATTAGGCCTCCGTGGCTTAGACGGGAGCACGCCGGCCTCTCACCGCTGGGTCCGTGGTTCAAATCCCGGTCACTCCATGTGAGATCTGTGCTGGACAAAACGGAGGCAGACGGGTTTTTCTCCGGGCACTCCGGTTTTCCCTGTCAAAATTTCATTCCAGCAACACTCTCCACTATCATTTCATGTCATCTGTCATTCATTTAATCATTGCCCCAGAGGAGTGCGTTAGGCCTCGGCAGCCGGCACAGTCCATATCCTCGCCGCTAGATGGGGGCTTCATTCATTCCATTCCTGACCCGGTCGGAGACAGGAAGCAGGCTGTGGATTTTCATTAGGACCCGGATGTTTATGGCATACCGGTAAAATATCCTTCCGTTATGTTTTTCTCATGACAAATGTAAAATGATGATTTAAGTTAATCTCTTTCAAATTATGTCACTAGGCATAATTACCAATCCGAACAGGAAAGGGTTGCAATTCTGGCTATGTAACATTAATTTTAAACATAGCACATTACATACAAAGCCTAAGGGAACGTTTTTTTCCTCAAATGTCTAAACATGTTGCTTTAGCAATTTATGCTTTATCTAATTAAAAATATTTATGTAATGCCAGCAGATTCGGGTAACAAGCCTGGGAATAGGAAAAAAGTCATATTAATGCGGGTTGGATGCGAATAACAGCTGTGTGGATGCAGGACGGATGCGGATGAGAGTAGTGCGGATGCGGGGCGGATGCGGATAACAGTCGTGTGGATGCGGGGCGGATGCGGATAACGTTTTGTTTATCCGCTCAGGGCTCTAGTGATGGGCCGATTTAGGTAGATGGTGTAAGAAATTATTTTACATTATCAGCCAAGGCACTTCATGAAGATCCGGTGTTTGCCAATTCGAATCTGATGCAATGGAGTCGTACATTAACTTTTTGCGGTCAGACACGAAATATTCTACAATATAGCAATGCAACAATGCAACGATAATAGGAGTGCAGTGTATTAATATGTGCTGACAAAACAAGAAAATAACAGAAATCGTCAATTAGCATAAATATACCTCAAGAAACAACAGTCTTTGAACGTTCAAGGTGACTTCCATACAATACAGCATATTGCCACTATTAGTTCTTGGAAAGCACTCGTATCTCACCCCGAGGACACTGCTACCGCTACTTCATGAAGTGACGGGCTGGACTTCTCGTCAGAAAATGTACAAGAAGAATTACACTATGTGACGACAAAATTTAGTCATTTCATGAAACTACGCGTCCGATAGTCCAACTATCCCTTTTTACACCATATGCTGGCTTTTTATGAAGTGCCTAAGATTTTCACGAAATGACGGGTTTCACTATCTGACTGCGACATATAGACTACAATGGTCTAAAATTCTCAGAGATAGGGTAAACTATTGTTTAAGAAAATTATATCATTTTCTTTCTTTCTTTTTCTTTCTCAAATCAAAAGTTTGGTGCGTTTCAGTCGGTCAATAAGAATGTACCCAAATGAGTTCGGTTATGCCCTAATCCTGAAAAAATTACATGAAATTAATAAATTAATAAATTAATAAATTTTTCTTTCTCATTGTTCTACCCAGTTTATTGCATTATCTAGGCAAAGGTTATACCGGGTGGTCCATCCGCCTTTTGCGATCTAGTTTTATGCAACCCGTCACGTTTATTACGATTCTGAAAAACATCGGTCCCTCTCCTTAATCCGGGGTATGATAACGACATCTGTGATTACGGGATAGGAGGCAGCAGGGATCGTGATCGCCACTATTAATTCATTATAGGTAGCCTGCCATGAGCAAACCGAAAATCGAGCACAGATACGAAGAATACGTAGTACGTTATGCCAGAAGGTGCATACACACAGTCAAGGAACAGGTATTGTACAGGCCGAGGACTTTCCGCTGTAAGCCAAGCCTTTCAATAGCGAACTTGGCAGGGGTGCGATCGGAGATGGTATACAAGGTCCCAGGGAACGAATCCAATCTCACATAATATGTCACATCAGCGGGCAGTTCCCAGCTTATACAATAGCCTACTTGTTCCTGGTCTAATTAGGAAGTTGACCGATGTTTTTGAGAATGTTATTGTAATAATAAGCGCAACCGACAGTGGTAGCTACGCTGGCTAAAGCGCAGCATTAGTTGATGGGGCCAAGCTCTCTCCTGACTCAGTAGACGCGTGGGTTCGAGCCCCACCGTTGGCCATCCTTGAAATGGTTTTCCGTGGTTTCCCATTTTCAACTCCTGGCAAATGCTGGGACGGTACCTTCTGACAGGCCACGGCCGCTTCCTTCCACATTTTTACCAGTTTCATTCACTATCATTCATTTCATCTCTCATTAACTTCTCTCATGAGGTTGGCGTGAGGAAGGGCATTCGGTCGTAAAAATCCATCCGCCACAAGGACTTCCATCGCATCTCATCCCCGACCCCGTTGGGAAACGGGAATAATAAGGGGTAGATATACAATACAATTGTAATAATAAACGCAACGGGTTGCATACAACTATATCGCAAAGGGCGGATGGACCACCCGGTATAGGGTGAATGGGGCATGAAAATGCAGCCGGGAACATACGATTCCCCAGGAGGGAGTCTTTTCATCTTTCTTGCAAGGGTTGCAATTTATCAATATTTAAGACGTTGAGAGCCCAAGTGGTATAACTCCTCTCTGAATCGAAGGAAATTCTATCTCTTATGGCAAGCAGGCGTAGCTCAGGGCCAGTGTGTGTGAAGTACTGGAAGTGAGCATTACATCTATTGCGTGTTATTACACTTACGCTCTCAACAGCTAATTCATATAAGGGCACGTGAAATGTAACAGTATTACCAAAATATAGCACTCCTGTTAACGTGTATAGTTTCCCCACACATCTTTTTGAATAATATGGAGCATTCGTCACATGTGAGGCTGATGTACAAGATGCGCTTAGCCCCTGAAATAGGTTAACGACGACCATCACCTACACACTTCAGTGCATGGTGATTACTGTAATGTTTCACCGCTGTAAAATTTAGGGTATGTCTCATTAGATATTGTACATCTTTGTAAGATACATGGTTGAAATACGAGCCAGATTGACACTCTGTCATTTTTAACATCTTCTTTGTATTTCTGAGGAGTGGACATGCCACGTACTCGTTTGATAGAGCTACATATATGAGCATTACATCCTGCGCTGTGACGTTACAGCGCACGTCACTTGTCAATGTGATATCAGCCCCTAGTGAATGGTTTTAAGACATTCATATGCTTAACGGAAGAGTAGTTTCCACAAATAGCTATAGAATGGAAACGTGTCGGGAGAAATCGTGCGAACTCCGTACAGACTCCAATCTAATCAATCTCCGTGGCGCATTATCCTATGAAGGGCCTAGGCCTACCAAGCGACCGCTGCCCAGCCATTTGGCCTGCAGATATTGGAGTGACGCGTGGTCAGCGCGTCGGGTCCACTCGGCCGTTAATCTTGGTCTCCGTGACCGGGACGCTGCCTCACTGTCAGACAGCCACTCAATTGTCCTCACGAGGCTGAGTGCACCCCGTTCCAGCCCTCACGTCAGTTTCTAAAATCCCTGATGGAGCCGGGTATTGAGCCCGTGGCCTCCGGTCGCGAGTCAGGTGCGCTCTAAACAGCTCTATATTATCTCCATATAGATTATTATTATTATGCTATAATAATTAATATAATTACTATTAGTCTACTAAATCCTGAAATCCTCCTTGGAAGCTGGGGGAGAAGCTAATTTCATCAAATTTTGCTGCTGAACAGTCCTGGCATGAAGAATGGGCTGCATCAAAACCAGACCATCTGGGTTTAATAACTGATCCCTACAGAGAACCGCCTGGTTTCAATTTACCGAGAAAGGTATGGACATCATTGAACAGGATCCGCACAAATCACGGACGATGCAATTTCTGGCTGCACGATTGGGGAAAAAGTCAAAGCACATTCTGCGACTGAGCCAATGTGCCTCAGACCATTCGGCATGTGGCCCTTGAGTGTCCAAGGAGGAGATTTGAAGGACCCATCCAAGACATACACAGTGCCACCGATGATGCAGTCAACTGGCTGAATACCCCGGGCATTGTGCTGTAAATGTCAGAACTGTTCTACTTTGTAAGTGAGTTGTCCATATGCAAAACCTGTCAAATGAATCATAAACGGAACGGAGGAAATTAATGAAAACGTTTCATTCTGAGTCCCACAAAGCACAGCTAAGATTTTGTAGTTACTTCTTTCCAAACAAATTCCTGAGTTGACTGTTAAAATTTGTATAATCTCACGTATACCGTTTGTTTTTAATTTATAATTTTAGTTTTCACTTAACAGGTTTTGCAAGTGTAACGCAAATGAGACTGGTTGTTCTGGTTGACGTTCGGCCATCTTGCGAACGTAGCCACTTTCAAAACCTGCTAAATTAATATGTTCGCGATACTTACAGCCTACTGTAATGCTTGAATATTCTCACAGGGGAATTACAAGTAAAATTGAATAACTATAAGAAAACAATTAAAAACGTTTTGGTGCCATTTATTTTTATTCAATTTGTTGAAGACATCAAGATAAAATAAGAAATTATCCTCTAAGATGCCAAATTTACGCATTGATGTTACCAATAATTACAGCATCTACGTAATTTCGGTATTGTGTTCGTCTAACAGCTCGAAGCAAGCATCGGCGTCGTTGGTGTCGACTGCAACTCCCAGGCGCTCTTGTTCTCGTAGGATGTCCGAGGAAAATATCAGATCTTCAGAGTATTCCCACTGATATCCGTAGTGTTTCTTCAACACTGTTTTGACGTTTTCGGCTTCTTCGATTTCTGCGCGACACCATTGGGGATAAGAGTTGGTAGGTTCTGATTCTTAAAACTCTTTCCTCTTTTGTTTAAAGACCTGGGCTCCCCGCTTTCAAAGTTGTAGAAAGGTTCTCCTTGTTCTAAGCACGCATTATTGTTCTTAGTTTTGGTTATGATAAGTTTCTTTGCCTTTTGGAACTTAAAATGCCATTTCCCTGGTTCCTTAAACTGTCCATCTGCATACGTCTTCCAATCTCGAACGGGGCAATTTTCTCCTCCCAGGTGTATGACGGTCGCATGCTTTTTCATTATGTCCATGTAGATCTCTGGCATCTCAATCACGTCAATTTTCCGAATCTCTCGCTCTAAATTTCCGAATACTCTATCGGGAGGAATGAAAGAGTGGCCCACAATAGGAAACCACATTTGAATTTCTTTAATTGTAGCGGGAGCATCGTTCTCAAACCAGTGCATCAACATGCCCATTACAGTCTTGTTTTTATTTTGCCCTCCGCACCCATCAGCAAACAAGCGGATCTTCGTTCTCCGTTCAAAATCCACTTGTTGGGAAAGGTTTTGATGGACGGCGGAAGCTATTTGGTTCGATGCTTTGGCAAAATCAGTTTCTAGCCATACGTATGCGAAAACGATTTGTGGAGGTTGGGAAGAATGCAAATTTCCTTGGCACACTGTAAAATTGTACAAGTCCATTTGACGTAGGTAATAGGCAGCTTGATCTGGGAGCTTAGGTAGAACGAGGTTTTTCTGACAATCGTAGCAGAAAGTGAGCATATCTTCTGCATCTTCTTTCAACCTTTCGTAAAAAACGTCTGCTCTCTTTCTATGCGTCATAAGCTTAAGTCTTGGTTCTGCCTTCTCTTCTTCGTTCGGTGCAGCCTCGATTCTTGACCGAAGACTAGCACATGTTGAGCAGGCGTCGACTGAGGGTGCGCCGAAACCGATATTAAAGTATATACTGAACCCGAGGGGGTTAGGCTGACTGGTATCGAAAGTGGATCTCAGAGACTGTGATCTCAGAAGGAAGGTTCCACCAGGGAACGAACCCGAGATCTGTTGAGGGAGTTTTAGTTGTAAAAACCCCTAGAGGAAAGTACATATTTAATCACTGGTGTGATATCAACTGATGTTGACATTATTTATTAAAATAATGCAAGGAAAATGAGTGGATTACAGTATTATTGGACTGTATGAAGGAAGATATGTTGCATTTGAGCACGAAGTTGGGGAGATTGACATCTAACTAATAGCCCCAGAATTGTGGGAGGAGATTCGTGGAGCCGTGTCACTCTCGTCGACCTACTTATGTCGTCTGGAACAGGTCGGGGGGGGGGGGGGGTGAAATAATGGCCCAGTTCTTCCCCGTTTCAGAATGGAGCTGAGAATGGAATGGGAAGATCCCAGTGAAAATAATTGATTACTCGTGATTGGAGCAACGCAATGACAAGAGAGTTGCACACATGTGAATCTTTAGCCAGGAGGCTAATTATAAAGCCTTTAAACTGTGAAATCAAGGCATATTCAATGGAGTGCGCAAGAACACAGGACTTTTGGTGTTCGCGGAGTGACCTTACTAGTGCACTGGGGATTTCCACTGGAAGCCGCGTACCCACGCTATGGCAAGGACAATTAATATTAATTAATTGGCCGATCGATCCTTCAGCACGCAGATAGTTTTGGGACCAGCGAGGAAAAAGGAACCCTATGAGCATTGTTTCGAGACCAGAATCATCCTGGGAGAGGAGATGATACAGCGCGGGAATTCTAGGTCTACTTTTTCTTGTGAAACGAATATAAGGATGTGGACTCAGGTCAGAGAGGGAAGTTGGAACAGACTCGAGTGCGGATCGTATGTCGCTCTGGCTCAGGAAAGGACGCTCACACAAAGACTTGAACATTTTAGTGTTAATCAGTATATTCGCCGTGCAGTGTAATGCACCAATTGATAATATAATCATGCATAGTCATGAAGTAATAATAAGTACTGTTATCAACGAACTTTATTATGTGAAATGCGTTATCGAAGTCAAGGAAGGAGGCTCGGACTTCAGCTTGGGAAGTCGTGCAGTAAAACTGTTATAATACTTTTTATTAAGGACAGTCGTGCCGTATGTGTATAGTCGGCTGTACGAGCAATTGTTAGTGTTCACATAGGAAGTTCCGTGTGATATAACTTGCAGAACTAGTGAAAGTAATAATTTGTGTAAATACTATGTACAATGTTGAGCGCAGTGTATAATATATTGATTGGTTATACATGTCTTAGTCCGCCGGACTGCGCCGGGAGAAACTTTATGATGCATTTGGTGAAACGTCTTAAGAATACCAAATAGTAACGCTCAGGACGAAAAGTAAGCATATTTAGGCAAAGCAGGAAGTTTATCGTAGGATAATGGATCGACAGTTGGTGAATCCGTAGGCAGATGATCGAGACTTTCAATCAGGAGTTGGTAGGAGCATGGCAGAGTCCGTCAACAACCTGCAATTCTGATATCTTGCCAGGAAATTTCAACCGTAATGAATGTAAATAGTGAGTGATGTGTGTTTTTGTAGTGATCATATGTGAAATATCGTTTAAATTAATATTATGACAAGTGCTATGAAGTGTCATGTTTAAAGAAGCGATAGCTTCATCATAGAAATGAAAAGTGCCGTGTGGTTGGTGAAACAAAGGTCTTATAAAATGTGTATTGTCAGTGTACAAATGTCGCGCTAATTATACAAATGGCAGGCGACATTGAAAGATATGAGTGGTTGGAGCCACCGGGATAAGCCTATGTGAGTACCCCACAAATCATGATTTTATAGAAGTTATAGCCCACTGCATGTAATGTGATTTCAGAATTATAAAAAAATGCCAGTAAGAATCAGTATTAGGAGATAGACCCTCCAGTGTTTATTGTTGTGTTGATTTTAGTAGAGTTGAGATGTTGTTATACATCAGTGAGTGGATTAATCGTTACCACTATTAATAAAATGGCAAATCAGTTATGTAAACTTAACGTAACGAACACGGATGTTCGATTATTAAGATGGTTATGTTGTGTCGGATTATGGTAATGTATGTCAGTAATAATAATAATAATAATAATAATAATAAATAATAAAAGGTATGAATGTATACATCAGGAAAAAATGTTGTAAGCGAGAAATATTTACGCTAATTGGAAGATTTATCGATCCAAGCAGTAAGATTATATATTAAGGGATGAGAAAAGAGTTTAATATCAGAATATATTGTGTTAATGGGAATATAATTATGCAAGGAAATGGAAGAGTTTATAGTGAATTGAATTTGTAGCTTGTGTATAAGCTTGTAGAGTAATTGATAGAGTTCTCTTACTAATTATAGGACGAGATCAGGGCATAGGGTTATGGAGCCAGGTAATCTGTTCGTCGTGTAGAGTCTCGTATAGCCTTGGGCATACTGAGATATGTAATTTATGCCAGAGTGTTTAGTGTGGTACCCTAACTCTGATGATGGATATGGAATGTTCCGGGTTCGAATCCTGTGGTAGGTGAGAGGAGAACAATGGACACCTCTGCACCATACCTGATCGACCGAGAACTTGTTATTGAATGATTCGGCTCTTGTGAAGCGAATCTTATTGACGGCAGCGCATGACTGACCGTAGCATTTATTAAGATACCGGCTATCCAACTCGACCTGTGTTTATGAATCTCGTGCCTTCATATCATGAAATGGACCTATTGAGGCCAGTTATTAATATCCTGAGGTTAGGAATAAATGTATAAACTCGTCCAGAACCTATATTGCATACCATTCAGTTTAAAACATATGGGATCATGTGGGTCATTGTGACCACAGTATTGTATTTAGAATCTTGTTCTGCTTGGGGAAATAAAAGCCAGAAGTCAGAAAGCGAGGGATGGTGCACGTGCGGTGCCCAGGCCACTCCATTCCATTGTATGCGAGCAGCTCTAAGTGGGCTGAGTTGTAAAACGAACCGTGAAGGCTAACGTTTTGAAAGGACAGATTTGAGACCTTGCTTGTAATGAAAGGAAGCATTGTTATATTGTGTAATGAATGTGTGTGGTTTAAAAACACATTGGTAATCATAGATCATCCTGATGAGTAAAAATGTTAGCAATCTTACGAATGGTTGGAAGTTGCATTTTGTACTGACACTGACACGAATTTAAGAAGTTGGGCACTTGACGCCACAGGCTAAGCTCGCAAGGGTAGCTTAATAATACCATCCGACACAGCGATAACGAAAGTTTTGAAGATGAAATCACAACGGCATGCAGTGGAACTATAAATAGAGGGAAGTGTAGGGGTAGATTTACATAATTATGGAGTTGCACGTAGATTTGTTGTGCAACACCTGAATTGGCTAATGCATGTTAAAGCATTTGGTGGGAAGAGAGAGACCAAGCACAACGGTACGCATAATGTCAGAGTAAGATGTGGTGTAAGAAACAAATAATTTTGTGAAATTAAAGAAGTCACACAAGATGACAGAAGAGTAAAAGTACAGTTTTGTTTATGGAAGTTGCATGTGCATCAGCGCACTAGAGTGAATTTTGAAGTCAATCTAAGGGTAAAGGATTGAATAATGATATGGATTTAATATGATAAAATTGTATGAATAATTAGTGGATTGTGGGAGTAATTTTGCTTTATTTGTGTATAATATTTGTTGGGATTGTGTTCTTTAATGTTTGAAGCCATGATTTAATGCTGAATTAAAGTCTTTAGAATAGAGTTGTGCTTTATCATTGTAGAGTTGATACCTTTTAGTCTCAAATCAAAAATATGCAACCGGTCAGTGGGAGAACGGTACACGCCGAGACCTGAAGCTAGCTGGAGGCGGAAGCATGTTTTCCATGGAAATTACTCACATGGGTACAATACAAAAAATATTCTATAGTACTCATATTGGATCGGGGTTTGCGGGTTTTCTTTGTTAAACAACGCATGCATCTGTGCAATTGTTAAATCTAAGCTAAAGTACTGTCCCTCACAATTCTTACCTCTTGAGTGGGACGAATTTGCTTATGTGGCCTTTTACTTATTTTTTCTGCGAAAATTTTTCGGAGGTTTGATCGCCTCCTCTTCTTTGTGGCAGGGTTTCTGGATTTTTCAGAATCTTCGAACACAAACGTTGAAGCCTGTCTCTTCCCACTTGAAGAATTGACGTAAACGTTTCTCGGCTGACGGGTATGTTTTCGATGACGCCTTGTCTTTTTTTTTGGGGGGGGGGAAGTACTCTGTGCTAAATGTTCTTTTACTATCCTCAGTGCTTCGTTTCGGTGTTGAAACTTGGACGTGTCGCAAAATGAAATTATCTTGTGCGAGTAGTGATTTTTCCTTGAAGTAAGCCTCATAAGTTCTTCGGACGTCTTGACAACTCAGTTCTTTACAACGGAAGCTCGTTCCTTTGTGTGAACGGGTCGGCATTTTGGGGAATCCTTTGTAAGAGTACCTGACGAAAAAATCGAAGTATTTATAGGTTAAATTGCTTACTTGTGCTAGACTAATTCATGTCAGTGTTGGGCATAATTTAGTCAGATTCACTACTTATTATTTTAGCATTATTCTCTTACCTTTTTTTCTTTGCGACATTTCATTTCCAGGTTTCAGGACGTAGTTTCTTCTTACGAGGAACATCAGTCTCCTTGCAACCTCATTCGAGTTGGGATTTACTGGGGTGTTGTTTGCTTCCGCAGGATCAACGTTCACAAACTCAGCCTCGATGGCTAAAACTTCAATGTTATTTGTGGTTGTTTCGCAGTTACTCATCTTCAATAACTAATATTTTAATTAATATCAGACTCAATGCGCTGGACAAGCTTTGGTTAACGTTAACTTCAACATGCAATAATATAGTAAACCGCCCTTTGTTGATAATAGCCTGTATTTGTCAACAAAGCCGTTTAAAACAGTGTTGCCAATATAGATCCGTAAACATCAGTCAAATAAACCATAAAGAAAGAAAAAGAGCAAAACACTGTCTTAAAAACCTCCCAATGTTATGTTCTGAGATTTGAACAGGTTTTGCGTGTGATTCACTCTGAGCGGCGCTGTTGCATTTTAATTTAGCTGGTTTAGCAGGTAGAACGTTTTTAACAGGTTCTGCAAATGTAGGCATTGCAACTTTGGCAGGTTTTGCTGGTGAACGTGACTTTCTCATCAATCTTTCAAGCGATTTTAGTGGGTTTCGATAGTGGATAGCTTTGGATCTGTGTAGACGACGCTGAGACATGTCAAATGATCATATTAGTTGATTTTTCAAAAATTGTCGTTTAACAGGTTTTGCTTTGTATTGGCTAGACGCAACGAGGGAATTGCATTTTCATCCCTACTTTGTCAAATTCCGAACTGGACATCGTGGGAATTTGCAACTGTACTCTGTCAAATGCCAACAATTGGGCTCATCGAGGGACTTTTTTTTACCCAATTCAATCTAGTCGAAAACATCTAGAAAGTTCTCCCAGTTTACTCGTCAAATACAAAGTCTGTGATTCACCTACAGTTAAGGAAGGAAGGAAGATTGTAGTTTTACGTGACCGTGAATCTTGTGATTATGAGCCACGGGGCCTCCTTTTTACGTGGAATCCGAACCACAGGACATGGCATTTCACTTCGAAAATCTCACATGCATTGACCGGGAATCGAACCCGGACCGCCTTGGTGAGAGGCACACAGCTAGACCGCTGAGCCACCACGCCCCCACCTATAGTTAACTGTCTAGTGGGCCAACTCTGCTCATATCACTATACTCTCTACTTCAAGCAATTGCATCAATCTTCAAGATTTAAATAACTTTGAAGCTATGCAAATTCTCAGCCCGGAAATAATTCACCTTGTTAAAAAGTGACATATATCCACGAGAAACTCTATTTACAAACTCAAAAGTGCTTCGTGCCTAAAATTATTTTGGGTCGCCATGCGATCGGTTAAAATTGCTGGGTACCCACAAAGACTGAAGTGAAAATACCCTATTTTCCTACCTGTCACCCCATTTCACTACATACTAACAAGTTTAACTTAAATAAACAGTTTTTTTGTAAACTTGAGGTTACGTCCAAGTGATGTCCTTTCCACTTTTGAATTTGCCACTTAACTTTCATTCTGCTTAAGTTCAGTGGCATTGTAAGCCACGTTCCTATGTCCAACTGACAATAAGTTGGAACGTTTTCTGATCTAAAACGCTTTAAATTTGTTTTGATTTTACAAGGCTTGCAAGCTCGTTACATCCTTGTGCCGTCTAGGCTCTGATTCATCCTTGTGCCGTCTAGGCCCTCTATCATCCTTGTGCCGTCTAGGCCCTGTATCATTCTGGCGCCGTCTAGGCCCAATTTCATCATACACTTGCTGTCTAGGCCCTGAATCATCTTTGCATCTTCTAGGCCCAATCTCATCATTCTTTTGCCGTCAAGGCTCTCTTGCAAAAGCCTTCTTTCCATTTTGTAAATGGAAGTTCAAATTTCTCAACAATTACTGCTGTCCCGAGTTGCTTGGAGCAACCCATATTTTTTATCGTATCTCTAGTTATTTCTAATTGTGTTGTTGAGGCACTTTAATATGTGATATAATTGTTCATTTAATCTAGTCTACGCAATAATTACAAGTATTATATATATTACATTTAAGTTTAAACTCGGTCTGAGACCAACAATTTAGCAGCAACTACTCGATTAGGTGCATAGCACTCTGAAATTTCATTGCTTTATTTTGTTTTAGCCACGGCCGCCCCCTGGTTGTATTTTACAATATCTGTCAATTACTTAAGTTTTGTATTCTTGATTATTATCAAACCTCATTACTATTCTCACTGTTCTTTCTCTTGATTTTCACTTGTGGTCGCGACTTGAAATGCGCCATGTGAACTTTGTTAACTATTTCTTTCGCTTGTTGTGCTTTTACCAAAGTTTGCTTAACTTCTACTCCTGCTTAGCTTATGATTTTTCACCGATCTCTTTAGATGAGTTACGCAGGTATAGTTCGCTCAGCTAACTTTCTACCTTGGGTCGTTCTCAATCTATGCATCTTGATTATTGTTTTTTCGTAATGAGGACTGTGGCTAATCTAGCTAAATCTCGTATTAGTACTTTTCTTGTGAGATATTTAGTTTCCTTTTCTAGCACAACAACCATATCTTAAGAGTTTTGAGCTAGTTGATATTTATAAACATCGCCAACTATTGTTAATGAGCCTCGGGCCACCCCTTCCGTCATCCTACTCTGCTTTGGAATGTTCCAAGTTCTTTAGATATCAGTACTATATTGACATATTATTTCTCAATCTATTTGTTGTTTTCTACTCATGTTGTAAATGAATTTGTTATTGTCATGGGTTCTTACCATTTACGCGATTTTGTGATTTCGCTCTTAAACCTGTTCCTCATTCTACCTCATCTTCCCTATGGTGGCGATTGGACTTGCTCCACCAGAGAAATGCTGGGACGGTACCGTCTGACAGGCCACGGCTACTTCCTTTCACATGTTTGCTAATTTTCGTTCATCTTCATTCATTTCATCTCTCATTAACTCCTCTCATGAGGTTGCCATCAGGAAGGGCATTCGGCCAGAAAAAACATCGGCCTCATAGGCTTCCATCGCATCTCATCCCCGTTGAAAACGGGAATAATAGGGGTGGACATACACATTGGAAGTCTATGCAATAGGCGAGAGAATTTTGGAATGTAAACGACTGTATATGATAATGGGCTATTTGGTTCCTCACGGAACTACTTGTCCGTACTCTTGTCTGATATCAGCAGAACTTGTTGTCGAACTGAATACACTACAGTAGGATGGAAGTAACCTGCGCCACACGCTATATTCTGGCCTTGCAAGATTCTCAGCTGTCGGAAGAATGTCATATGAGCCATTGAAAGTGTAGACTTGTATTGTTGGAAACATCTGGACTTGAAGACAGCAATAAAGCAGGCTCTAGGGGGCTAATCCATCATCTGTGCAGAGTAAACTGTTACAAGAGCCATTAAGAATACGCTATTGCTAATGTTTACACTCCCATCACTCAGTGAGATGTTTGTTACGCAATGCCACTTACGTAACCCTTTCCAACTGCACCTGTTGCCTGACGTTCTCCTACATCCCCAGTGCTGCCAACCGTGTGTAGCCATTTCACACTCACTGTAAAATAATGAATGTCTTAACTTCCCTTTTTATGGTCGAGTGCGTTGCGTAAAGTGTTACAGAGATATGCTACGATACGAAGCCGAACTGGCGAACTTCAGAATGAGGTATATTGTTCATCAATGTAAAGTATCATGGCCTTTTGAAATAGTGAAGCTGGTGATTCAGACGAAATGTATTCTTTTTTAAAAATAAGTTATTAATTTCTCCTCTTGCCTCTGTGGATTCTCTTTCAGTAATTTGGATTATTCTGCTACGTTTGTGTTTTTAAAGAATATATCAAACAGCCATTCCTCAACGAAATATATATTTTGTAATGGGAAGAAATTCTTCTTAATTAGCCTACAATACGAACAAGTAGACTATATCCAAACAAGTTGGAGAGCAATGAAGATAATGCAGCCAAACTATATTGAAATTTTCCAGGCTTTGCTACTAGCGACGACGAGATGATGTCTACACGTGTGTGTGAATATTAAAAGTGCCCAGTTATCGGGTAATGAGTTAACACAATTTCTGGACCTCAAATCAATAAATGTATTATAAATCAAAAATAATGGAATGCAGCCGAAATAAATCAGAAACCCCTATTGAGTCAAATTGGCAGGAGAAAAGCTAAAGAAAATAGGAAACTTTTGCTATTTGAGAAGCAAAATAACAAGAGATGGACGAAGCAAAGAGAATATAAAAAGTAGTTTGGATCAGACAAAAAAGGAATTCTACAGAAAAAAATCTGTTGATATCAAATATAGATTTAGGTATAAGAAAGTAATTTTGGAAATTTGTTGTCTGGAGCGTGGCGCTCTATGGAAGTGAAACTTGGACTGTTGGTAAAGCCGAAAAGAGGAAAATAGAAGCATTTGAAATGTGGTGTAGATAGATAGCGTGACAAATGACTAGGTATTAAGACGAGTAGGATAGGAGAGATTTTTCTGGTGACTGCTAATGATGAGAAGTGATAGGTTGGTAGGACACATACTAGCACACCCAGGAATTGCAAATTTAGTTATGGAAGGAAGGGCTGAGGATAAGAACTGTAGGAATTGACCAAGGTCAGAATAATAATTATATTAAACAGATTGCCTCGGATGTAGGATGTGATAGCTACGTAGAAATAAAACGATTAGTCCAGGACAGGGAAGCATGGAGAGCTGCATCGAACCAATCTAAAGGCTGAAGACTCAAATAAAACCACAACAACAACACACCTTTATCTGGGTACTTGATAGATGTTTTTGCTATCTGAGGTTGAGTGTCATCTGATAAAACGTTGTCTTACTTGTTGGAGCGTTCAGCAAAGAACCTAATATTTCACAAATAGAGATGCTAGAAATGTTAATTAAATGCCTTAATTACGTATGTTGTGGCTTTCCTTTAACCTTGTCATTCAGTCTGCATTTGGTTTTGAGTCAGAAGAATGTTTGCTGCACCTTGGTACTCACATCCCAGGCCGATAGTTATATTGTTAGTATAGGGTCGTGATTAATTGTAAGATCTTGTCACCAGAGGCCGTGTGCGTGCCCCTTCCAAGTGTAATTTCCCCTGAGTTTTTCCACACTCTCTCCAGGCAATTGCTAGAAAGGTACCTTACTTCATATCCCAGGACACCTATCCTTAACGTATGCCTAAATAATTATACATATTACATACACTGCTACAGTCACGAATTCCCACAGACTATCAAACAAATTCAACACACATCCAAATATGAGGCTGATGATCAAGGTGCCCTTGACTCCTAAAATGAATCATCAACAACAACAACAGACTCCTTCTCATTCTAACAAGAAATAACCGACTTGACAACACACCAAATTTCTTGCTGTACTTTAAGGGCTGATAACCTAAATGTTAGGCCCCTTAAAACAACAATTATCATCATCATCCTGTTGTACTCTTTCAATCACCTTTTTTAATATTCCCCCTAGGATACATAATTTTATAATAAATATTTCTTCTAATTTGTAGATGGTTTGAAATGATCAAAGACAAGACTATTCAAATTTCTAATACATACTCTGTTTTTGATTCGTTTTTAGCTTACCTCATGCCAGTTGTTATCCAAATTTAGATTTCTTGAAATTTAATAGCGTTCAAGAATTTAAAACGTCCAACCGGTCAATCAAATGGAACCCTTCCAAAGTTTTGTGACAAATAGCTACAAAGGCAATCTAATTTGATTAACTGTTTAGTTTCAGTAAATTTCCAACCTGTAAATATAGCCTACATACAGTAATTACAAAGTCATTAAAGGATTTAAGCTAGATACTTCTTATTTGTTGATACCGAAAAACTACATTTGTACTGAAAAATCACTTTTAAAGGGTTCACTCCTCAATAAGAAAATTTCCGTCTCGTTGCGTAGTGGCTAGTACTCTTGGCTATCATCGCGGAAACCTGGGCTCGATTCCCGACTCTGCCAAGAAATTTAATTCTTGTTTGAGGGCTGGAATGCGGTAAACAGCCTCGTGAGGCAAAAGTGAGAGAGGTGGATTTGATTCCCACCTCAACCATCTTGGAGGTGATTTTCCGTTGATTCCCACTTCTACTGCAGGCGAATGCTGGGATAGTTCCTAACTTAAGGCCACGGCCGCCTCCTCCCCAATCCTCATTTGAATTACAACTAATTAAACCATCACAATAACACGGGTTATCAGGCCAATTCCACACCCACCTAAGTACATGGGGCCAAAAGGCCACGTTTCAATATAAAGACCCTAAATGAATCAACAACAACTGCGTTGAAATGCTTCCCAAAAACAAATTTCTCGATTCCTCTTCGCGTTTACAAGCATGTCCTCTACAGTACTTCGTATTTACTCAATCAAAATATGAGACAAACGCTGTTCCTTTGATATATCTTGGTGGACCGTGCGATGTCGTCCCACTTGGCACGATATTTGAGCCAAGAACTTTATTCTATTAAATTAATATTTTTTCATCTTCAACTTACCATTTGTCTCATGGATAACGACACTCATTTCGGTCCAATGTTTGAAGAAGAGGAGTTGTAACAGAGAAAATTAACCAAAAGCTTCTTAACTGCATTCATTCTTTTAAATATTTCAATGAGCTTTGACGAGAACGAAGGAAATGCGGTTACAGTTAATAGTCTCCTTAAGATGTAGCTTGCCGCAGCGAGAGACTACAAGACGTCTCAAAGGAGCAAGACGTTTCTTCGTCCCGAGTTTAAGCTGCTGTGGGGTGCGCACTTTCTCTCGAGCTTGCTACATTACCTCCAGGCACGATTAACCCCTGACTAGCAGGTGCTACAACCTTTTAACGAGACCAGTAAACGATAACAAACAATATAAAACAAGCCAACACAGCTTTTGAATAATGATACACTTATTAGGGCTTCTGACTTTACTAAACAATACAAAGCAAATCAAAAATTTAGAAAACACCATTTCAATAAAGGTAGTCGTTCCAGATCATATGACGTCGAGTTACAACTGAATAAATATCATGAGATCAAAGGAATTACCAATCAAGCAAAGAAACAATCATGTAATGTTTGGAGTGATTCATATACTTTCATTTGAAATTGTTTGGCCTTTCAGCGTCCATTCTATTCTGTAGGCCTCTGGTTGCGAACACGTCACCTCCATGGTCCCCTGTTAACAGTTAGCACTGCAGTCTCCTCTGCTTCTTCACCTCTTACGTTGAAGTCATTGAACATTGAATCTAACCATTGCCCCCTAATTCTCCTATCCTCTGTAGCCGAGCACAGTAACCTCTTGAGTACTCTTTTCTCCCCAATTCTCATCACATGACCCCACTATGTGAGTTCGCTCACACGAACAGTCTCATGTAACGTGTTCATTTCTAAATTCTCTCCTCATTATGAGTACCCTCCTAGCAATGCACCCATCTATTTTTCCTAGCAATCATTCATGCTACCCTCATATCTGTTACTTCCAACTTATGTATCAGATATCCTGGTCTACCCAGTTCTTACTTCCATACAACAAGGTCGGTCTTAATACTGAGCGATGCTGGGAGAGAATCGTCACTGCACTAATTTCTTTCATAGACAATACTGTAGATCGTAACAGAGAGCTCATTGCATTGGATTTTCTGCACATCGATTCTCTTTCACTAGACTGCCATCCAGATAGAATACACAGGCTAAGTAGGATACATACTAAGACACCCAGGAATAGCAAGCTTAGTTATGGAAGGAAGGGTCGAGGACAAGAACTGTAGGGGTAGACCAAGGTCAGAATATGTTAATTAGATTGCCTCGGATGTAGGGTGTGATAGCTATATAGAGTTGAAACGATTTGCTCAGGACAGGGAGGCATGGAGAGCTGGATAAAACCAGTCCTACTCAAACAACAAGTAGGCTACATAAAATGGTCCACCTGCTCCAATTTTGTTCCTCCTAACTGGCATTTTATTTTCTTTTGTTTCTTCCATTCCGACAACACCTCATTTTTAAACTGCTGATTTTCATACCATATTCCCCGTACATTTCTGTTCACCTCCATGAACACCAATTAACAGTAAGCACTGCGCCCTCCTCTACATCTACATCTTTCACTTTGAAATTGTTGAATACTGAATCTATCAAAGATGTGTTAATATTTGGAAATGTTACCCGCAACTTGCCCGTTATTAATCAGATCTCGCCCACAATTACTCCCCCAACAGCGTAATGTAGGCCTACCTATTCTTCTTCACCATGATGGAATCATAGCAGAAATTATTTTCACCATGGAATTCACATGTGTAGGGAATGGTACTGCTCGGGTCCAAGCCCTGAGAACTTGCGGGGTGAGGGGAAGGGGCAGGGGAGGGACAGGCGAGAAGAGAAGGGTCTGCCAACAGCCCGCCGTGATATGTAGTATTCCTTTCTATTCCAATACTGCTAACATAGGGCCATTGCTCAAACCACTGTGGTGTTGCGAATGAGTGAGTGAGTCGCCGACCAATGTATTTGGTTCTGTTACTATGCACAGACCGGGAAACCTCATCACTCGTCACCATCACTTCTCATAGACCGCGATCCACATTCCTCTCAGGTTCACGCAGCTTGCACCCGAGCAGTAGTATATTTAAAGATGCAAACATCAACAAAAATGGACACATCATGAGCAAAAAGTGACGGCAACGGCTATCAACATGAAAGTTACATAATAACCCCGATGTGTAGGCCTAATACATGCAAACATGGACACTTCATTATCTGACTGGCACGACAGCATGCAGCCTAACACTTAAAAATTACTACAAACTAGCACACCCGTGCGAGAATTCTTGCATATGTATAAACCACCTGCCCAGCTTTATTTCTATGCGGGCTCGACGCGACACAGTTCTGGCAGGAACTATCGCCTTGTTTTATAAACGCACTTGTTTTAGGGATTAGGGTACAACCCATTACAATTGGGTGCAATCGTGTCAACCGACTGAAAAACATTAAATTTTGATAACTTAGGCAACAGTGAAAAATGGCTTCAAATACCATAATATTGTATGCGTATTAACAAAGTAAACCGGGAAAGTCGTCTAGTATTTGTAATGTCAGAATTTCAACGTACTGTATGTTTATTGTGTAACAGGCAAAGGTACTGTTCATTAGTGGAATTTCATGAAACAACAATTTGGACATGCCTTGTGTGTTTCATAAGGCAACGAATGAACTGAGGAAAACAAAGGAGTACCGTAGCGGATGGCACGATTTCAAAGACATCCAGAAGGAAGTCACCCAGCCCCCAGGTGGGTGGACTTACTGCATATATTTTTCGTAATGTGTTGGGATTCGTACTACAGAAATTCCCGGCTCTGTCACGAAATTTAATGCTGATTTGAAGGCTGGAACGAGGTACACTCAGCCTCGTGGGGAACAACTGAGAAGGGGTGGGTTCGATTCCAGCCTTAGCCTTACTGGAAGTGGCTTTTCATGGTTTACCACTTCTACTCCAAGAAAATGCCACGATGGTTCCTAACTGCCTCATTCCCAATCCTATCCCCAATTTACACATACACACGCTAGTACAACCATCACATTAATACAGAATATCACAAAACTTCCACACACACCCATGTACACGGGGCTACATGACCACAATATCCGAGACCCTTAAATGAAACAAAAACTGTCTACATTTGAAAGCTGCAAAATGGTGATAGGAAAATGTAGGAATATTTGGCACTATTTTTCTCTGTCAGGATAGCATTTTGCTAGTATACTGATTAACTGCACATACGATAGCATAGAGAATACTATAGTCAATTACAGTCCTTGATTCACTATCGGCTTAACAGTTTTCCCATGTCCAACCAATATACCAAACCTTCTGTAGCAATAATGACTAATACCGGTATTACAATGTAGGCTACACAGTGAAACCAGCCATCTGAACAAAATCCCTCAATTATGTACATACAGTAACAATCACTTTCTTTATGCTACAGGGGTCGATTTGACTTGATAATTACGCCAACTATGAATTAAAAATGAGCTTTGCATACTTAAAAATGAACACCATCGCATACCGTACTTGTATCTCGTCTTGCTGGCAAATAAAAAGTCGTGCTGAGGTTAATATATATTTATTGCAACAAATAATGTACAAAGATAATTGTAGCCTATAGACCTACTCACTTCTAAATCACTGTAATGTTACCTTTTAATTCACTGTAATGTTACCCTTTATCTCAATTGTATAATTTGACACAAATAACACACGCAAATTCAATTTGTGTCGTGAAATTAGTTGTCTTAGGTATGCTTGTCATCCAAACAGGTGTTGGCATGTGTCATTAGCAAAATGGCTACCGATTGCGCATGAGCATTGAAAAGGCAAGTCAGGAGCAGCTGAAAAAGGCCTGTAGTTGCTTACATTATTTACAATCTCATAACATCATAAGATGCATAAAGAGCGTACAATGAGTGAGATTTTAAAGAATTAAAACGCATTGTGTGTTATTATTTGTCTCAGAGTAATCCATTCTTCGAGATGTATTAATTTTATCATGTTTACACAATCCTATTCTACTTGTGCTATGGATACATGCGACATTAGTACCCGGGTGGAGCAGATAGAAGTTATAGATATCATGATGTAATTTGGGAACCGATCAGCTTATACCAGTTTCACCCGCCTGGTGGAGTGTCTACTACACAGGAGTTTGTTCTCGCGATACCTAAGTCTCCGCTGGCAATTTCATGCAGAGACTGCTAAGGCTAAAAGTATCCTTGATTAAGAGACGTATCACACTCGCTTCATTACTGGTCTACAACATGCAAGTCATCTAAACTCTCTCCTTGGTCAATATAAGTTACATGTCTTCGGCCCTTATATTAGGCAACTTTGCATTGAAAGAATCAGGGACCCGGAACAGAACTGAAATGCGTTACGTAACGCTGTGTTCCACGTTACGTTACGTATGCCATACCGCGGCCCCGAGCTGGCTTGCGGTATCGTTCCGGAACTGTAACTTGGAACTCAGTACGAGCATGTGGAACGTTACAGCGCTGGAACGGTACAGTCGGAACTCGACTCCCAACTGTACCGAGCATCAAGGTACGTGTTAGCGGAACGTTACGTATGGAACGGTACATGACTGGAACGATTCCTCAGCGTTACCAGTTGGAAAGTTACTCTGCGTACCGTTCTTGGTTATCGAAATAGAGTAACGTTTCCACCAGTACCCGGTTACACTGTGTACCGTTCCAGGTTATACCAACCAGCCACCCGGTATCTATGCGTAACGTTCCAGGTTCTCATGTTCCAACGGAAAGTGGAACGGTACAGAGCCTGTAACAGTACAGCAGCATTTCCCAAAATGTATGTAGGCCTACAGACTATTACAGGACTGTAACCGGTACTACTGTCCATTAGCTATTAAAACCATTATGGCTATTACACCGAATTTTTATGTAGACTATTACGGCTATTACACAGTCTATTTAGTTACCACGGCAATTGTAACACTGCGTTTACTCCCGTGGCTCATAATCACAAGATTCACGGTCACGTAAAACTACAATCTTCCTTTTTGTAACACTGCGTTTATTACACTGTTACGCTGGTTGTTACAAACTGTCACATAATAGCCTAATTACACAACAACTACATCAATTACATACCTGTTATCTAATCTAGGGGCATTTCTTTCATGATATCGAAATACTCTATCTAGCCTAAGGATATTTTTCAGTATCTACTGTCCTACCTAGAACCCTGATGAAAAGATCCTTTTTTCTGCGTCAACAACTATCCCAGTTTGAACGATGCCATATGCAATTCCAGGCAAATTATTTATTCAAACATAGGATAATTACTTCTTGAAATATCAATAAAAATAAAAATAAAAATGCTGATTTCAGTCTGAGTGCGTGCCGCATCAGACAGGGCAAGGCACGTTGCTCGTTTCGATCGCGGTCATACTGTAGCCTACGTTAGAAATATGTTTCCTGAAAACAATACGATGGATCCCATTGATTCGAAATATTTATTGTTGCTCCATATAGAGGTTTGGAACATAGGTTATTGTTCATCGGTCCATGTAGTTGAGGTTTTTATGGAATTTGTCTGATAGGTCTAAACTTTGTTATTGTGATGTCTGTAGTAACGTGTGCATTTGTAATGATGGCATGGCTTGGGAAGGAATAGGCCGTGGCCTTGACTTAGGAACTATCCACGCATTTTCCTGGAGTAGAAGTGGGAAACCACGGAAAACCAATCTAAGATGGCTTAGATGGGAATCCAACTCACCTTCTCGCAGTGTTGCCATATAAGGCAGAGTGTAACCTACACAGCAAACTTTAGCTCCATTATGACCAATAATAGTATTTCTTTTCTAAATTAAACCTCCCGTTCTTGCTTTTCGTTTACATGTTAGACTATTTTCATTTAGTAGTGATAGAAGCCATTTTTCAGTGATGCTTAATTCTAATAATGAAGGCTATTCAATCGTGTTGACCGACTGAAAAGCTTCCTTTATTATTTACATTTATGAAAGATAGACGTATGACATCACATATAGTCCGTGTGTGTGTACGTATGTGTGTGTTTGCATGTGTCCGTCGCCTCGCTCCCCTCCCTAATAAAATCTAAACTGCTGGAGCGATTTCAACGAAACTCGGTATGGTCATAGTACTATTTTGTCCAACTCCGACTGTGCTCTTCAAATTTTATTACATCTCACCAATCCAACATGGCAACTGTGCGAAATATTTCACCGGCATTCCATATCTCCGAAACAATTACAGATATCATCCTGACGTTTTGTATGAAGGAAAAAAGCACTAATAGAAGTGTAACGATGGGACTCTCAAAAACCTCTTTACAAAACGAACATGGCTATACCATACCAAATCATTTTAATATACAGTAATCAATATTTTATTAACACAACTCAACATCGCATCCAAAGACATTCCAAAGACACTAAACTCAAAGATAACAAAATCAAAACTATGTAAATCAAAACACTGTCTATTTTGTACATCAAAACACTGTTTTTTTTACAGGAAGTAGATTGCTCGAAAGAGCTTTAGTTCACTTTCTCCACATTCTCCCACCTTGCAAAAGATAGTTTTGCAACACACACTCATAAACTGAAGTAAACATTCTAAAATTATAGTTGAACATTGAGCTCAGGAATGTGAACCACTATAAGTCTAGTTTCTTGAGTTGCCTAACAGTTCTACCACAACGAGTCTTTAATTCACTCTCCTTTTCAGTTCCTGAGTTACTGCAGGGAATATCTTCATTAAGGACCGGCTCACTTAGTCGGTGTTGTGAAGTGTTGATAGAATCACCTTTGTTAAGACAGTTTATCTCTAACGAATAAAGTCGCTGTAGGCTACTGGACGAAGTAGAATGCCAGTTGCTGTCTTAATTTTAACCAGACGAGTCACATTGTCTCTTCCAGGTAACAGCTCCACCACTCTCCCTAAGGGCCAGTTGATACGTTTCTTGTTGTCGCTCTCCACCAGTACTATGTCTCCTACTTGTATGGATCCTTGTTGCTTTTTGCTCCGTGATCGGAGAAATCCCAGGTATTCTTTTTTGAAGCGATTTCTCAGGCTCTCCCGAACAGCTTGTAGATAACGCCATCTGTCGTTTAAACTGCTGGTTTGAATTTGGTCTAAGTCGGTTACATCATTACCCTCTAGGCTCTGTAGGAACATGGAGGGTCTGAGTGGCTTGAGTTCATCTTCTTCAGAAAGATAAGTCAAAGGTCGATTGTTCATCAGGTTCTCACAATCGCACAGAAGAGTACACATTTCCTCATAATTTAGGCAAGCTTTACCCAAATTACGGCGAAGCAAATCCTTTAGAATCTTAATCAACCTTTCCCAGAATCCTCCCCACCAGGCTGCAGTGGGAGGGTTCAGCTTCCATTTAATCTTCAGAAGGCTGCGTATCCTCTCTATTTCAGTCCAATCCAATTGCTCCATGGTTCTGCGAAGTCCGGTGAAATTCGTCCCATTGTCCGAATACATGGTATTCGCTCTTCCTCTTCTTGCCACAAATCGGCGTAGTGCTTGGATATACGCTACTGTACTAAGTGAAGTGATCAATTCCAGATGTACAGCCCGATAAACTGCACAAGTGAATATCACAATCCATCCCTTTTCTCCTCCTCGTAGAAACACAGGGCCGGCCAAGTCTGTGCCCGTGATCTGGAAAACACTCGATGCCTTGATTCGATCCTGTGGCAACGGAGGAAAAGGTACCTCAAAACCCTTAGCAGAGTTACGACGACAGATCACGCATTTCCGAACAACTGCTGCCACCGTCCTTCTTCCTCTAATTATCCAAACCCTTTGGCGCAACAAAACAAGCAGTGTGTGCGTCCCAGCATGGTTATGGAATCGATGAAATTGTTCAATCATTCTTTCAACCATCACATGTTTTGATGGAAGTACAACTGGATAGGTATACTCAGGAGTGTCGTCAGAATCAATGACTCTTGACTTCATGTGTAGAATTCCTTCATCGTCTGTGAACACCTCCAGATTCTTCAATTGTTCTTTTCTCTCTTCTTCATAAAGCGTTTCCTTCTGGATAAGGAAGTACAGTTTCTTCTCAGCATTGAGAAACTCTTCGCTATCAATTTCCGTTGATACGTGGTCTCGACGATTCCTTTGTTTCAATCTCAAAATCCAAGCAATGGTCCTAACGATTTTGATGTATCCAGAGAATCGTGAACTTAATTGCAGTAAAATAGTTTCCACAACAGTGTTCTTAGCAGCTACAACTGTCTTCCTCCTTTCCCTGTTGACTTCTTCCAACAATGGTTCAGGACGATTAAATACCCATTCTTCTTCTTTACATTTAAGCCAAGACCGACCCTCCCACCATCTGGATCTCCAAAGTTGTGTTGGTGAACACCCTCTAGACAGGAGATCTGCTGGATTGAGGCTGCCCGGTATGTGTCTTCATGAACTAGCCTTACTGTACTCATGAATTTCCTTTACCCGATTCTCTACGAACACCGACCAAAGCCCTTTATTAGCAATCCAAGCCAAGACTACTGTTGAATCAGACCAAAACACTGTGTGTATGTCATTCCGGTGTAGGCATCGAAGGCTTAACCGAGACATTCTAACTCCAAGGAACGCTCCCATCAGTTCAAGGCGGGGTAGTGTCAGTTCTTTGAGAGGCGCCACTCTAGATTTAGCCTTCAGAAGACTCAGTTTGATCTTACCTTCTTCTTCCGTTCTCAGAAATATGCAACAACCAAACGCTCTTTTGCTAGCGTCCACAAATACATGCAAAGTGCTGTTGTCATTCAGGAAAATCCTTCTAGGTATCCGACAGTCATGTAGGTATTGCAACTGCTGAGTCCATCGACAGAATTCCTCACAAATGTCTCCTGGTAAAACCTGATCCCATCCTATACTTTTCTGCCATGTCTTCTGCAGAATGAGGTTGGGAATCAGAGTTACTGGGGCTGAAAATCCAATCGGATCAAATATTTTTTGCACGCTGGATAGTACCACTCTTCGGGTTACTAAACCGGTAGTCGGGCTGAAGTTACATCCAAGTTCATCTACGTCGCAATACCAACGAAGTCCTAAGACATTCTCAGTTTTACCAACACCACAATCAAAGGAATTCACCCATCCCCTCAAATTGAAACCTGCGGATAACTTCAATTCTTGTGCCTTTAAAATAAAGGGTACAATTTCTTCCTTTGAAGCGACTCCAGTTAGACTGTTGTCCACATAAAATGCAGGTTTCATTTTTGTAGCTACTTCCTTCAAATGAGTTGGGGGCTCTTCTAGAAGGTTGTTCAGTACAGAAACCAATAGGAAGGGACTGGAACAAACACCAAATACCACACGGCAATGTCGAAAAGTGGTAATCTTATCATTATCCCACCAGAGAAAACGGAGCATATCCCTGTCTTCAGGATCAATTATAATCTGCAGGAATGCCTTCTCTATATCAGCTATTAGACCTATAGGATAGGTTCGAAAATTGGTCAGCACTGATGGAACAAGGTCGATGAGGTTGGGTCCAGGCTCGAGGCAATCATGCAAGGAATGACCATTTCTGTCGTCCATCCAAAACCTCGTTTTCAACACCTTCGATAATCCCTTTGTTTACCCATTCCTGTAACACCTCATCATAATCCTGAAATTTCTGCATCACTCGTAACTTTCTTGAAGTGTTCAAAAATCGTTTCTGAGAAATTTCACGATTCGTTTCCAGAGAAGTACAACCATCAATCCAGGGTAGTTTGACAATGTAGCGCCCAGATTCCTCTTCTCTCTTCACAGTCCTATCGAAGAACATCTGAACTTCTTGTTCCCTTTCTTCCTTTTTTATCTGTTCGCCAGGATCTTTTATACCCAAAGTCTCAATTTCCCACAAATCCGCCACTCTTGTTGATTGAGTTAAAGTAAGTAGAGTGTAAGACGAGGCAGTAGTTGAAGTGATCTCAGAAGAGCCCATAAGTGTCCACCCTAAACAAGTTCTCACAGCTACTAGACTCTTGTTTACATGTAGAAAGTCTGGCGTGATTATCTGAGCCCACACGTCAGCTCCTAACAATACCTGAATGTCAGTACTGTTGCCACCATTATCTTGGCCAACATCACTAAGTTCAACTCCCTTGTCCCTCAGTAAATTAAACAAGTCAGCATCAACTAGGGGAGCACCTCCACAGATACTATCAGAGCCTAACTCTGCAACCTCACATCTGTTTTCCTCGTTCATACCCAGCAAAGTTATGTGATAGGACTCGAAACAAACAGGTGCTGTTTTCCTACCTCCAAATAATTCTTGACTTAGTGTTACCTTTTCAGTTTGTTCCAACTCTAATTTCTTAGCACAATACTTCTTTATGTAGCTTCTCTGCGATCCACTGTCACACAGAACTCTTACTCTGTGCGTGGATCCACCAACAACTACTCTAGCAACTAAAGTCTTCAGATAGGTCACATGTCCTTTATTACTACCTTCCATCATGCTAACTGTTTTTGGAACCGAATTACCTTTTGGTTCATCTGAGTCTGTTTTCGCACACATCAAAGCGTAATGTTTCCCCTTGCAAAATGGGCACTTCACAAACATCTTACATTTAACACTGACATGTCCCGGTCGTAGACACCTAAAACAAGCTCCCTTTTTCTTTAACGTTACTTGGCGTTCTTCTTGAGAATAATCAATAGTTACAGCACAGTCTTGAGAAAGATGTGAGGTTCTGCCACAGAATATACAAGCCGTATCTTTGTTATTTCTGTTCCCTTACTAACTGAAACATCCTCTATTGAAATTAAAGAAGCCGCTGAAGGTATGTCCCTATTCTTAGTCTTGGTCCTATCATCTTGCTTAACTCGATCCGTCCTCTCGTTAACTTCAAAAGAACTATGTCTTAGCTTAAGCCGTTCTTCACCTTCTACCTTAGTCTTTAAGAAGGCTAACAATTCACTCAAGCAACAGTCAGGTTCCTTGGTAGACGTTTCTTTTGATACACGATACCTGTCCCAAGTTCTAAACATAACCTCTGGCAAGGCACTCTCTACTAGTGGAAATAACATTGCAGAATATTTCTCCTTTGTTACTCCCAAGGAATCAAGTGCTCTCAACTGTCCCTCCAGACTGTCATACAGTTGGGCGCTGGATCTTAAACTATCCTTCTTTAACACCAAGGATAAAAGTTCCCTAACATAGTACTCAATGAGCAACTCATCCTTCCCATACCTAGACTTCAACAATTCTATACCCTTTTTGTAGTTTTCCTTTGAAGGAGAAAAGTTTTCTACCAACTTCTGAGCACACGAACCAGGTTCCATACACTGAATCAAATAAACAAATTTATCTTCATCTTTAAGGCTGCTATCTTCATGTATTTTAGTAAATTGCGCCCAAAACCTAATCCAGCACTTCACGTTTCCGTCAATTTTTTTCAGTTCTAGTTTTGGTAGTCTTAGTAGTCTCTGATTAGAAGTACGTGAACAGTTACGCATTTTAGCTTCATAAACGGCTTGATCTCCAACTTGTATAGCCTGCACCTTTTCCCTAACCTTAAAATATTTCAAGTCGTACTCACTGCAATTGTTGATCTCTGTTTCAAGCACGATGTCTTCAAGGTCTTCCTTTAGCAGCAGCTCATTGCAAACTTCATCATCCAGACGTTTTAACTTCTCGTAGCGTTCCACAAGTCAAGCATATCTGCTACGAATCTCCACGTGGTCACCATCAGCAAGCGCCAACAGTTCTTCAAGCTTGTTTACCTCACGTGTAAATACGCCGCGTAATACTCGACGTTCGGTCATCGTTGTTCTGTTTTATTTGATGTTGAGATTGCCAGTAGTCCTGTCACGGTCGCCAGTTATATACCATACCAAATCATTTTAATATACAGTAATCAATATTTTATTAACACAACTCAACATCGCATCCAAAGACATTCCTAAGACACTACACTCAAAGATAACAAAATCAAAACTATGTAAATCAAAACACTGTCTATTTTCTAAATCAAAACACTGTCTATTTTCTACAGGAAGTAGATTGCTCGAAAGAGCTTTAGTTCACTTTCTCCACAATGGCGGCCAAGCGAAGTTGTTGTATTTAAATAGCCTTTTCTCGCATTTAAACCAAACGAGCGCCGTCACACATGGGACAGCAAATGGTATACACCTTGTAATGCACTGACATCCTATTCAGCTCAATTGTTTACATAACATCAAGATGGCGGCTGTGTGAAATTTTAAAATTAAGGTTTAATTTCTTGTGTCCTAATCAAGTGATCGAAACCAACGTTTGAACAATGAACCTACGCAATAATCATCTAATAGTACATAGCTCAATGGCCTACAAAGTATATAAAAATCCAATATGGTGGCCATCGGAAATATTTAGACGATTCTCAATGTCAACTAATCTGTGACAGCAATCAAACTTTATTGTTTTTTTAACCACGAAATGGCGCCAGCGTCAAATTTTAAAATCTTGCTTTTAGCCTATTTCTATTTATGAAAAAATAGGCTTATGGGATCACCTTTCATCCGTGTGTGTACGTCCGTGTGTGTGCCCCCCCCCCCTCCCCACTAATAAAATATAAGTGGCTGGATAGATTTCAATTAAATTCGGTAAGGTCATAGTACTATTCTGGCCGACCCCGACCGTGCCCTACAAATTTTATTACGTTTCAAAAATCCAACATGGCGGCTGTGCGAAATATTTCACTGGCATTCTATATCTCCGAATCTCAGAAGACTTCTGTTACTTAGGAAGCTTAATAACCAGTAATGGACGGAGGAAAGAGGATATAAAAAGTAGGTTGGATCAGGCAAGAAAAGCATTTCTACAGAAAAGAAATCTGTTGGCATCGAGCGTGGGCTCTATGGAAGTGAAAATTGGACTATTGGTGCAGCAGAAAAGAGGAGATTTGAAGTGTTTGAAATGTGGTGTTACAGGAGAATGATGAAGATCAGATGGGTAGATAGGGTTACAAACGAAGAGGTATTAAGACGAGTGGGAGAGGAGAGATGTTTCTGGCGACTGCTAATGAAGAGAAGAGATAGGTTGGTAGGACACTTACTAAGACACCCAGGAATAGCAAACTTAGTTATGAAAGGAAGGGTCGAGGACAAGAACTGTAGGGGTAGACCGAGATTAGAATATGTTAGTTTGCCTCGAATGTAGGGTGTGGTAGCTATGTAGAGATGAAACACCTAGCTCAGGACAGGGAGGCATGGAGAGCGGGATAAAACCAGTCAAAAGACTGAAGACTCAAACAACAACATCAGCCGATATGAATGAATTGATAAATATCAAAGACACAAGATAAATGTATAGCGTAACACTAAAAAGTCCCTTGGTATTAAACCTTATATGGTGCACCAAAAAGAAGGATGGAAAATTGAACGCCTAAATCAACATACCGTAACATGATGTATGAAAATATGATAAAATAATCATTTGCAACAAATTTCAAACACATATTAAAACTCTAAAAATGCCTGATTTTCCTACAGACCACTGCCAGTGGAAGAACGTGGCTAGTATTAAGGGACTTTTTTCAAGAAACATTGTGTGTCTGTGTGTGTATATGTGTGCTCCCCCCTTTCAATTGAAACACGAAATTTTGTCCAGAGGTAGCACTAGAAAAGGGCACCTCAGTGTCATGTTTATTTTGCCGCCATCTTTACCAAATCTCAATTGTGGCTACTCAATTGGTCAAAACTTAACATTAATAAACAACTAAACTAATCATCAGGGACCCAGAACAGAACTGAAATGCGTTACGTACCGCTGTGTATGCCATACCGCGGCCCCGAGCTGGCTTGCGGTATCGTTCCGTAACTGTAACTTGGAACTCGGTACGAGCAAGTGGAACGTTACAGCCCTGGAACGGTACAGTCGGAACTCGACTCCCAACTGTACCGAACATCAAGGTACGTGTTAGCGGAACGTTACGTATGGAACGGTACAGTCGGAACTCGCCTCCTAACAGTACCGAGCATCAAGGTACGTGTTAGCGGAACTTAAGCTCCTTTGTGACCAATAATAGTATTTCTCTTCTAAATTAAACCTCCCGTTCTTGCTTTTCGTTTACTTGTTAGCCTATTTTCATTTAGTAGTGATAGAAGCCATTTTTCAGTTATGCTTAATTCTAATAATGAAAGCTATTCAGTCGTGTTGACCGACTGAAGAGCTTCCTTTACTATGTACATTTATGAAAGATAGGCCTATGACATCACATATAGTCCATGTGTGTGTACGTATGTGTGTGTTTGCATGTGTCCGTCGCCTCGCTCCCCTCCCTAATAAAATCTAAACTGCTAGATCGATTTCAACGAAACTCGGTAAGGTCATAGTACTATTTTGTCCGACCCGACTGTGCTCTTCAAATTTTATTACATCTCACCAATCCAACATGGCAACTGTGCGAAATATTTCACCGGCATTTCATATCTCCGAAACTATTACAGATATCACCTTGACGTTTTGTATGGTGGAAAAAAGCACTAATAGAAGTGTAACGATGGGGCTCTCAAAAATCTCTTTACAAAACGAACATGGTGGCAAACCGAAGTTGTTGTATTTAAATAGCCTTTTCTCGCATTTAAACCATCCGAGCGCCGTCACACATGGTACAGCAAATGGTATACACCTTGTAATGCACTGACATCCTATTCAGCTCAATTGTTTACATAACTTCAAGATGGCGGCTGTGCGAAATTTTAAAATTAAGGTTTAATTTCTTGTGTCCTAATCATGCGATCGAAACCAACGTTTGAACAATGCACCTACGCAATAATCATCATCTAATAGTGCATAGCTCTATGGCCTACAATGCATATAAAAATCCAATATGGTGACCTTCTGAAATATTTAGACGATTCTCAATGTCAACTAATCTGTGACAGCAATCAAACTTAATTGTTTTCTTAACCACGAAATGGCGCGAGTGTCAATTTTAAAATCTCGTTTTTAGCCTATTTCTATTTATGAAAAAATAGACTTATGAGATCACCTTTTGTCCGTGTGTGTCGGTGTGTTTGCCCCCAACTCCCACTAATAAAATCTAAGTGGCTGGATAGATTTCAATTAAATTCGGTAAGGTCATGGTACTATTCTGGCCAACCCCGACCGTGCCCTACAAATTTTATTTTTCAACAATCCAACATGGCGGCTGTGCGAAATATTTCACTGGCATTCAATATCTCCGACTCTCAGAATACTTCTGTTAAGTTACTTAGGAAGCAAAATAACCAGTGATGGTTGGAGGAAAGAGGATATAAAAAGTAGGTTGGCTCAGGCAAAGAAAGCATTTCTACAGAAAAAGAATCAGTTGACATCGAGTGTGGCACTCTATGGAAGTGAAAATTGGACTATTGGTGCAGCAGAAAAGAGGAGATTTGAAGCGTTAGAAATGTGGTGTTACAGGAGAATGATGAAGATCAGATGGGAAGAGAGGGTTAGAAACGAAGAGGTATTAAGACGAGTGGGAGAGGAGAGATGTTTCTGGCGACTGCTAATGAAGAGAAGAGATAAGTTGGTAGGACACTTACTAAGACACCCAGGAATAGCAAACTTAGTTATGGAAGGAAGGGTCGAGGACAAGAACTGTAAGGATAGACCGAGATTAGAATATGTTAAAAAGTTTGCCTCGAATGTAGGGTGTGGTAGCTATGTTGAGATGAAACGCTTAGCTCAGGACAGGGTGGCATGGAAAGCTGCATCAAACCAGTCAAAAGACTGAAGACTCAAACAACAACATCAGCCAACATGAATGAATTGATAAATATCAAAGACACAAGATAAATGTATAGCGTAACACTAAAAAGTCCCTTGGTATTAAACCTTACATGGTGCACCATAAAGATGGATGGAAAATTGAACGCCTAATTCAACATACCGTAACATGATGTATGAAAATATGATAAAATAATCATTTGCAACAAATTTCAAACACATATTAAAACTCTAACAAGAAGTTCCGTGACGAACTAAAGAGCCTACCTTCCCTAAAATTAAGATTCATGCCAATGATTAATCTACAGTATATGAACCTATCTAGAATAATGACGAAATTAAGTTGGTAATATCGAAATGTCTAATTAGTTCGAAATATACCTGGTATAATGTAGCCTAATAGAGCACTACAGTTGGCAGCCCTGGCGACTTAATATATACGACTTAGTTCCATCTCTTAAGGTACAGAATATACAATTTGGTAGAAGTCCAATTAATTTTACATGCAGTTATACTCTGGATTTATCAGCACTCGTAAAAGCATGTTTGGCAACAATGTCATGCGTGTGCTGGTCAGAAATGATCTGAAATATTATGATATCTTGTTGTGCCAATTTTGAATGAAATCCATTTGTTAGTATAGAAGTTACATGCTTTCTTAAAATTGGACCTATCTGTAGGCATAGATGTTGGCAGCACTTACTTACATTGATTACTCCAAATTTATCTAGAATGCCAGGTGCTATACGTGTGGAAAGTATGGAGCTGTTGGCTTGCATATTTTCTGATATATTGATCTTGGGGAAAAAATATAGACAGCATTTATTAACAGTTGGCAGCCCTGATTGCTCTTAAGAATAAGCATAGTCATATCTGTTAAGGTACACATAGCACATACGAAATTTGGTTGAAATCCAACTGATAGTGTAGGAGTTAATTGTATTTAAAAATTGGTGCTATCAGCAGGCTTAGAATCATGTTGGTAGAACTGACTATATATGTTACTAAAAATTAATCTAAAATGTAAGGTACTATACGTGTTCATAGTTTAAAGCTGTCGGCTTGCATACTTTCTGATATACAGGTATTTGGATAAAAAATAGAGAGAGAATTATTAACAGTTGGCAGCCCTGTTGATTCTTAAGAATACGCTCAGTAATATCTGTTTATGTCCACATATTACATACAACATTTGGTTGAAATCCAATTGATAGTGCAGAAGTTTGATGCATTTAAAAACTTGACTTATCAGATAGCTTAAAATTATTTTGGCAACACTGTCATGTTTGGCCTCATGGAAATTAAACAGAAATATCATTATCTACATCTGTGCCGATTTTGGAATAGCTCCCAAGCATACCTTTCCAGATATCCAACATGGAGCTCAAATTTCTGGTGCGTTTTTTCAGCAGTTGGTAGCAGTGACATTATTCTCAAATATGGGCTTGAGATATTCCGGTATACATCTTTACACATACTAAAAATTGTTTTCGATTGCTGCAGCCGTTTATGAGTTGATGGGGGGGGGGGGGGGAGGACACACACAGCCAGCCAGACAGACAGATAGACAGACAGAGACACACAGACACACACACATTTTCCCGGATCGATCTCAAAAGTCTACTTTTCCTCATTTTTGCAAAATGTGAAAGTAGACTAATAATTCCTGAATTTCGCACAGATCACTGCCAGTGGAAGAACGTGGCTAGTATTAAGGGACTTTTTTCAAGAAACATTGTGTGTCTGTGTGTGTATATGTCTGCTCCCCTCTATCAATTGAAACACGAAATTTTGTACAGAGGTAGCACTAGAAAAGGGCACCTCTGTGTTATGTTTATTTTGCCGCCATCTTTACCAAATCTCAATTGTGGCTACTCAATTAGTCAAAACTTAACATTAATAAACGACTAAACTAATCATCAGGGACCCGGAACAGAACGAAAATGCGTTACGTACCGCTGTGCATCACGTTACGTAACGTATGCCATAACGCGGCCCCAAGCTGGCTTGCGGTATCGTTCCGTAACTGTAACTTGGAACTCGGTACGAGCAAGTGGAAAGATTCATCCCTGGAACGGTACAGTCGGAACTCGACTCCCAACTGTACCGAGCGTCAAGGTACGTGTTAGCGGAACGTTACGTATGGAACGGTACAGTCGGAACTCTCCTCCTAACTGTACCGAGCATCAAGGTACGTGTTAGCGGAACTTTAGCTCCTTAGTGACCAATAATATTATTTCTTTTCTAACTTAAACCTCCCGTTGTTGCTTTTCGTTTACTTGTTGGCCTATTTTCATTTAGTATTGATAGAAGCCATTTTTCACTGATGCTTAATTCTAATAATGAAAGCTATTCAGTCGTGTTGACCGACCGGAAAGCTTCCTTTATTATTTACATTCATGTGTGTGTTTGCATGTGACCGTCGCCTCGCTCCCCTTCCTAATAAAATCTAAACTGCTGGAGCGATTTCAACGAAACTCGGTAAGGTCATAGTACTATTTTGTCCAACCCCGACTGTGCTCTTCAAATTTTATTACATCTCACCAATCCAACTTGGCGAAATATTTCACCGGCATTCCAAATCTCCAAAACTATTACAGATATCACCCTGACGTTTTGTATGGTGGAAAAATCACTAATATAATTGTAAATAAGGGACTCTCAAAAACCTCTTTACAAAACGAACATGGCGGCCAAGCGAAGTTGTTGTATTTAAATAGACTTTTCTCGCATTTAAACCAACCGTGCGCCGTCACACATGGTACAGCAAATGGTATACACCTTGTAATACACTGACATCCTATTCAGCTCAATTGTTTACATAACTTCAAGATGTCGGCTGTGCGAAATTTTAAAATTAAGGTTTAATTTCTTGTGTCCTAATCATGCGATCGAAACCAACGTTTGAACAATGAACCTACGCAATTATCATCATCATCTAATAGTGAATAGCTCTATGGCCTACCATGTATATAAAAATCCAATATGGTGACCATCCGAAATATTTAGACAATTCTCAATGTCAACTAATCTGTGACAGCAATCAAACTTAATTGTTTTCTTAACCACGAGATGGAGCCTGTGTCAAATTTTAAAATCTCGTTTTTAGCCTATTTCTCTTTATGAAAAGATAGGCTTATGAGATCACCTTTTGTCCGTGTGTGTCCGTGTGTGTGCCCCCACGCCCCACTAATAAAATCTAAGTGGCTGGATGGATTTCAATTAAATTCGGTAAGGTCATAGTACTATTCAGGCCGACCCCGACCGTGCCCTACAAATTTTATTACGTTCTAATAATCCAACATGGCGGTTGTGCGATATATTTCACTGGCATTCTATATCTCCGAATCTCAGAAGACTTCTGTTACTTAGGAAGCAAAATAACCAGTGATTGATGGAGGAAAGAGGATATAAGAATTAGGTTGGCTCAGGCAAGGAAGGCATTTCTACATAAAAGGAATCTGTTGACACGGAGCGTGGCACTCTATGGAAGTGAAAATTGGACTATTGATGCTGCAGAAAAGAGGAGATTTGAAGCGTTTGAAATGTGGTGTTACATGAGAATGATGAAGATCAGATGGGAAGAGAGGGTTACAAACGAAGAAGTATTAAGACGAGTGGGAGAGGAGAGATGTTTCTGGCGACTGCTAATGAAGAGAAGAGATAGGTTGGTAGGACACATACTAAGACACCCAGGAATAGCAAACTTAGTAATGGAAGGAAGGGTCGAGGACAGGAACTGTAGAGCTAGACCAAGATTGGAATATGTTAAAAAGTTTGCCTCGAATGTAGGGTGTGGTAGCTATGTAGAGATGAAACGCTTAGCTCAGGACAGGGAGGCATGGAGAGCGGGATAAAACCAGTCAAAAGACTGAAGACTAAAACAACAACATCAGCCGATATGAATGAATTGATAAATATCAAAGACACAAGATAAATGTATAGCGTAACACTAAAAAGTCCCTTGGCATTAAACCTTATATGGTGCACCATAAAGAAGGATGGAAAATTGAACGCCTAAATCAACATACCGTAACATGATGTATGAAAATATGATAAAATAATCATTTGCAACACATTTCAAGCATTTATTAAAACTCTAAAAATGCCTGATTTTCTTACAGATCACTGCCAGTAGAAGAACGTGGCTAATATTAAGGGACTTTTTTCAAGAAACATTATGTGTCTGTGTGTGTATATGTCTGCTCCCCCCTTTCAATTGAAACACAAAATTTTGTACAGAGGTAGCACTAGAAACGGGCACCTCAGTGTCATGTTTATTTTGCCGCCATCTTTACCAAATCTCAATTGTGGCTACTCAATTGGTCAAAACGTAACATTAATAAACGACTAAACTAATCATCAGGGACACGGAACAGAACTGAAATGCGTTACGTACCGCTGTGTTCCACGTTACGTAACGTATGCCATACCGCGGCCCCGAGCTGGCTTGTGGTATAGTTCCGTAACTGAAACTTGGAACTCGGTACGAGCGTGTGGAACGTTACAGCCCTGGAACGTTACAGTCGGAACTCGACTCCCAACTGTACCGAGCATCAAGGTACGTGTTAGCGGAACTTTAGCTCCTTTGTGACCAATAATAGAATTTCTTTCTTTTGCCTCCGTGGCTTAGGCGGCAGCACGCCGGCCTCTCACCGCTGGGTCCGTGGTTCAAATCCCGGTCACCGCATGTGAGATCTGTGCTGGACAAACCGGAGGCAGACAGGTTTTTCTCCGGGTACTCCGGTTTTCCCCTGTCAACATTTCATTCCAGCAACACTCTCCACTATCATTTCATTTCATCTGTCATTCATTTAATCATTGCCCCAGAGGAGTGCGTCAGGCCTCGGCAGACGGCACAATTCATATCCTCGCCGCTAGATGGGGGCTTCATTCATTCCATTCCTGACCCGGTCGGAGACTGGAAGCAGGCTGTGGATTTTCATTTTCAATAGTATTTCTTTTCTAAATTAAACCCCCCGTTCTTGCTTTTCGTTTACATGTTGGCCTATTTTCATTTAGTAGTGAGAGAAGCCATTTTTCAGTGATGCTTAATTCTAATAATGAAAGCTATTCAGTCGTGTTGACCGACTGAAAAGCTTCCTTTATTTTCTACATTTATGAAAGATAGGCCTATGACATCACATATAGTCCATGTGTGTACGTATGTGTGTGTTTGCATGTGTTCGTCGCCTCGTTCCCCTCCCTAATAAAATCTAAACTGCTGGAGCGATTTCAACGAAACTCGGTAAGGTCATAGTACTATTTTGTCCGACCCGACTGTGCTCTTCAAATTTTATTACATCACACCAAACTAACATGGCAACTGTGCGAAATATTTCACCGGCAATCCATATCTCCGAAACTATTACAGATATCACCTTGACGTTTTGTATGGTGGAAAAAAGCACTAATAGAAGTGTAACGATGGGACTCTCAAAAATCTCTTTACAAAACGAACATGGTGGCCAAGCGAAGTTGTTGTATGTAAATAGACTTCTCTCGCATTTAAACCATCCGAGCACCGTCACACATGGTACAGAAAATGGTATATACCTTGTAATGCACCTTGTAATATTCAGCTCAATTGTTAACATAACTTCAAGATGGCGGCTGTGCGAAATTTTAAAATTAAGGTTTAATTTCTTGTGTCCTAATCATGCGATCGAAACCAACGTTTGAACAATGCACCTAGGCAATAATCATCAGCTAATAGTACATAGCTCTATGGCCTACAATGTATATATAAATCCAATATGGTGACCATCCGAAATATTTAGACGATGCTCAATGTCAACTAATCTCTGACAGCAATCAAACTTAATTGTTTTCTTAACCACGAGATGGCGCTAGTGTCAGATTTTAAAATCTCGTTTTTTTTGCCTATTTCTATTTATGAAAAAAATAGGCTTATGAGATCACCTTTTGTTCGTGTGTGTCCGTGCGTGTGCCCCCACCCCCCACTAATAAAATTTAAGTGGCTGGATAGATTTCTATTAAATTCGGTAAGGTCATACTGTAGTAATATTCACGTCGACCCCGACTGTGCCCAACAAATTTTATTACGTTTCAATAATCCAACATGGCGGCTGTGCGATATATTTCACTGGCATTCTATATCTCCGAATCTCAGAAGACTTCTGTTACTTAGGAAGCAAAATAACCAGTGATTGATGGAGGAAAGAGGATATAAGAATTAGGTTGGCTCAGGCAAGGAAGGCATTTCTACATAAAAGGAATCTGTTGACACGGAGCCTGGCACTCTATGGAAGTGAAAATTGGACTATTGATGCTGCAGAAAAGAGGAGATTTGAAGCGTTTGAAATGTGGTGTTACATGAGAATGATGAAGATCAGATGGGAAGAGAGGGTTACAAACGAAGAAGTATTAAGACGAGTGGGAGAGGAGAGATGTTTCTGGCGACTGCTAATGAAGAGAAGAGATAGGTTGGTAGGACACATACTAAGACACCCAGGAATAGCAAACTTAGTAATGGAAGGGAGGGTCGAGGACAGGAACTGTAGAGCTAGACCAAGATTGGAATATGTTAAAAAGTTTGCCTAGAATGTAGGGTGTGGTAGCTATGTAGAGATGAAACGCTTAGCTCAGGACAGGGAGGCATGGAGAGCGGGATAAAACCAGTCAAAAGACTGAAGACTAAAACAACAACATCAGCCGATATGAATGAATTGATAAATATCAAAGACACAAGATAAATGTATAGCGTAACACTAAAAAGTCCCTTGGTATTAAACCTTATATGGTGCACCATAAAGAAGGATGGAAAATTGAACGCCTAAATCAACATACCGTAACATGATGTATGAAAATATGATAAAATAATCATTTGCAACACATTTCAAGCATTTATTAAAACTCTAAAAATGCCTGATTTTCTTACAGATCACTGCCAGTAGAAGAACGTGGCTAATATTAAGGGACTTTTTTCAAGAAACATTATGTGTCTGTGTGTGTATATGTCTGCTCCCCCCTTTCAATTGAAACACAAAATTTTGTACAGAGGTAGCACTAGAAACGGGCACCTCAGTGTCATGTTTATTTTGCCGCCATCTTTACCAAATCTCAATTGTGGCTACTCAATTGGTCAAAACGTAACATTAATAAACGACTAAACTAATCATCAGGGACACGGAACAGAACTGAAATGCGTTACGTACCGCTGTGTTCCACGTTACGTAACGTATGCCATACCGCGGCCCCGAGCTGGCTTGTGGTATAGTTCCGTAACTGAAACTTGGAACTCGGTACGAGCGTGTGGAACGTTACAGCCCTGGAACGTTACAGTCGGAACTCGACTCCCAACTGTACCGAGCATCAAGGTACGTGTTAGCGGAACTTTAGCTCCTTTGTGACCAATAATAGAATTTCTTTCTTTTGCCTCCGTGGCTTAGGCGGCAGCACGCCGGCCTCTCACCGCTGGGTCCGTGGTTCAAATCCCGGTCACCGCATGTGAGATCTGTGCTGGACAAACCGGAGGCAGACAGGTTTTTCTCCGGGTACTCCGGTTTTCCCCTGTCAACATTTCATTCCAGCAACACTCTCCACTATCATTTCATTTCATCTGTCATTCATTTAATCATTGCCCCAGAGGAGTGCGTCAGGCCTCGGCAGACGGCACAATTCATATCCTCGCCGCTAGATGGGGGCTTCATTCATTCCATTCCTGACCCGGTCGGAGACTGGAAGCAGGCTGTGGATTTTCATTTTCAATAGTATTTCTTTTCTAAATTAAACCCCCCGTTCTTGCTTTTCGTTTACATGTTGGCCTATTTTCATTTAGTAGTGATAGAAGCCATTTTTCAGTGATGCTTAATTCTAATAATGAAAGCTATTCAGTCGTGTTGACCGACTGAAAAGCTTCCTTTATTTTCTACATTTATGAAAGATAGGCCTATGACATCACATATAGTCCATGTGTGTACGTATGTGTGTGTTTGCATGTGTTCGTCGCCTCGTTCCCCTGCCTAATAAAATCTAAACTGCTGGAGCGATTTCAACGAAACTCGGTAAGGTCATAGTACTATTTTGTCCGACCCGACTGTGCTCTTCAAATTTTATTACATCACACCAAACTAACATGGCAACTGTGCGAAATATTTCACCGGCAATCCATATCTCCGAAACTATTACAGATATCACCTTGACGTTTTGTATGGTGGAAAAAAGCACTAATAGAAGTGTAACGATGGGACTCTCAAAAATCTCTTTACAAAACGAACATGGTGGCCAAGCGAAGTTGTTGTATGTAAATAGACTTCTCTCGCATTTAAACCATCCGAGCACCGTCACACATGGTACAGAAAATGGTATATACCTTGTAATGCACCTTGTAATATTCAGCTCAATTGTTAACATAACTTCAAGATGGCGGCTGTGCGAAATTTTAAAATTAAGGTTTAATTTCTTGTGTCCTAATCATGCGATCGAAACCAACGTTTGAACAATGCACCTAGGCAATAATCATCAGCTAATAGTACATAGCTCTATGGCCTACAATGTATATATAAATCCAATATGGTGACCATCCGAAATATTTAGACGATGCTCAATGTCAACTAATCTCTGACAGCAATCAAACTTAATTGTTTTCTTAACCACGAGATGGCGCTAGTGTCAGATTTTAAAATCTCGTTTTTTTTGCCTATTTCTATTTATGAAAAATTAGGCTTATGAGATCACCTTTTGTTCGTGTGTGTCCGTGCGTGTGCCCCCACCCCCCACTAATAAAATTTAAGTGGCTGGATAGATTTCTATTAAATTCGGTAAGGTCATACTGTAGTAATATTCACGTCGACCCCGACTGTGCCCAACAAATTTTATTACGTTTCAATAATCCAACATGGCGGCTGTGCGATATATTTCACTGGCATTCTATATCTCCGAATCTCAGAAGACTTCTGTTACTTAGGAAGCAAAATAACCAGTGATGGTTGGAGGAAAGAGGATATAAGAAGTAGGTTGGCTCAGGCAAGGAAGGCATTTCTACAGAAAAGGAATTTGTTGACATCGAGCGTGGCACTCTATGGAAGTGAAAATTGGACTATTGGTGCAGCAGAAAAGAGGAGATTTGAAGCGTTTGAAATGTGGTGTTACAGGAGAATGATGAAGATCAGATGGGAAGAGAGGGTTACAAACGAAGAGCTATTAAGGCGAGTGGGAGAGGAGAGATGTTTCTGGCGACTGCTAATGAAGAGAAGATATAGGTTGGTAGGACACATACTAAGACACCCAGGAATAGCAAACTTAGTTATGGAAGGAAGGTCGAGGACAAGAACTGTAGGGGTAGACCGAGATTAGAATATGTTAAACAGTTTGCCTCGAATGTGGGGTGTGGTAGCTGTGTGGAGATGAAACGCTTAGCTCAGGACAGGGAGGCATGGAGAGCGGAATAAAACCAGTCAAAAGACTGAAGACTCAAACAACAACATCAGCCGATATGAATGAATTGATAAATATCAAAGACACAAGATAAATGTATAGCGTAACACTAAAAAGTCCCTTGGTATTAAACCTTATATGGTGCACCATAAAGAAGGATGGAAAATTGAACGCCTAAATCAACATACCGCAACATGATGTATGAAAATATGATAAAATAATCATCTGCAACAAATTTCAAACGCATATTAAAACCCTAACAAGAAGTTCCGTGACGAACTAAAGAGCCTACTTTTCCTAAAATTAAGTTTCATACCAATGATTAAACTAGTGTATATGGACCTATCTAGAATAATGACGAAATTAAGTTGTTAATATCGAAATGTCTAATTAGTTCGAAATATACCTGGTATAATGTAGCCTAATAGAGCAGTACTGTTGGCAGCCCTGGCGACTTAATATATACATCTTCGTTCCATCTCTTAAGGTACAGAATACTCAATTTGGTTGAATTCCAATGAACTTTACATGCAGTTAGACTCTGGATTTATCAGCACGCGTAAAAGCATGTTTGGCTACAATGTCATGCGTGTGCTGGTCAGAAATGATCTGAAATATTATGATATCTTGTTGTGCCAATTATGGATGAAATCCATCTTTAGTATACAAGTTACATGTTTTTTAAAATTGAACCTATCTGCAGGCATAGAATCATGTTGGTAGCACTGTCTTATATTGATTACTACAAATTTATCTAGAATGCCAGGTGCTATACGTGTGCAAATTATGGAGCTGTTGGCTTGCATATTTTCTTATTTATTGATATTAGGGAAAAAATATATAGACAGCATTTATTAACAGTTGGCAGCCCTGATTCCTCTTAAGAATAAGCATAGTCATATCTGTTATGGTACACATAGCACATGCGAAATTTGGTTGAAATCCAACTGATAGTATAGGAGTTACGTGTATTTAAAATTTGGTGCTATCAGCAGGCTTAGAATCATGTTGGTAGAACTGACTATATAAGTTACTCCAAATTAATCTAAAATTTAAGGTACTAAACGTGTGCATAGTTTAAAGCTGTCGGCTTGCATACTTTCTGATATTTTGGTATTTGGATAAAAAATAGAGAGAGCAATTATTAACAGTTGGCAGCCCTTGTGGTTCTTAAGAATACGCTCAGTCATATCTGTTTATGTCCACATATTACATACAAAATTTGGTTGAAATCCAATTGATAGTGCAGAAGTTATATGCATTTAAAAACTTGACCTATCAGAAAGCTTAAAATTATGTTGGCAACATTGTCACTCATGGCCTCCTGGAAATTAAACAGAAATAGCATTATCTAATTGTGTGCCAATTTTGGAATAGCTCCCATGCATACCTTGCAAGATATCCAACATGGAGCTCAAATTTCTAGTGCGTTTTTTTCAGCAGTTGGTAGCACTGACATCATTTTCAAATATGGGCTTGAGATATTCCGGTATACATCTTTACTCATACTAAAAAATGGTTTCGATTGCTGAAGCCGTTTATGAGTTGATAGGGGGGGGAGACACACACAGAGACAGACAGACAGACAGACAGACAGACAGACAGGTAGCCAGACAGAAACACATTTTCCCGGATCGATCTCATAAGTCTACTTTTTCCTCATTTTTGCAAAATGTCAAAAGTAGACTAAAAATGCCTGATTTTCTTACAGATGCCATTAGAAGAACGTGGCTAGTATTAAGGGACTTTTTTTCAAGAAACATTGTGTATCTGTGTGTGTATATGTCGGCTCCCCCCTATCAATTGAAACACGACATTTTGTACAAAAGTAGCACTAGAAAAGGGCACCTCAGTGTCTTGTTTATTTTGCCGCCATCTTTACCAAATCTCAATTGTAGCTACTCAATTGGTCAAAACTTAACATTAATAAACGACTAAACTAATCATCAGGGACACGGAACTGAACTGAAATGCGTTACGTACCGCTTGTGTTCCACGTTACGTAACGTACGCCATACCGCGGCCCCGAGCTGGCTTGCGGTATCGTTCCGGAACTGTAACTTTGAACTCAGAACGAGCGTGTGGAACGTTACAGCCCTGGAACATTACAGTCGGAACTCGACTCCCAACTGTACCGATCATCAAGGTACGTGTAAGCGGAACTTTAGCTCCTTTGTGACCAATAATAGTATTTCTTTTCAAAATTAAACCTCCCGTTCCTGCTTTTCGTTTACTTGTTGGCCTATTGTCATTTAGTATTGATAGAAGCCATTTTTCAGTGATGCTTAATTCTAATAATGAAAGCTATTCAGTCGTGTTGACCGACTGGAAAGCTTCCTATATTATTTACATTTATGAAATATAGGCCTATGACATCACATATAGTCCGTGTGTGTGTTCGTATGTGTGTGTTTGCATGTGACCGTCGCCTCGCTCCTCTCCCTAATAAAATCTAAACTGCTGGAGCGATTTCAACGAAACTCGGTAAGGTCATAGTACTATTTTGTCCAACCCCGACTGTGCTCTTCAAATTTTATTACATCTCACCAATCCAACTTGGCAATTGCGCGAAATATTTCACCGGCATTCCAAATCTCCGAAACTATTACAGATATCACCCTGACGTTTTGTATGGTGGAAAAAAGCACTAATAGAAATGTAACGATGGGACTCTCAAAAACCTCTTTACAAAACGAACATGGCGGTCAAGCGAAGTTGTTGTATTTAAATAGACTTTTCTCGAATTTAAACCATCCGAGTGCCATCACACATGGTACATCAAATGGTATGCACCTTGTAATGCACTGACATCCTATTCAGCTCAATTGTTTATATAACTTCAAGATGGCGGCTGTGCGAAATTTTAAAGTTAAGGTTTAATTTCTTGTGTCCTAATCATGCGATCGAAATCAACGTTTGAATAATGAACCTACGCAATAATAGTCATTTAATAGTACATATCTCTATGGCCTACATATGTTACAATCCAACATGGCGAGCATCCAAAATATTTAGACGGATCACAAAATCTGATAATCTGACAGCAGTCAAACTGACATTTTGTGTGTTGATAGAGGCTATAAACATAAGTTCACCTATGGAACTTTCATAACCTGGTGATCACAAATCCAACCTGCCGGCGACGCGAAATGCGAATATTGAAAAGGATGAGCACAGTGAAACTTGTTATGGTATATGCTTATACAAATTTTAATCCACTGGCATCTAATTTATTTCAATTTTTTTTTCAGAACCAGAAGATGGAGGCTGTGCAATATTTTAAAATCTCGTTTTTACCATTTCTTGTGTCCTAATCATGCAATTGAAGTTTGAATAATACTCTTACACAATAATCTTCATATAATAGTACATAACTCTAAGGCCTACATATATAACAATCCAACATGTCGACTATCCGATATATTTAGACGGTTCTCAATATCTACGAATCTATTACAGCAATCAAACTGAATTTTGTATGTTGATAGAGGCAATTAACATAAGCAGGATAAATGAAACTGGGCTACACATTTCTTCACGGAAATACTTGTTATTTCTTGTGTCCTAATTATGCGATTGAAGTTTGAATAATACATTTACGCAATAATCTTCATGTACTTATATTATATTTTTTAAGCGCATGGCTTTTAGTGCCGGGAGTGTCCGAGTACAGGTTCGGCTCGCTCAAGTTTGCAGCTACTTCTATGCGGACACCCATGGGGTGAGCTACAAATACCGTCCCGTGTGGTGGTTGTCTGGCGAAGAAAGTGTGAATGTAAGGATGAGGAATTGGAAGGTAGAGGCTGTGGCCTATAGTTGGGGACTAACCCCGGCATTTGCCTGGAAGGAAGATAGGAAGCTACAGAAAACCATCTTCAAGGTTGCCGGTGGAGGGTTTCGAGCCTCCTCGCCTACCGGATATGAGCGACTGCCTGCAGTCACGCCGTAACGAGCACGGCTAACTCAACCGGTATCTTCAGGTAATAGTAGTCTACAAAACTCTATGGCCTACATACCGAACGGTCCACTGGCCCCTTGCGATCCAGTTTTATGCATTCTGTCACATGTGCTACAATTCTGAAAGACATAGGTCCCTCCCCCTAAACCGGGGTAATATAACGAGATGTGTGTTTACGGGCTAGAAGACAGCAGGAATCGTGAGCGCCACTATTAATTCAGTATGGGTACCTCGAATGAACCCGTTAAACGAGCCGAGATACGCAGAACACACACTTGAAAACAAGAGGTGCACGCACACACCGAGAGCAGGTATTGTATAGACCGGGAGGTGCGCGCTGCAGGTCAAATGTCGCAGTAGCTCACATGGCACGCGCGCGATTGGAGTTGCCTGGCAAGTGGCAAGGTTATATACTTAATCGTTTTCACAGACTGATTAGTTTTTTTTTTTCGTTATCTTTTTACCCTCCTGGGTTGGCTTTTCCCACGGACTAAGCGAAGGACGGTGTCCTGCAGCTTGAGGCTCTGAATCAGGGGATACAACTGGGGAGTGTGACTAGCAATTCGCCCAGGCGGCCTCACCTGCGAAGTGAACAGGGGCCTGATGAGGGGATGGGAAGAGTGAGAGGGATAGGCAAGGAAGAGGGAAGGAGGCGGTCGTGGCCTTTGGTTAGGTACTGTACCTTTCCAGCATTTGCCCGAAGACGAAGTGGGAAACCACGGAAAACCACTCGAAGATGGCTGAGGTGGGAATCGAACCCACTCTACTCTTCTCCTCGAGGCTGAGTAGACCCCGTTTCAGCCCTCATACCACTTGTCAAATTTCTTGTTAGAGCCGGGTATAGAACCTCAGACCTCCGGGGTGGCATTTATGCACGCTGACCACTACACCACGGAGGCGACACGATTTGTTTATTTGGCTCTGTAAAAGACCATGTCACTGCGGAGGCCCGGGTTCAAATCTCTGCTCTGCCACGAAATTTTATTCCTGGTCTGAGGCCTGGAACGGGGTTCACCCAACCTCGTGGGGCACACAGACTTAGTAGAGGCAGGTTCGCTTCCTGCCTCAGCCATCCTAGAAGTGGTTTTCCGTGGTTTCCCACGTCTCCTCCAGGCGATTGCTGGGATGGTTCCTTTCGACAGGACCACGGCATCTTTCTTCCCACTCCCTTCGCTGCCCTTTCCTTCATTAGACCCAAGTTCGTGGTCACTTAGGCGATTGGCTTGTCACCATCCCCAGTTGTATCTGCTGTCAAGGTGTGTTCAGCTCCGAGGCACTGTCCTGGAATTCGACGGTAGAGGACTGATCCCTCGCAAAGTCCGAGGGTAAAGCCGAGCTTGGAGGGTAAGCGATCAAATAAAAAGAAAAAGAAAAGAGGACCGTGTGTATCGTTGCATAAGCTAAGGTGCTGGATTGGACAAGGATGAGGAGGTGATTGTCTCTGGCTAGGGCACAGGCAACCAGTTAGCTACGTCGAACATGTTCCAAGCTTCGTAGACCACAGTTAGGGCAAAGTGTGCCCCATTGGAACGAAAACAACATGCGATGGCAAGTCAGTATGTAGCTGCGCGAACTCGCTCCTTCGACGTAATTCACAACACGAAGCGTATTCACTGCCTTGAGATGTATTCCAGCGAAGAGCATATGAATATGTTCAGGCGCGGATCTAGAGTTTGGCTTTGGGGGGGGGGGTCAGCGAATCGAAATAGTTAAGCAAAATGGTATCACTAAAAACGCAATCACAAAATAACCAAACGTACAAAACCAGACAAATTTTTTGCAAGCTACATGGATAGAAATTTGATGCGTTTAGCGCACCTAAAATATTCGTACAAATTGCAACGGCGTGTTTTTCGACTTTTATATCGAACTTCGAGAAAAATACCAAAGTACGTTGCAGTTTCGGCAAGTCGGGTTGGTACCGACAAAGGGAGAAAGTCACAGCTTAAATTGCCAACCAAGCTTGCAGTTTGGACGTCGGAAAAATTTTTGGTGCGAAAAAAGCCCCAAATTCCTATTCGTGCATTGCTGCACATTCATCGTGACATCACTATAAACATCGATTCAGTAATCACAAGGTTTGCTAAACAAAATAGACGAGTTGATTTTGTTATATAAATACTCGTTTTTATATAACAGGTATGAAGTAGTAAATAAGTACAGTTGTAACAGAACATAATAATTGCAATAAAGAAATTTTCAGTATTGAATAAAATGGAAAAAAAACTGTTTTTCAGTTAAAATTCGTTAAGTTTCATTTGTCTGGTTATTGTGTTTTGTTTTTTTGAGTTTGTAAAAAATTTGTTCTCCGTTTGGGGGGGGGGGCATGACCCCCGTGACCCCCCCTCTTGAATCCGCGCCTGAATATGTTATATTAATGGAGGAGCTCGACAGAATGCATACCAGGCGCATGGCCTGTACCAAGAACTCTATCCGGATAGACAACGACCGACAGGCATGGTATTTCGGAGTGTGGAAAGACGCCTGGGAGATACTGGATCCCTGGGAAAAACACGGCCTGTTTGAGATCATCGCGTGACGTCTGCTCACAATGAAGAGGTTGTGTTTGACGATATCCGGCGTCACCCTCATACTACCACATGGGCCATTGCACTGGAGACGAACATCAGCCGAGTGTCTTATGCGGATAATGCACACCCACTGGTCTCACCCGTACCATCTGCACTTACACCTGGAGATACATGGTCATGATTTCGAAGCACGGGTGGCGTTTGGTGGAAACTGATCCGGCTTTTCTAGCGACCATCTTATTTACGGACGAAGCACGATTCCACAACAATGGAACCGATTATCGTCATAATATGCATTACTGGAGTGTGGATAATCCCCATTGGGTGCGACAGACATCCTTTTAGGTACACCCCCGTGTGGGTTGCGGGTTAGAATACACACACGGTATGCTCTGCTTGTCGTAGGAGGACACTAATAGGGCCGACAAGACAGACTGACATGACTGACTTTGATTTTGAAGACTCCCTGTTGATGGGAAGTGAAAATTCATCTACGGTATCCCCTGCCTGTAAAAGGTCTTTTCCGACTTCCGGTCCCATTTTTGGTTTGACCTTTAGAAATAAACGTCATGCTGCCTGCGGAAGGGCCACCAACTTGGCCATCTGGCCAGAAAGCCTGGACGGTATTCCCCATCCCGTCAGGTGGGTGCGCCATGTACCCTTGCAGTGGTATCCGCCTCACAACGGAGGTCCCTGCACGGCCGAATAATTTCGCCAAACATACAGGCCGGACGTTTGTTTTAGACGAGTGAAAAATCTTAATGGAAGCCTGGAGGTGAGTTACTACAGTACCTGTGTTGTTATCAGCTGCCCCAAGCGCTCCGATGATTGATAAAGCTGTTTCAGACTATTGCTGAAGTATAGTCACTGGCAAATATAATGACGTTCTGTTCGTAACTACGTAACGTGTACTTCCGTGTCGCACAATACTTCGACGTGGACTGTACTGTCTGCTCAAGTCTGGAATTCCATTACATCAGATCGGTGGTGACAAATGTGAAGTGATAGGGTGAGAGAGTGACTGTGTACAGGCTCACCCGCAGGCTTGAAGGTCAAGGGCAATCGTCTAAAACAAACGTCCGGCCTGTATCACTGTGCATGCCGAGGGGGAAGTGCCTATTCAAGGCACTGGGACCCCGTGCAATACCTGCTATGCCAGGTAGGTATTGCCTTGGCTGGCTGGCGCCCACAGTGATGACCCTCGTTCGGAGTAGGTTGTATTCGGGGAGGGTGATTTCGGGATGACGCGAAAGCGGCCCAATAAATCATCAGAGGGTGTCCCCCTTAAATAGCTGTCTCTTGAGTGTCGGATCAGGGATAAAACTTTCAATGCACGTTTCCCTGTTGACAAGTCACATCGCTACCTGGTAGCTATCAGGACAGACGGGGATTATTTCAAAGTGGTGAAATCAATGATCTTTTCCGAGGAATTCGAGGGGAAATTTGGAGATCTAAACGGGATTTCCAAGCTCCGGAACGGACAGCTCCTACTGCATACAATTAGCCGACAGCAAACCGAAACGTTGCTGGAATGCACGCATTTCAGCGAAATTCCCGTTAAGGTCTCAAAACACGAAACGGCGAATGAGGTCCGTGGAGTTATTTTCCATCGTAAATTCATTTTGAATAGCGATGCGGAATTGTTGCGGAATCTGGGGAAGATAGGCGTCACCAAGATTGGGCGCATCACCCGAAAGATTGGAGAGAACAGCGTCGATACCGGCGCTTTTATTCTCCATTTTGAGGGTGATGTTTTACCTAAGCAGATGTAGGTCACATCGAACCACTGCGATGTTCGACCGTACATCCCTCCACCTATGTGATGTTATCAATGCCAGAAATTCTGGCATGTTTCTGCCAGGTGCACTGCCAAGGCCGTGTGTAGAGAGTGTGACAAGGGGACACATGAGGGTGAGAGGTGTACGCCTCCCCCGATTTGTCCTATACCAGACCCAAAACAACTGTGAACATGGGCTCGCCCTTTAGCGTGCGTCCAGCGGAGCGCTGTTGCCACAGTGAGACTGGCAGAGATGACACAGCTCTACGCTCGCAGTATACACACGACCTTCCCCCAGAACACAAGGCGCTCCGAATGCAAGCGCATGTACGAGCTGGGGGACCTAATCCTACGAATATCTATCCTCACAACGGATTGCACACAATGTGATATGAGGCAGATATAAGATGACACAAACGTTATTCGTGAAAGTGACCACCAGCGACCAGCATTCTTGGCTGTCGCGCAGGAGGTTCAGGTTCGATTCCCGGCTCTGCCAAGCTGGGAAGATGTAGGTAAAATTCCTACCTCAGTCATCCTGAAAGTGGTTTCTCATTTATACTCCGGGCAAATGCCGGGATGGTTCCTAACTTAAGGACACGGCCACCTCCTTCCCAATCCTCACCAGAATAATAATAATACACACACTCTAATACAGACACCACAGTAACACAGATTTTCAGACGAGTACACGGGGCTAAGTACCAATATGTCCAAGCCCCTCAAATGAAACAACAATTACAACGTTATTATATCACATGACGTAATCTACACCCCAAGCCATTCTGAGTAACATTGCTTGGTAGCCCTTTATAAGGTAATAGAAACAGAGAATACAATTTTTGGGATCAGTTTTTGTTTATTGGAGACCACCTTATGGTGTACTGGCTAGCACATTGCTGTCCATTCTTGGCTGTCACCGCGGAGTCCCGGGTACGATTCCCAACAAATGTAATTCTGGTCTGAGGGCTGGAACACGGTACACTCGGCCTCGTGATGCAAACCTAGGAATATGTGGGTTGGATTCCTACCTTAGCCATCCTGGAAGTGGTTCTTCTGTGGATTCGCACTTCTACTCCAGGCAAATGCCGGGATGGTACCTAACGTAAGGCCACGGCCGCTTCCTACGCAAATCCTTCCTCAATTACAAATATGCACACTAGTAGAGACATCACAGTGTCACAGGTTATCAGATAAATTCCACACACACCCAAATACACGAGGCTACATGACCACGATGTCACAAAGCCCCTACAACAATAATAATCAACAACAACAACAACAACTCTTGCTGTCACCCATGATGTCCAGATTCGATTCACGGCTCAATCAAGACATTTAGTTCTGGTCTTAGGGTTAGAACCGGGTACTCTATGCCTCGTGAGGTAAGACTGTGAAGAGGTGAGTTTTATTCGACTCAATTTTAAAAAAGAAAACATATTTGCCGACAACACAACAACACAGGTTATCAGATTTTGTGTTTTCACGTACTTCTGTATTCGAAAGATTCTTTAAAAGGCCGTATACCCTGAAAAATATTGTTCTTGCCTCGCTGTTCGACTGCCACTCGACTTGCTACGGAACATTGTTATGAGTTCAAAACTTCAGCTCACAGCACTAACTTCTATATGCTCCACTACTGAATTGATACAGCCATGCTGTCACTGTTATCTTCCCCAGCGAAGCGAAATATTTCAACACCTAACCATTCTTCGCTCTAATTATCCCTTCAGTTCAAGAGCAGATGATATCTCCCGAACGGCTGGTCGTATCGTCATGGCGTTTGCACAGTCGGCTTCAAAATGTTTAGCTCTGTAACATAGGTTCATCTAAATAATTGGATAATTAATGATTTTCGTGCGCGGAGAGAAATAGGGATTTCGTACGGCACAGCGAGCCCAGATTGCGTAGTTAACTAGGCAACGCCGCGCTATGCAATTGGCTGGCGCGGGTGAGCGCGTGAATCTGGCTCCTCCCTCATGTTCACAGTTGTTTTGGGCCTGGTATAACTGCCAAGGAAGCCACTCTCCACGATCGAAGCAGTGCCCTGAGTTCTGTAAAGAAGCCACAATCCAAGAAATCAGAACATTGCATCGGCTTTCATATCACGATGCTCGCAAGAGGTACCGCGATATTAATGCCCCCGAATTTCGGGTGACGTTTGTGGCCGCAGCGACGCCCTCATTCACCCCTGCTGTCACAGTTCCCAGTGTAGTACCCTCAACGTCCGCTAACTCAGCAGATTTGAAATCACCCCTCGCTGTACCAGCGGAAATTGTCTGCCCGAAGGAGGTCCCACATCCTTCTTCGGGCAAGGAAAAGAAGGCGACAGTTATACCATCTAAACCGGCGAAATCGGAGAAGTCCTCCTCTTCTTCTTCTTCTTCTTCTTCTTCTTCTTCTTCTTCGAACCGGTCGGCTAACATGTCTTCCTCAGTTAACAGGGGAAAGAAGAGTTTGCCGACCAGGGCTGGTCCTTCTTCCAGTCCACCCGATATGACAAAAGTAGTAGTGGAGATGAGAGAGAAGGTTCGTCGCCATCTCTCTCGCCCTCCTCCTGACGGAGTGGCTACTGACTCTGCTGGCCTTCCCGCTCCCACGACCATCAAGGGAGGGAAGCCGGCTGAAGCCAAACTCGTCCGTATGGAGGAACTCCCCTACAAATAGGAAAATACATCAGCGGAGGAGAGAGGAACGGTTCAGCGCCGTTTCTCTTCCTCTCCTAGAGACAGGGCTGCTCAGGTATCTGCTGGCCATTCCACTCCCACCACCACCACCAGTGGAGCGGTGTCAGCAGGAGCGGCCATGTTTTGTATGGAACTGGCGTCTGTTGGGAAGCGACCATCTACTTCCCCAAATAGACGTCAGCGCCGATCAAGAAAGAAATCTCTTCGTGACATGTCGGGGACAGACACCCAGTCTTCGAACCGGGAGAAAGTCCCTCGACACCGCTCTCGCTCTTCCCCAAGAGCGAGACTCGTGAAGTCCGACGAGGACCGCGCGCCATCCAGGGGACTGCCCGCTCCATTTTCTTCGTCTTCGGACCGAGATGAGGAGATTGAGGTGCGCTCTCCTGCCCCATCATATCCAACTAGAGATGGGGAATGGTGGCAAACGGTCAAGCGTAAGTAGAAGACCCACTTCTACTTACAAGGGAACTGTAATAGCTATTCTGGTCATCTCAATGAGTTACGTCAATTAATATCTTCGTTTTCGGCAACCATTGTCTGTCTTCAGGAATCCAGGTTTCGTCCTGGACGTGAGACAATAATGCGTTACTTCAACCTCTTCTCTGAAGACCCGGTGGATGGAGCTGTGGCCGTCGGTGGCGCCTGCATTCTCGTCCACTCTAGCCTCTTTAGTGAAGAGGTGCCGTTGCGTACTCAGCTAGAGGCAGTTGCAGTTCGTACTTCGTCGCCAGTAATGGCAACAGTATGTAACGTGTACATTCCATCTGATTCTCAACTGGATTGAAACCAGCTGGTGGATGTAGTCTCTCAGCTCCCCCCCCCCCCCCTCCTTTTCTCCTTCTGGGATATGTTAATGCCCACAACACCATCTAGGGCTCCGCTACCACTAGTGATGGAGGGAGAGATTTTGAGAGACTGATCAGGCGCTGGAGCTGTATTTGTTAAACACAGGGGAACCTACGCACTTCTCTATTGCACACGGCACTTATTCAAATGTCGATATCACCTTGTGCTGTCGTGCGCTGGTTCCCCTGCTACAGTGGGGTGTACACGACGACCTTTGTGTTAGTGACCATTTCCCGATTATCGTTACTCTTCCGAACCAGAGAGCCATCGAATTACCAAGTCGATGGCTTCTCCGTCGGGCTGATTGGACAACTTTCACAGCACGTGCTGATTTTGCCGAAGATACCTTTGAGAGTGTCTATGATCATACCATTCACATAACGCATGGTATTTCGGCTGCTGCTGAGGAAACAATACCTTCCTCATCCGGCAACTCCCACCGGAAACTTGCCCCTTGGTGGACAGCCGAGATTGCAGCAGCCTTTAAAGATCGTCGACGTACTTTCAAATGCTATCGGAGGCAAAACACTATGGCCAACCTTATCACCTTCAAAAGGATGCGTGCTAGAGCCCGATATCTGATTCGGGAGAGTAATAAAACGACGTGGGAAAAGTATGTGTTGTTTATGACGACACATACTCCTTCATCTCAAGTGTGGACTAAGCTTCGTCGGATCTCCGGACTCCCGATATCATTGATGGCACACGGAGTCTCCATCATCGGAGACATCATCACGGACCAACTCGCCATTGCCAACCGTATTGGATCGCACTTCAATGATGTATCCTGATCTGGGAGTTACGATCCTACGTTTCTGACTCTGAAGCGGGAGGCGGAGGCTCACCCCTTGTCCTTTGCCAGTGCTGCTTTGGAGTCCTACAATGTACCATTCTCTGAAAGGGAACTGCGCAGTGCGCTTTCACTGTGTAGGGATACGTCTCCCGGACCGGATAACATACAGAATCAAATGTTAAAACATCTGTGCGAATCCAGTATCAAGCAATTGTTGGTCCTCTTCAATCGTATATGGATTGATGGGCAGTTTCCATCTCAATGGCGAGAGTGGATCATGATACCGGTTCCCAAGTCTGGAAAGGATCCCAAACTTGTCAGCAGCTACAGGCCTCTCAAATGCCCTATGTAAGCTGCGAGAGAAGATGGTGAACCATCGACTGGTGTGATTCCTGGAAGAGAGAGGCTTACTGTCAGGGTACCAGTCTAGATTTCGCTCCCATATGTCCACCACCGTCCATCTGGTGCGACTTGTGAGCGCCATACAGGAGGCATTTCTCCGAATTACCTACGAAACCATATGGCGCTACGAGATCCTTTCCACCCTTCATGAGTGGGGACTCCCTGGTAATCTACCGACTTTCATTACGAATTTCATGCAGTCCGACTCTTCCGTGTAAGGGTCGGTAGAACATATCGCAATATTATACCCCAGAAAACGAAGTTCCTCAGGGTTCTGTTCTGTCACCTTGTTCGAGGTTGTCATATCTTTTGGCCAAAGATGCTACATTAAGATTGTTATTTTTTTTCTCTCTATTATCTTTTTTCCACTGTTGTAAAATTAACTGTCATGGCATCCAGAAGTGTCAATAAATGGTTGTTTTGAATTGATATATTTTCCTTAAATATAAAAGAAGAAAGAATCTGCGATACGCCGGTGAGCGTAAAAGTAAAATAAGTGGCGACCAGTGATAGGATAAATATATCAATATATTTTAATTATGGAGACAACCCAACGTGAACCGGATCGAGCGATAAAGCTACGTAAGGTAACACGGGCGGCGTTTTCGAGGCAGTTGAATAACCTCAAAGGTGAAATTGATGACGTCCAGATGACAGCTCATGAAAAGCGAAGGAAAGTTCAGTTTTCCCTTTCTTTACTTCGGAAGAAAAATGATGAGCTCCTGCAGCTGGATGGTAAGGTCGTAAGTCTAAAACTTGACGTCGGCCAAGAGGACTTGGACGACGAATGTAGACTTGCCGATGACTATCAACGTCAATTTCTTGATATAGAGGTGAGTGTTGAATATATTCTACCTTCAGGAGGTATCGCTCAAGACAACAGTGATTGTAGCAGTGTAGATCTTGTGAGTAAGAGAAAATTCAAACTACCTAAATTAGAACTAAGGAAATTTGATGGCGATGTAGAACAGTGGATACAGTTCAGGGGCCAGTTTGAAAAGATAGACAAGGATCCGGATATTGCACCGGAAGATAAGTTTCAATACTTAATGCAAGCTACAGTGAAAGGGTCTCGTGCTCGAGAAATTACTGAAAGTTTTCCACCTATTGGGGAAAATTATACGAAGGCAGTAGAATGTTTAAAGAGCAGCTTCCGTATAGATGATCTGTTGGTTGAAGTTTACGTAAGAGAGTTGTTATCTTTAGTTCTTAAGAAATCTTCCACTCCCGGTGATGGCAATTCAATGTGTAGCCTTTATGACAACTTGGAATCGCACATACGGTCACTTGAAACCTTAGGTGTTACAACAGATAAGTGTGCATCTATGTTGTATCCTTTAATAGAGTCATGTTTGCCTGAGGAGTTTCTTAGGGCCTGGCAAAGAAGTTCCAATTTTGCACACACACGTGATTCGAAAGATAGGTTAGACAATCCTGATAATATTGTTAGTGAAGTACTTAAACTAGGAGGTAGGGCCGTGGCACGATACTTAGAGGTGATGTTTAATGTGTCCATAAACAATGCGCAAATCCCGGATGACTGGAAAAGAGCTACGGTAGTCCCAATATTTAAGGGAGGGAGCAGATTTGAATTGGGCAACTACAGGCCGGTTAGTCTTACGTCCATCGTTTGTAAACAGATGGAGCATCTCATTTGCGACTACTTGAGGGAACAGTGGGAAACATTATCATGGTTTAATGATAGGCAACATGGATTTCGGAAAGGTTACTCATGCGAGAGTCAGATGCTATCACTTTTTCAAGATATTAGCGAATCGTTAGACGATGGAGTTTCAGTCGACGCCGTAGTTATAGATTTTGCGAAAGCATTTGATGTCGTGCCGCATGACATACTACTCCATAAATTAGCTTCGACGAAGATTGATAGAAGAGTAATTTTATGGATCCAAGAATTTTTGACGGGTCGTTCCCAGAAAGTGAAAGTTGAAGGCCGATTCTCGGATGAAATTACCGTAACGTCGGGTATCCCTCAGGGCAGCGTAATCGGAACTTTGTTATTTATGGCGTTTATAAATGACTTACCAAATGGGATTCGCAGTGACTGTCGATTGTTTGCGGATGATTGTGTAATATATCGAAAGATACATGACTCACAAGACAATGCAGTACTTCAAGATGACCTGAACCTGGTCTATAAGTGGGCGATTGAAAATAAAATGAAAATAAACACAAGAAAATGTAGTCTAATAAAAATAGGGAAAGTGCGAAGGCAAGATTTTCAATATAACATTGGCTCGGAAATTCTTGTAGAAGAAGATTCTTGCAAATATTTGGGCGTTCACGTAAGAAATGATATGAAATGGAGTAGTCATATAGGATGTGTAGTTTCTAAAGCTTACAAATCCCTGCACTTTGTAATGAGGGTATTAAAAGGAAGTAGTACCTCTGCTAAAGAATTAGGATATTTGTCACTTGTAAGACCTATTCTGGAATACGCCTCGGCGGTTTGGGATCCATATCAAGTAGGGCTCATAAATGAGTTGGAAATGGTACAAAGAAAGGCCGCTAGATTTGTGCTCAGTGACTTTAATCCCAGGAGCAGTGTGAGCCGTATGTTAAAGAAACTTGGGTGGGAATCACTTGAGGCTAGGAGAATGAAATCTAGAATTCTGCGCTATGTACAACACGTATACAAATCAACCAGCATGGGGTGAGCTTAGCAAACGCATGGAAAAGCCTACTTACATGGGTAGGAGTGATCACCCTTTCAAGGTTAAGGGCCGACCACAGCGAACAAATTATGGTAAATATTCTTTCGTAAACCATGCCATTGAGAATTGGAACTCTCTACCTGCCGCAGTCTTAGAGCCTTTTCCCAAACATATAGGTGTGTTTACTATTTGTGTAAATACTCCAGTTTAATTGTTAGTGAATTGTTATGTACAATTATTTATTTGTTATGTATATCTAATTTGCCACCGGGGGACACACCCCCAATTGCAAATAAACGAATGAATGAATGAATGAATGAATCTCATGCTATTCATGAAAAGGGAAGTGGAAGCCGAGGGACGGATCAGTTTAGCAATTTCCGGTTTTGGAATCAAAGATAATAACAGGAGTAGAGACCAACCCAAATTGTCAGAGCACATTGCTACTGCAGCTGACTTGTTAAACACTAACCCAGTTGAGGAGAGGAGAGGGTACTGTATTTTTTGTGGAGGTCAACATGATGCCCTTAATTGCTTTAAAGCACACTAATTAGGTCTATCTGAGAAACAGAAGGTCCTAAACGACAAGGGTGGGTGTTTTAAGTGCTTTAAGAAGGGACACTGTGTCAATAAATGTAAAGCCATAGTACGGTGCATTATTTTTAGTAAGAGCCACCAAGTTCTGATGTGCCCTGATTTACCTCAGAATAAACAAAATATATCCCATAATAATGTCGAACACAGGCAATCCGGGGGGAAGAATGAACAAAAGACAAATTCGCTGAGTAATATTTCTAAATATCCTAAAGTTATTTTGCAAACATTGGTTATAAAGATGAAAGGTATTGGCTCTTCCTTCTCTGTTAGAGCCTTAATTGACTCAAGATCCCAAAGATCCTACGTTAAGAAAGACATTGTTAAAAGATTAGGTTACACTCCACTCAGAACTGAAACAATTAAACATGACCTTTTTGGGGGAGTGAAAACGAGTGTTAATGAACATTCATGTTACAAAGTAGAAATTGAAAGCCTGGATGGAAAATATCAATGTAATTTTGAAGTATTGGATCAGGTTTTAATATGTAATGGCATCCCTTCGGTCAAGAAAGGACCTTGGTTGAATGAACTTGAGGAAGGGAATATCAGCCTAACAGATATTGGGGATGAGTCTAGGCCTGTGGACTTGCGGATTGGAGCGGATGTAGCGGACAAACTTCTGACAGGAAATATTAAAGTTCTATCTTCTGGTTTGGTTGCTGTGGAAACAAATTTAGGCTGGACTTTGATGGGGAAAGTTCCACAACAATCTTCTGTTAACTTGGCAGAAGAAGTTACAGCTCTGTTTGTTAATGAGATCAACGATCGCTGGAGCCTAGATACCATTGGAATCTCAGACTCAGCTGTTAAAATGTCCAAAAATGAAAGACAGCTTCAAATTAGAGATGATTTTCTAAGAGGTATTACTGTAAATGATGAGAGACGTTACGAAGTTTCATTGCTATGGAAAGAAGATAGCTTGGCTCTTCCTAGTAACAGGGAGCTAGCACTCAAAAGGTTAGAATCTACCACTAGATAGCTTCAGTCTCAAAATCTTCTCATTTCATACGATGCAGTTCTAGCTGAGTGGAAGAACTGGGAATTATTGAAGAAGTAACAGTCAAAGAAGTAGGGAATTATGGACACTACCTACCACATCGAACTGTTATTAAGGAGAATAGCACCACCAGAGTTCGTCCTGTATTTGACGTGTCAACAAGAGGTAGAAATGCTCCTTCTCTCAATCATTGTTTAGAGTGTGGACCCAATCTGATTGAACTGATTCCTTCCCTGTTACTAAAATTTCGGGAAGGGAGATTTGGGGTGACAGCTGATGTAGAAATGGCTTTTCTGCAAATAAGTGTTCGTCAAGAAGACAGAGATTTTCTTAGGTTCTTCTGGTGTGATCCAAATGACTGGAAGAATATAAAGATATTTCGGCATCGGAGGGTGATATTTGGATTAAAATGTAGCACTTTCCTTTTAGGAGCAGTTCTTGATTACCATTTGGACAAGGCAATGGAAGATTGTCAATATAGTAAAGGACAGATATCAAGACTCAAACAGAGCCTTTATGTGGACAATGTTGTAACCAGTGTTGATACTGAATCAGAACTGAAAGAATTCATTAATGAAGCACGTGATATAATGCAGGAAGGAAAGTTCGACCTCAGAGGTTGGCAGGCCAACAATGATGCTTTCATTCTTGTAGGACGGACAGCGGTGCTAGGTTTACGATGGGATTTGGAATCTGACAATTTATTGTTAAACTTGGAATGGTTACAGAACCATTAATTGGGAGTGATCACGAAAAGATCTATTCTGTCAGTTGCACAAAAGATATTTGATCCGATTGGCATAGTTAGTCCAGTACTTCTAGTTCCTAAATTGTTATTACAAAAGATATGGCTAAGTGGTATATCTTGAGATGAAGAGGTTACTACTGATATTAAGGACCAATTTGTAACTTGGTATTTAAGCCTTTTTCTCCTGAAAGAGATGAGAATTCCACGCTGGTTTCATTATTCCAAGAACCACAGGGATGTCAGTCTACATATTTTGTGTGATGCTAGTGCACAGGCCTACGTTGCAGTAGTCTTCATACGACTACAAATTGACGGTGAGAGTAAGGTACACCTTCTTGCAGCCAGAGCAAGAGTAGCCCCATTAAACACAGTCATCATTCCCCGACTGGAACTAATTGCTGCAACAGTGGGAGCTAGATTAGGTAATTCAGTGCTAGAAGGACTAAACTACCAAGATGTCAAGTTGAATTTCTAGACTGATTCGACAACGGTTTTAGCATGGATTCTATAGGAAGAAACATGGACTGTGTTTGTCAACAATCGTGTTAGAGAAATCCATCGGTTGACTTTACCAGAGATGTGGAGATATGTTCCTGGCCATTTGAATCCTGCAGATCTTCCTTCAAGAGTTGTCTGGCAGAAAAATTGTTAGCACTTCAATGGTGGGAGGGGCCAGAGTTTTTACGAAAGGACCGGCCAGAGTGGCCTGGTGAATTTCCACCTGCAGAAGCAGAGCTGATTTTGCAAGAAAAGAGAAAATCAACTCAAATAATGAGTTACTTTGTAGATACTTCATGTAGCACCCCAAAACATGTAAATAATGATCAGTGCAGGTACCACGATTTTAATTGGTATTACTTATATTTTTCAAGCTATGGAAAAATAATTCGGTTGGTTGCTTGGATAAAGAGGTTTATCCAAAATACGCGAAGAGCAAACCTTACAAGAGCTCGTGGAGAATTATCATGTGAGGAGATAATGTCAGCAGAAAAAATAGTCGCAAGATTGGTACAGGAAGAGCCTTTCTCTTCAAAAAATGACAAAAGTCTCATTAGCCTAAATGTGTTTAGGGATGAGAAGGGATGTCAAGAGTAACCACTAAAAGTGGTAGAGCTGTAATTACACCAAAGAGATTAGATTTATGATTACTGTATTTTGAGGTAATTATAGTTATTTATGTATGGTTGAGTTGTTCTTCCACCAACTCAAGGTGGGAGTGTGTCATATCTTTTGGCCAAAGATGCTACATTAAGATTGTCATTTTTTTCTTTATTATCTTTTTTCCACTGTTGTAAAATTAACTGTCATGGCATCCAGAAGTGTCAATAAATGGTTGTTTTGAATTGATATATTTTCCTTAAATATAAAAGAAGAAAGAATCTGCGATACGCCGATGAGCGTAAAAGTAAAAGAGGTTGCCATAAACGGCATTGTTACCGCCACCGGGCCCACGATAGTTCCATCGCTGTATGTAGCCGATTTAGCTCTGCTTTACAGCTCTGGAAGTATGTCAATCGTGGAACGGCAATTGCAGATAGCTATTAACCGGGTCGACAGGTGGGCTCACGACCGGTTTTCATCAGCGAAATCCTCCGTCGTCCATTTTTGTCGGCTCCGAAGGCTACACTTACACCCTGAACTACATCTCAGGTATGCTGCGTTGCCGTTGGTTGACACTTATCGCTTCTTGGGGCTCCATTTTGACAGCAAATTAACGTCGCAGCCCCATATACGGCAACTAAGAACGACGTGTCTCAGGAAACTGAACATGCTCAAGTTTCTTAGTAGCACTACGTGGGGGGCTGACGGAGCGGTGCTGCTACGGTTCTACCAAGCCCTCGTCGTGTCCCGGCTAGACTATGGTTCTGCGGCTTACGGTTCAGAAAGACCGGCAACCTTGAAAATGCTGGACAGTATCTACCATAGTGGCGTTAGGCTGGCTACTGGTGCCTTCCGGACCAGCCCGATACCCAGCCAACTCGTCGAATCGGATGTTCTACCTCTAAATTATCGACGCCATCTTATGCTTTTGGCATATACTACTAATGTGCGTCTGTACCCAATACGACCAGAGGTACGCCAGCCAGCCTCGAACCACTCGGCCTGTTGGTATTAGACTCGATAGCTCGTGTACTGAAATAGGAGTGGCTGTGGGCTCTAGCCTACTTTTCACATTTTGCAAAAATGAGGAAAAAGTAGACTTATGAGATCGATCCGGGAAAATGTGTGTCTGTCTGTCTGGATGTGTGTGTCCCCCTATCAACTCCTAAACGGCTGCAGCAATCAAAACCAAATTTAGTATGAGTAAAGATGTGCACCGGAATATCTCACGTCCATATTTGTAAATGATGTCAGTGCTACCAACTGCTGAAAACGCACTAGAAATTTGAGCTCCTTGTTGGATATCTTTCAAGGTATGCATGGGAGCTATTCCAAAATTGGCACACATGTAGATAATACTATTTCAGTTTAATTTCCAGGAGGCCATACATGACAATGTTGCCAACATGATTTTAAGCCTTCTGATAAGTCCAATGTTTAAATGCATATAACTTCTACACTATCAATGGGATTTCAATCAAATTTTGTATGTAAAATGTGTACATAAACAGATATGACTGAGCGTATTCTTAAGAGCCACCAAGGCTGCCAACTGTTAATAATTGCTCTCTCTATTTTTTTTATCCAAATACCAATATATCAGAAAGTATGCAAGCCGACAGCTTTAAACTATGCACACGTATATTCTGACATTTTAGATTAATTTGGAGTAACTTATATACATCAGTTCTACCAACATGATTATAAGCCTGCTGACAGTACCAATTTTTAAATACATGTAACTTCTATACTATCAGTTGGATTTCAACCAAATTTCGTATGTGCTATGTGTAACATAACAGATATGACTATAAGTATTGTTAAGAGCAATCAGGGCTGCCAACTGTTAATAAATGCTGTCTATATTTTTTTACCCTAATATCAATATATCAGAAAGTATGCAAGCCAACAGCTCTATACTTTGCACACGTATAGCACCTGACTTTCTAGATTAATTTGGAGTAATTAATATAAGTCAGTGCTGCCAACATGATTCTATGCCTGCTGATAGGTCCAATTTTAAAATACATGTAACTTCTATACTAACAAATGGATTTCATCCAAAATTGGCACAACAAGATATCATAAAATTTCAGATTATTTCTGACCAGCACACGCATGGTATTGTTGGCAACATGCTTTTACGCGTGCTGATAGATCCAGTGTCTAACTGCATGTAACGTCCATTGGACTTCAACCAAATGTTGTATTCTGTACCTTAAGAGATGGAAATAAGAATATATTCAGTCACCAGGGCTGCCAACTGTAGTGCGTTATTAGGCTACATTACACCAGTTATGTTTTGAACTAATTAGATATTTCGATATTACCAACTTAATTTCGTCATTATTCTAGATAGGTTCATATACTGTAGAATAATCATTGGCATGAAAAGTAGGCTGTATAGTTCTTCACGGAACTTCTTGTCTTACTTACGAAACCACCCAACCATCTTCTTCTTTCCTGGCGTTTATCCCAGTACAGAGTCCGCTGCTCTACCACCCAACCATCAGAATATAATAAATAGGGGCCGGATTTTGGAGGTTTTTAAAATTGTCATTTTAGGTTTTCAAAAACATAAAATTGTTCTTTTTAGTTTTTTATTAGGTAGAATGGGTTTTTACAATAGGTTCATATGTTTAAAGGGTAGCGAAAGTTGACATACATTACATAAGGCTTAAAATTAATACCTCATTGTTAGTAGACAATCTGATTGCAACGAGAGAGTAAATATTTTACATAATGATGCGTAATCAACTCGCCTCCGTGGCTTAGGCGGCAGCACGCCGGCCTCTCACCGCTGGGTCCGTGGTTCAAATCCCGGTCGCTCCATGTGAGATCTGTGCTGGACAAAACGGAGGCAGACAGGTTTTTCTCCGGGTACTCCGGTTTTCCCTGTCAAAATTTCATTCCAGCATCACTCTCCACTATCATTTCATTTCATCTGTCATTCATTTAATCATTGCCCCAGAGGAGTGCGTCAGGCCTCGGCAGCCGGTACAGTCCATATCCTCGCCGCTAGATGGGGGCTTCATTCATTCCATTCCTGACCCGGTCGGAGACTGGAAGCAGGCTGTGGATTTTCATTTTCATGCGTAATCAAATTATCACCGATAACTTTACACTTTTAGGGATTGCAATAAAGCCAAGGATGTCAGAGATGATTTTCACACTCTATCTCGTTCAAATAATGTTGATTCTTTACAATATTGGATTCTTGGGAATAATAAGAGATTTATTCGCTCTTTCCTCTCGGTAAATAACCAAACAATAATATATAAGCTGGAAAGTGCTGAAAATATTTCATTTTTCCATTAGGTAGGATTGCTTTCAATCAACTGGAGCTAGGAATAAACACTATCTTCACATTTAATTTCAAGGATTATGGACACAATTTGAAATTTACTACAATAAATGGTACAAAACTGCAATTAGTTATTTTTAGGTACTCGCGTATTATTTAGTTTATTAGGTAGTACGGAATTTCAGTGTGATTCGTAAACGTATTTAGAAGTATGGGAAAAATAGATAAGAACCTAAGAATCCGGTTCCTAATAATAGGCTAACTGCGCCCCGATAGTATAAGGTAGTTTCTCTGTTGCTGGATAGCGAATTTTTGTACAAACTCAATTGTCTAGAATAATGAAAAATATAATAATAATAGTATACTAATAATAATCATTATTGACTAATAATTATGAAAATAATAATAACTGTGTAATGATGATAATAATAATAATAACAATAGTCTAATAATAAGTATTTCGCTGTCCTCTTGGAGTGACGATGTGGGTAGTCATAATATAGCCTTATTCTGAAAGCAGAGACATGAAATGATTGTCAATGATATGTAAGCCAACCAAAATTTGATTAAACTAGAGAATCGTCTGTACTCCCCTCTCCAACTCCAGGCAGCTTGAAATGTATAAATTTTATATGTGGACTCAAACCTCATGTATCGGTGATAATCAACGTTGAAGTACAAACAAACACTACGGTGTTCCCGCAACTTAGATCTACTTAGTTATATACGGAAAATGTGCCACGGAACCGCTTGATAGCACTGTGCTTTGCCCATTGCCCTACCTCACAAATCGTGTACGGTATCCCAAAGAAATTTTGATCAACCGATCACAACGAGGGGACGGAGTCGCGCAGCTTCTTTTGGGGTACAGGATCTCCACATTAGCTGAAACAGAAGGCTGGCGTGCTGTGAGGTGAGCGGGAAAATGGGATTGAGTGAGTAAATGCATGCACGTCGTCCCAATAAAAAATAACAGCTACATCGCACGCCTTCTGCTTGACCTTGAGACGTCATAATGCAGCCTTGTAACAATACAATCCCGTTAAATTTGTAACGTTCCGTTCCGTCTGTTTGTTCCGTTATTATAAGTAGAATGTTCCGAACTGTAACGTATCGGATATTCCTCTGTTCATTTCGGTACGGGACAACGTAACGTTCCACCCGTCTCCAATACGCTGTACCGGTACAGGCTCGGCTAACATTCCACTGTTCCAGATACCGGGTACGGTTTCAGAATCAGTTCCGTTCCAGGACGGTAACGTTACGCTTGGAACAGACAGCGGTAACGTTACAACTTGGAAATAACCTTGGAGATAACGGAATTTCTCCGTTCCACATAGACAAGAGTTCCGTTCCGCGTTACGTTCTGTTCCGGGTCCCTGAATGAACTGTGCCGGCTGCCGAGACCTGACGCACTCCTCTGGGGCAATGATTAAATGAATGACATATGAAATGTTATGATAGTGGAGAGTGTTGCTGGAATGAAAGTTTGACAGGGAAAACCGGAGTACGCGGAGAAAAACCTGTCCGCCTCCGTTTTGTCCAGCACAGATCTCACATGGAGTGACCGGGATTTGAACCACGGTCCCAGCGGTAAGAGGCCGGCGTGCTGCCGCCTAAGTCACGGAGGCTTCGACTACAGACCAATACGAGGCAATAATAATAGAGTTCAGTATCGTTTGGGGGATATGCTTACATTGCATTAGTACCTTACGGAAGGCAAGCAGAGAAATATCGACCTTCCTTACAACAAACGTTAGTTGGGCTGCATAAAACAATGTTATTAGGGGCAGCTGATTCATTTGGAATAGAGGACCATCAACGGATGACTAGTTATTAAATAATTTATTCGGTGCAAACAATTTTACCGTCCTTCCGAAGAATAACCAGAAACTAAAACAGAAGGAAGCTTTATGTGACCACTTTCTGGCTCTCTTTTCACGAATTGCGTAAATTGAAGTGATAGAAGCCATTTTTTCAATGTTGCTAGTTCTATTAAGGAAAGCTTTTCATAAGACGAAATGAGTGCCTTTGAGACGGTCACTGGCACAA